>JAWHQI010000069.1:3565000-3957500 GCA_033032865.1 Dactylorhiza incarnata
CGCAAACGGCGGACCCGGTGGAGCAAGGGCCGACAAAATAGGTGGTGGGGTGACGACCACCGTGGAGAGAGGTGGTACATCAGTGTCCGGTGGCGGGGACTGCACAAGGTGAGTCGGTGGCGGGGACTGCACAAGGTGAGTCGGTGGCGGGGCAGACGATGGCGACATGTGTTGGTGGCCGAATGAGGTCGATCGCATCAGAAGTGGCGACCGGGGAATCGACAGTGATGCCAACATCAGAACCGGCGGAGGCGGCGAGTTGGTCGGGGCAAGTGGAGACGGGGAAGATGGAGCAGTGGCCAGGATTGGTGGCGGAGTGACGATCGTGAGGACCGGTGATGACGATGCTAGCAATGGAGACGGAGCTGCAGAAGTCACCGGAGGTGAAGGCGGGGCGACGACCATTACAAAGCGCAGGGAAGCGTCAGTGGACAGTGGTGGCGGCGATTGCATGAAGATAATCTACGGAATCAGTGACAACAACAACGGAGTTGCCGTCATCGACCCATTGCGGATGTCGGCAATGAGCTGCGTCGAGGCAGTCTGGAGGGAGTCCCGGAGGTAGTCCAGGAGCGCGGCCATCTCGGGGACCCTAATTGCCCGTCCATATTCAATTAATATGTTTTTAATTAATTAATCAAGTTATTCCTGCAGTAGTGAGTAGACAAGACAAGGCAACAGACGATCAGATTGTGCGGCTCGAGAACAACGGCTCGAGGAAGAGAGTGCACGCGGTCTGTACGGGAGGGGCTCAATGAAGAACCAGGCGGTCTGCTGCGGATAGCGGGGAAGGCCGTGGCAGATGCGACGTGAAGGGAGATACGCGCGCGACTGGAGCTGCACTGGCTAGTGTCGACGATGAAGGGCGGCTCTGGAGTCGATGATACCAGCAGGGGTTCGATGCGGCGTGCAGGGAGATACACGTGCAGATTCGATGATATGCGGGCTGATGAAGCAGTTGGAGAGGCGAAGCGAAAGGCGCGCAGGTGGGGTCGACGGAAGCAGTGTAGGCATTGGTCGTTGTCGTCGACTGCGAATGTGGGTGCGGCAGCGTGCGGAAAGAAGTCAGGAGACGCAGCAGATGTTGATGACGTGCGGCGTGGAGGAGCAGAGGACGACTGGGAACGGTGCGACGAGGATGCAACAGCTCGAGTAGACAGAGGCCGCAGCAGGCGGCTCGAGTAGAGGGAAGGAGCGTAGGTGGGGTCGACGAGAAGTGAGTTTGAGAGGCTGAAAAAGCTGAGGATTCGTCCGAGAGAGGGGGAATCGTGCGGGCTTTTGGAACGGTGGACAAAAATGCTTGGCCGGAGGGAGGAAACTCAGACTTGGTCGGAAGGGGAGGAAGGTCCTCTGATACCAAGTTGTTACGGGTTCGAGGAGGCCATCGCACATCGCCCATCGCCCATCGCCCATCGCCCATCGAAGGGGCGGAAAGTAGAAGATACAAGGAAGCTAACCCTAGAATGAGGGAGGAGTTGAGAAGAGGAACTAGAGAGAGAGAAGCTTGGGAGAGAAAGAGAACTTTAATTTAATTCTTGCATAACTACAATGACATAAACGTAAATACAACAACAAACGTGTGAATATAAAATACTACAACGCTAAGAATACGACTCGACTTGATAATAACGACTCGACTCGATAATAACGACTCGTCTCAATACATAAAGACTCGACTCGATAACATAAACAAGCATAATAATATAACTACTAGATAACTAACGTCGCGGGCGTCTATTAGGCACCTATCAATAACTGATGTGGTGAGCCTCTATTAGGCCCCCAGTCAGAAAGTTGTCCAAGATGATTTGCGTAGTTTAACTTTAGAACCTCAAGCAATACTCGAGATGAAAGAATTAAAAATAAGATTTTAAGTCAACCCTAAATAGTTGGGATAAAGCAGTTGATGATCATGATTCTTAATATACAATGCTCGTGGGAAGGCTTCCACATCATTTGTACATACAGATATGCAAAAATAAACCTAAAACCAATAAACTTTAAAATCTCAAACACAGAACTGAAAATAAAAATCAATATGTTATGAACCAAATCGAACAGACGGAGTGGCAGTTTGATTCCATTTTGTCAAACTAAGATAACCCCAAGCAGAGGATCCCTCCATAACTGATTATATAGAGCTTGATGGGGATCACATTTCACAGGCAGGCCAACATTTATCGGAACCCGCCTGAGTGCACTTACATGGGAGGCAGAGTTAGGATCGTCGGATGGACCAGTAGTCGCATTCAGAACAACGACAACATATTTTTATGTAATTTTTAAATTTTACTGCATGAACATTTTAGTGGTTTTATATTTTGGACGATCGTGGCCGTCCGTAGTTGATTTTAAGTCTATAAATATGGGAATATGGGCTGATTTACAGACATCACGGATTTTGTACAGAAATTCTGGGCTCTCACGGTTGTCCCATGGTGTTGATTTTGTGGATCCTTGGTGTTGAAACCAGTTTCCCGGCTTCAGCGTTCGAAAATAGGGGTAGGCAGCCTGCCTTTACTTATCTCAGGTAAAGTCGAACGGCGAGTCACTTAGAGCCTAAGAACCTCTCTACTGGTGGATTCAGGTGAAAACAGACCCCGCGAGCTGCAGCGAGGAGGTCCCGCCACTAACCCGAAAGACCCGAAGATCTTCCCCTCCCAAGCCAATGCTGAGCCTGGGCACCTCGGAGAGCACTCGCAACACCTGACCGTTGGCCTGAAAGACTTGGCGAACGGAAGGCAGGGTCACTAGCTAACCGAACACTAAGGGGGGTGGGGGTAAGGAGATGCCAACCCTCCCCAAGGTGCCCATGGGGGTCTATTTATAGATTTCCGGAAAATGGGCTGCGGATAGCGTGATAGGTCTGTTAATAGCCAGGTTCCGCTGTTTGAAAATACCATCCGCACCCCACCTGGAACTTGACCGCGCACCGGATGGACGAACCAGGGCCGACTCGCCCCAAGACGTCGGACGCGAGGTCCGACCGGGCGAGGGGACCGCGCTCACCCTTCTCGGGCGAGCAGGCCCCTTGCCCCTCCTGGGCGAGTGGGCCATTCGCCCCTCGGGCGGGTGGCCGACTCGCCCCTCGGGCGAGTGGGCCACTCGCTCTTTGGGCGAGTGGACTCCACTCGCCCCTTGGGCGAGTGGGCCACTCGCCCCTTGGGCGAGTGGACTCCACTCGCCCCTTCTTGGGCGAGTGGAGCCCCATTTGTCCTCCCCTTCCCCTTGGGTGCCGGGCGGGTGGACTCGTCCATTTGGCTCGGGCATCGCTTCTCCGCTTTCGTTGGTCTCGGTCGCCTTTACTTACAATTTGAACTTGACGAAATATGGGTAATACACACCCCCCACTCGCCCGCGAAGGGCCGAGTGGGTGTTCCCCTACTGGTCCTGCCGCTCTCTTTTACTCTCGTCCGGAGTTATTTCTGCCTTGACTGATTTCGGGCGCTCCCGAGCGGGCACTTTCCTCGTTCACCTTGATCTGCCTGAGTCCGGGCTGATCAGACCAGCTCGGCGAATATGGGGGTTGTACACAACCCCCGCTCTTTTCGAGCTTGCCTCAAGCTCGGAAAGAAAGTCCAACCCGCGTATTTGACGAGCAGGTGAACCTTCCCGAGAGTCTCCGAGGGGCTTTACAAGAGAACTTGGAAACAAAGAACCCCCTAAAGGGGGGAGGGGAGCACCTTCTTTGAGAGCTTTTCCCCTTCTTACCTCTTGAACAAAACGACCCCTCCTTAGGGTTTCTAGATCTGCTTTAAGGCTCTCTTTGGGAGGAGTCGGGGTGACCTGGCGGAGCCCCTTGCTCTGGCCAGGAAACATCCCCCCTTTCTCGCGTGTGTCGCGTGACTATTGTAAACGATACATTGTCTTAAGTTATACACAAGAATGAAAACTCTTTTTCGCTCAACGTCTCTCTTGGGTCGAAGGCGGATCCCTTGGCGACACCGCGTGCGACCTTACCTTCGGCTCATACGACCGTAAGGATCCGACTTCCTTTTAAGAGGACTGCCACGCACGATCATGCCTGCATAAGTTCGCATGCTTTGCTCCTGCGCAACCAACCTCTCACATATGGCTGCTCATCGAGGTCTTAGTCTCTCGAATACACTTGAGCGAGTCGATGTGGTGAGATAGGTTGCGGGGCCGAGGACTGCTGATCTTGCTGCGCGCTCGGGAAGTGATGCGAGTAGTCGGAGCATGGGGTGGAGGAACTCAACACTTTCCAAGGAGCCGAGCTCAACTGGATGTGGAAACAACCTAACACCTTCCAGGGAGCCGAGCTCACCTGGAAGTGGAAATAACTTAACACCTTCCAGGGAGCCGAGCTCAGCTGGAGGTGGATACAGATCAACACCTTCCAGGGAGCCGAGCTCGGCTGGAGGTGGATACAGATCAACACCTTCCAGGGAGCCGAGCTCGGCTGGAGGTGGATACAGATCAACACCTTCCAGGGAGCCGAGCTCACCAGGAAGTGGATACAAATCAACACCTTCCAGGGAGCCGAGCTCAGCTGGAGGTGGAAACAAATCAACACCTTCCAGGGAGCCGAGCTCACCTGGAAGTGGAAACAAATCAACACCTTCCAGGGAGCCGAGCTCACCTGGAAGTGGAAATAACTTAACATCTTCTAGGGAGCCGAGCTCACCAGGAAGTGGAAATAACTTAACACCTTCCAGGGAGCCGAGCTCACCTGGAGGTGGAAATAACTTAACACCTTCCAGGGAGCCGAGTTCACCTGGAAGTGGAAATATCTTAACACCTTCCAGGGAGCCGAGCTCACCTAGAAGTGGATACAAATCAACACCCTCCAGGGAGTCGAGCTCAGCTGGAGGTGGATACAAATCAACACCTTCCAGGGAGTCGAGCTCAACTGGAGGTGGATACAAATCAACACCTTCCAGGGAGCCGAGCTCAGCTGGAGGTGGATACAGATCAACACCTTCCAGGGAGCCGAGCTCGGCTGGAGGTGGATACAGATCAACACCTTCCAGGGAGCCGAGCTCACCAGGAAGTGGATACAAATCAACACCTTCCAGGGAGCCGAGCTTAGCTGGAGGTGGAAACAAATCAACACCTTCCAGGGAGCCGAGCTCACCTGGAAGTGGAAATAACTTAACATCTTCTAGGGAGCCGAGCTCAGCTGGAGGTGGAAATAACTTAACACCTTCCAGGGAGCCGAGTTCACCTGGAAGTGGAAATATCTTAACACCTTCCAGGGAGCCGAGCTCACCTAGAAGTGGATACAAATCAACACCCTCCAGGGAGTCGAGCTCAGCTGGAGGTGGATACAAATCAACACCTTCCAGGGAGTCGAGCTCAACTGGAGGTGGATACAAATCAACACCTTCCAGGGAGCCGAGCTCAGCTGGAGGTGGATACAAATCAACACCCTCCAGGGAGTCGAGCTGAGCTGGAGGTGGATACAAATCAACACCTTCCAGGGAGTCGAGCTCAGCTGGAGGTGGATACAAATCAACACCTTCCAGGGAGCCGAGCTCAGCTGGAGGTGGAGGCAAATCAACACCTTCCAGGGAGCCGAACTCAGCTGGAGGTGGAGGCAAATCAACACCTTCCAGGGAGCCGAGCTCAGCTGGAGGTGGAGGCCTTGACCGTCTTTCCGATTTTTCGACTTTATGCCTCTCCGAGTGAATTCTCCTGCCCTGCCGGCATCAACTAGCTCGGTCAGCGGTCTCTTCTCGGGGCCTTAACCGAAATTCCATCTGCCTCTCCGAGTGAGTTCTCCTGTCCTGCCAGCTTCAACCAGCCTGGTCAGCGGTCTCTTCTCGGGGCCTTAACCAAATTTCCATCCGCCTCTCCGAGTGAGTCCTCCTGCCCTGCCAGCTTCAACTAGCCTGGTCAGCGGTCTCTTCTCGGGGCCTTAACTGAAATTCCATCTGCCTCTCCGAGTGAGTTCTCCTGTCCGCCAGCTTCAACTAGCCTGGTCAGCGGTCTCTTCTCGGGGCCTTAACCAACATGAATCACCTCGCCTCGCCGAGTGAGTTCTCCTGCCCTGCCGACATGAACAAGCCCGGTCAGCGGTCTCTTCTCGGGGCCTTAACCAATATGAATCACCTGCCTCTCCGAGTGAGTTCTCCTGCCCTGCCGGCATCAACAAGCCCGGTCAGCGGTCTCTTCTCGGGGCCTTAACCAATATGAACATCTCGCCTCGCCGAGTGAGTTCTCCTGCCCTGCCGGCATGAACAAGCCCGGTCAGCGGTCTCTTCTCGGGGCAAAACTTACTTAGCCTCTCCGATAGGTCAACCTGTCCTGCCAGCTAGTGAGAGCCTGGTCAGCGGAACCATCCCGGGGCAAAACTTACTTGGCCTCTCCGAGAGGTCAACCTGTCCTGCCAGCTAGTGAGAGCCTGGTCAGCGGAACCATCCCGGGGCAAAACTTACTTGGCCTCTCCGAGAGGTCAACCTGTCCTGCCAGCTAGTGAGAGCCTGGTCAGCGGAACCATCCCGGGGCAAAACTTACTTGGCCTCTCCGAGAGGTCAACCTGTCCTGCCAGCTAGTGAGAGCCTGGTCAGCGGAACCATCCCAGGGCAAAACTTACTTGGCCTCTCCGAGAGGTCAACCTGTCCTGCCAGCTAGTGAGAGCCTGGTCAGCGGAACCATCCCGGGGCAAAACTTACTTGGCCTCTCCGAGAGGTCAACCTGTCCTGCAGCTAGTGAGAGCCTGGTCAGCGGAACCATCCCGGGGCAAAACTTACTTGGCCTCTCCGAGAGGTCAACCTGTCCTGCCAGCTAGTGAGAGCCTGGTCAGCGGAACCATCCCGGGGCAAAACTTACTTGGCCTCTCCGAGAGGTCAACCTGTCCTGCCAGCTAGTGAGAGCCTGGTCAGCGGAACCATCCCGGGGCAAAACTTACTTGGCCTCTCCGAGAGGTCAACCTGTCCTGCCAGCTAGTGAGAGCCTGGTCAGCGGAACCATCCCGGGGCAAAACTTACTTGGCCTCTCCGAGAGGTCAACCTGTCCTGCCAGCTAGTGAGAGCCTGGTCAGCGGAACCATCCCGGGGAATAACTTACTTGGCCTCCCCGAGAGGTCAATCTGTCCTGCCAGCTGGTGAGAGCCCGGTCAGCGGAACCATCCCGGGGAATAACTTACTTGGCCTCCCCGAGAGGTCAACCTGTCCTGCCAGCTGGTGAGAGCCCGGTCAGCGGAACCATCTCGGGGCCCTGCAAAATATTTTTACTGTACTTAGTAGAAACAAAATTCATTGAGATAAGACGCTCACTGTTCATTACAGACAAGCAAACAGACATTCATGCTCTGCCAGATACACTCTCGGACCTTCTTTGGGTCCTACTTCCTCAGCCTTTAGTTGTCCTGCATTTTCTTCGGCCTCCTACCCTCGTTGCTGATGTCTTATTTTTTCTTCACCTCCTCTCCTCTTTCTTCTCTTCCGTCTCCCAGCAGCAATAACTCTCCCCCTGCAGGGGCTCTTCTCCCTTCCCTGACTTCCAAGAACTCGGGGCAAGTGGCTGTCGCGTGACCTTCCGCTTGATGGAAGTCACAAAAGGGCAACTCCGCTCGGATACCCTCTCTTCCTCCCGCGCGATTCCTTCTTCTTCTTTGGCTGATCCCCATAGCTTGTTGAGGTGGGGGGAGGGGTGGCCTCGGACCCTGCCTGTTATTTTGCTCTGGGTACCTCCACCCTAGCTGCTGCTGTGGTTCCTTCTCCTTTCCTCTTCCTTCCGCCCACTTGGCCATCTTGGCCGCGAACTCCGGGTTTGTTGCCTCCACTTCGATCTCCCGTCCTGCCCTTTCCATCAACTCCTCGTAGGACAGAGGAGGGTCCCGGGACAAGCCCATGCGAAACAATCCCTGCCGCAACCCGAGGGTAAGCACAAGTTGCAAAGTCTGTCCAGGGACCTCATTGACGAGAAGGACCTCTTCTTGGAACCGATCCACGTAGCTTCCCAGCGACTCTTCCGACCTCTGCTTGATCAGGAAGAGGGCCTCCGCCCCCTTCCTCCTCTTTTTGGACGTAGAGACCTTAACAGGAAACTCCGTTTCAAGTCCTCGAAACTATAGATGGATCCGGGAGGAAGTTGATGGAACCAATCTCTAGCTTTCTCCTGAAAGGAGATAACGAACAACCTACACTTGAAGGCGCCGGTCACCTGCCTGATGGACATGGCATCCTCAAACCACTGGAGGTGCTCCTGAGGGTCATCTTTGCCTGCGTAGTGGGACATGACCGGCTCTCTAAACCCCTCCGGAACCGGGGCGGTCAGGATCAACTCGCAGAAAGGGCTTCCCCTTCCCACCTGGCGGATGGGCATCACTCGCCGTGCCTCCTCCCCTAGGTGCAGAGCACTCGCGGGGCTAGGAAACATCACCCTAGCCTGAAGAGTTCTATCCTCCTCCACCCGCGCTTCCTTATCAAGTCGCCCTGCTGGTGCCGTCTCACCTAGAGTAGGTGAGGTGAGGATAGGTACCGGCGGAGTCGAGCACTCGCCTGTGGGGGTGAGTGCAGAGCGCAAGGTCTCCATGATCGCCTTCTTGAACTCATCGAAGTCGCTTTTCCTTACGTAGTCGCCGGGAGGGGGTGGGTTCTCTAGCTCTTCACTTCCAGCCATTCGACCTACTTGGGGTTTTTCCGAACAAGCTGCGCTCCACGTTCACCGCACCAGAATGTTGAAACCAGTTTCCCAGCTTCAGCGTTCGAAAATAGGGGTAGGCAGCCTGCCCTTACTTATCTCAGGTAAAGTCGAACGGCGAGTCACTTAGAGCCTAAGAACCTCTCTACTGGTGGATTCAGGTGAAAAAAGACCCCGCGAGCTGCAGCGAGGAGGTCCCGCCACTAACCCGAAAGACCCGAAGATCTTCCCCTCCCAAGCCAATGCTGAGCCTGGGCACCTCGAAGAGCACTCGCAACACCTGACCGTTGGCCTGAAAGACTTGGCGAACGGAAGGCAGGGTCACTAGCTAACCGAACACACTAAGGGGGGTGGGGGTAAGGAGATGCCAACCCTCCCCAAGGTGCCCATGGGGGTCTATTTATAGATTTCCGGAAAATGGGCTGCGGATAGCGTGATAGGTCTGTTAATAGCCAGGTTCCGCTGTTTGAAAATACCATCCGCACCCCACCTGGAACTTGACCGCGCACCGGATGGACGAACCAGGGCCGACTCGCCCCAAGACGTCGGACGCGAGGTCCGACCGGGCGAGGGGACCGCGCTCACCCTTCTCGGGCGAGCAGGCCCCTTGCCCCTCCTGGGCGAGTGGGCCATTCGCCCCTCGGGCGGGTGGCCGACTCGCCCCTCGGGCGAGTGGGCCACTCGCTCTTTGGGCGAGTGGACTCCACTCGCCCCTTGGGCGAGTGGAGCCCCATTTGTCCTCCCCTTCCCCTTGGGTGCCGGGCGGGTGGACTCGTCCATTTGGCTCGGGCATCGCTTCTCCGCTTTCGTTGGTCTCGGTCGCCTTTACTTACAATTTGGACTTGACGAAATATGGGTAATACACCCCCCCCCACTCGCCCGCGAAGGGCCGAGTGGGTGTTCCCCTACTGGTCCTGCCGCTCTCTTTTACTCTCGTCCGGAGTTATTTCTGCCTTGACTGATTTCGGGCGCTCCCGAGCGGGCACTTTCCTCGTTCACCTTGATCTGCCTGAGTCCGGGCTGATCAGACCAGCTCGGCGAATATGGGGGTTGTACACTTGGTGTCGAAGTCAAGGTAACTACCCTCTCTTCCATAACTACCTTATAACTGATGGGGACTATAGTCCACGGACGGGCCGACCCATATCAGAGCTCATTCAGGTTTACACTCGTTGCAGGAGGGGTTAGGATCGTCGTATGGACAATCCAAGTCCATTGTCGCGTTCGGAGCGTCGACAGTATGCTATCTATGTATTTTTCTACGCCTTATCCGTGTACCGTTTCTATATTGTCGTATCGGTCAATCACAGTCGTACGTTGTGTGTGTGAGGGTCTATAAATACTTGTATTGTAGTTCAATTTGAGTTATTACAAAATTTTGAGAAATATTCATATTCTGGTGATCACTACGGTGCCGACTCCGTGAAGTATTAGGTGTTGAAGCTTAATATGTATCTATTTTCACATTCGACCGACCCTGTTTGTCTTTCTGTTGGATTTCACGAAGTCACTCCTATGTTTTCAAGCTAATCCCTCGACATCCGCTTGCAATCGCTTGTAATTCCCCGTAAACCGCTTGTCCCCTCCCTGGACGAGGACGCGAGTTCTTCTGTTGATCGCAAGTTGATGCAGGACAGACGTCACACCTGCCTGCCACCCTGGAGTCCCACTAGGGGGCCCACCCGGGACTCCGGGAGTCCACCCGAGCAGCTTTATCAAGGCTGCAACCCGTACACCCCAACTCGTCTCTGGCCCCACCACAGGGCGCAGCGGGTTGCTGAGGCCGGGGATCGAACACCCGACCTCCTTGATAAAGAGTCTTCAGGCAGACTCTCATCACCAACCCGTCGGTTGGTGATGAGAGTCTGCTTGAAGACTCTTTATCAAGGAGGTCGGGTGTTCGATCCCCGGCCTCAGCAACCCGCTGCGCCCTGTGGTGGGGCCAGAGACGAGTTGGGGTGTACGGGTTGCAACTCTGATAAAGCCGCTCGGGTGGACTCCCAGGTGGGCCCCCTGGTTCCCTCTAGGGTGGCAGACAGGTGTGACGTCTGTCCTGCATCATAAAAGTTTGAGCTTTATGTTAACATGCAATTATTGAGTCTATAGGTCTTGTTCTATGTCGTACTATTATCGTTATCCCTCGCCTTCACTTGAGGGGCACCATTACTATTCGATGATTATCCTCTTGCGCGGAGCACCACTTCCAGGGATCATGTCGACCCCTTGACGCAATTTCATTATGCTAGAGACGATCACCACGATGAGAGGTCATCACGTTATCATCATTACACTTCTCCAAGACTTTATGATGGTATAGTTGAATATCGTTCGGGTCATCGTCGCTATTCATCCCCTCTATTTGAGGAACCGGAGTTTGAATATACGCGACCACCACCGCACGTTCGTAGGGATCACGTCCATCCACGAGCACGATTTGATTATGTTAGGAATGACCATTCTAGACGACCCTCATGAGCCATATAGAGGTCACCATTGCCAGGATCATATCACAAGTCAAGACCCTCCTAGTGTCCCGCAAATAGAGATACTGGAGGCTGAATTTCAACGGTTAGTTCTTAACCAGTTTGATTGCTTAGATGCTCATTTTGATCACATGAGATCTGCCTTAGGAAGAATCAATAGGAGAAAGCCTAGGAATTTAGGTCAAGTCATCGATGCGTCTAGTAGTGCTCCCACGAACATGAGAGACCCGACACCTGATTTTGATTCATCTTGTTCGGATGAGCCTCAGTTCCCACTTGATTTTGGAGTCGAGTCCGATCAGGACTGTTTAATACAGGTGGGGAGTGATACTAGTATTACTAGTGAGCGTGGTCACGAGAGTGTGGACGAGTGGCCCATCGACACTGTGATGGTATATCCATCCTCCGTATCTCACTTAGGCCTAGTGTCCTCTTCGGCTAGAGATCCAGTTCACGACATTATATTGATTGACCCACACTTGCGTATGGGCTCTTCCCACTCTTCCCTTAGCATTGTCTCGAGCCTCCTCACGACCGAGAGCCGGGAGCCTAGTGTAGAACTCTTATTGGTTGCCTCACCCATTTTTGGGGACACCACCTCTTTCGACGATACTCATCTAGAGGATCAGTACCATATTGATGGATGCTTTGATGAACCCCCTGACAAACCCCCTGATGAGCCACCACTCCCCTGTGAGAGTCAAGGAGCTATCATTGACTTTGTTGTGGGTGTCCTACTTGTTCCCATGGGCACCACCGTTATTGGTGCTCTCCTTTTGGAGGGTCATCATGCCATTGTTGACCTCCCCGGGATTAAGTCCCCGAGAGGCTCATTTGATGAGCTTCCCCTCCTGAAAGGCATGCATTTAGTGATGGGTTGTGTCTCCACACTAGTGATCATCACGTACGCGATGGCTTTTGGCATACGCCTCCTGATGAGCCACCTAACAGGCCTTATCATTTGAGAGGTACCCATCACACCCGTGTGTCACACTATTTTTTCACCATCTACGTCGTTCCTTCGAGTGATGGTGTCATTCACGCCGAATTCTTCTATCGATCGCCCAGAGAACCTCCAGATAAACCACCCATCCTTAGGGACTTTCACTGTTATATGGTGTATGCATTTAGTCAATCTATCAGGTCAGTCGCCATCCATTTGCGTCTGTTGCATGACTTGCATGGGTATTCTCATATAATGTACGACTCTCCTATGCTGCATGATTTATGTCCATCATATGTTTTGCATCATTCGCATGATCCGCATGAATTTGTCTAATGCGAATTTGCAATAAACAATGATTATTATAAAAACCAAGCAGACCAGCACATGAGAGATCAAAATTTTGAAATTGGGGAGCAGGTAACGATTCACCTACGATTTGAGAGGTTACCAATGGGAACAACAAAAATATTAAGCGCTCGTCGAATGAGTCCTTATACGGTCACGCGATGGATCGGCATGAATGCATATGAATTTGACATCTCTCAAAACATGAGGGCAAACTTTTGATGAGCATGTGTATTTGACATCTCTCAATATAGAGGATTTGATTCCTTACTACGATGAGCATGTGTATGTGGACCCTTTCTTCCCGCCAATGTATGAGCCACAACTCCCATTATTGCCACCCACTTTGTCCCATCCACAGCCTGCCCCCTCCCTGCCCCAGCCTATTGAGTCGCACCAGATGGGCCACTTCGTACCACCGATGGTTCCACCACTTCTACCTTCAGACGGAGATACATTTTGTTCAGAGCCACCAGCTACCGCCAGAGACTTACTTCTGATTGTTGCATTTGACTTCACCGTTGTGGGCGGGCATGATACACCGCGATGTCTTGTCCACTGGAGTTGCTACCTATGCTCAGATGCTGCCTGTATTTCCCCAGTGGAGCTTGCGCTACTTGTTCCCAGGCTTTGCCGAGAGCACGACTACCCTCACTCACCGGAGATGAGTGATTTCAAGCCGGGGGGAATTGATGGAGATCACAGTGATCCGCTACTCATTCGGACGATCTGAGTCCACGGATGCATCCGGATGGTGTTTTCGAGTCTTTTTTATGTATTATTTTATTTAAGCTATATTTGGCGTCTGATCGTCTTGGATGTTGTGAGCCATCGGATTAAGATGCCCTACTCTAGGTTTGGTTATATATATACACATGCAAGGATGGGGGGGGGGGGGGGGGGGGGGTTATCGAGGGTTATTTCCATTTTGCGGAAACGATCAATCACGCCCGGTGCGACGCCGCTCTTCCTCTTGGGGCGACGCCAAGTCCTCCTCCCTCCGCAGTCGAGCTACCGTAAATCCCGTCCCGACATTCCTCTTCCTCCTCCGACCCACTCTTCCCCCGTCGACTTCTTCCCAACTTACCCTACCGTCGATTGCACTCGCTGACCCTGATTTTGCTGTTGTTTTCCCGTCTGTCTTCCTCCTTCTATCCTGCCAGTGACGTGTTTCTCCTTCCCAAATCCTCTCTCAACTCCAATTCAAACCGTTACACTCTTCCCCTGCCTTCCCTCAAGAAGTCGAGCCCCTCACCTCCCTCCCGACCCTTCAGTCGCCCCTCCTACAACTTCCCATTGCTGCCAGCCCTACTGTTACCCCATTTCAGTCGAGCCGAATGCGAACAGGATGTGAGAGCTCTCAGAAGAAAGAAGAAGATGCTCTTGATTTGCTTTGACTCCTTCTTTAGCGATGTAACATCCATCCGACAGTAGACCCACGGGGAACGGCTGTATCGAGTGTTCGCCTATAGGCTCACTTCCTTCGTCCTCTTCGCCTCTACAACGAACCTGCCACTCCTACCCAGATACACACACCATCTGAGCCCCCACCAGCCCGGAACTCCTCTTACCGCGCCTTCCCACTTTGCTGCAACCTTGGATGCCCGCAACCAACCATCATTCGCCACCGCCTGCATGTGTAAGTCGTTATTTGAAATTACTGTTATCTATTATTGTGTATTGGGACTTATATTTTGTTGGATGATCTCATTTATAATTGCTATTAGTATTGTGAAATTTATGTGACTTGCAGGACCAATTCGCCGTGTGCTTAGATACATTGTGCTTCAATTCGTAATTGAATTAAAATTTGCCCTTCTAATTGAGTTTGTTGTGAACGAATGTGTTTGGACTATAATTATTTTAATCAATTGTTTATTGCTAATTAAATCGGACCATTCAATTGCATTTATACCTGCACTTAAAGTGATATCGAATGTTGGATTGCATGTATGCTTGTATGCCAATTTAGGGTTTTTAGTGATCCTTTGCATTCGGTGTGTGATTGCTTGCATTGCATCTAGGGTGGGGTTAGGCCATCGAGCATCCGTGACCGGTAGACTCGTGCTGCATCACAAGCCATACTGAGAACCATTGACCCCTCCCTGGACGAGAACGAGGGTCCTGCTATTGATTACAAGTCACATCGAGCCCTGTCGGTCTCTCCCTGGACGAGAACAAAAACTCATGCTCTTTTTCCAGCCTCTCCAGCGCTTGACTAGGCGAAAACACCTTCCAGCGCCGCTGCCCTGTTCCCTTACAGCCAGCACCATCAGCCAGCTACCCGGAAGGACATTCCCACAGGCCGCACAATGTTCTAAGCACTGTTTCTAGTTTCCTGCTTCAACAGGCTACTGATTTGGGCTTCTCTCCAGCCCTGGTCGACAACATCCTTGCAGAATTTCAGCCCCCATCAGTCACACCTTGATGCCAGTTACATTTTTCAATTCCCTGCTTCACCCGGCTGCAGGACTTGCTCCTCCTGCCACTGTTTACACCCTCAACAGCCCTTTGACAACATTTAGCCATTGTTCGGAAGGTTCTTCGTCTACCAGCAAGCCTCTGCCTTCAATTCCTGTCTTTGGAAAGTGCAAACTTGTGCAGAACTCAATATTCACAGTGGTGGAATTGCTTCAAACCCGCGGTACCAACCATAAACTGCAACAAACCAGCCCCTTTTGTTCAATTACTTGTGTAAGTTCTTATTTGGAAGTTATTATTGTCTTTAATGATTATTTGGGTGAATATGCATATTGTTGGGGATCTTGATTCGTACTAATTTGCCTAGTTATCGTTCTATTTGAAAGACATATTCGCGAGCATTTCTTGGAAGCAGTTTCAGTTTTAATTCAACTAATACGTGTCTGTGTATCTAACCCACTTTTTTTCAATTGTGAATGTTTGTATTTCACTTATTAAATTCAGCACTCATTGTTAATTAATTGTCGTACACTCCAATGAGCATTGCATTATTATAGATTTATAGGACTCTCCGTCGTCACTACCCATGCACACATTCATTAAAGTTTCGTTAGTGCATACTCACACCACGACCTTCACTTTATTCTGCATCAATAACCACCATTAACTACTTTCCACACCACCAAATTACTCATATAACCACCAATAACTCCACAAACTACTTCTAATTCCTGCAGCAACTTCCATTTTCCTGCAATAACTGTCCATCCAAGGCAGTTTCACCAAAATTCTGCTTTCCAGACAGTATACTTTTCCCCTGCCTCCAAGAGGCAACCAAACCCCTCCCACAGCCTGAATCCCATCCACTGCCCTACAACCTGCCTTCGTCCTTCATTCCAGCAACCAAAATTCATGTCTCAGCATCCAATCACTACCATCCACCTTCCAAAAGACTGAATATAGTTGTTCTAACTCGGATCAGGCTGGTTTCGGTTTCTTTGACGGGAACTGTAATCGCCTACCACAAACCACCCCTTCCCCACTTAGGAATAGCCTCTTATGCACGTCCATCATAAAATTCCTTGCTCCACTACACAGTATCAGCCAGCCAAGATACTAACCAATTCCGTTGTTCACATACTGGAACAGTTCACCGCCTTCCATTCCCTCCGCACCTCCCAATATCCACTCCAGGACTTTATTCCAACAATCATACAGTCTCTCTCCACTGCCAAAACTCTCCAGAAATGCTCACTCAGCCCTCCATAGTCTTCCCCCACCTTTTCTGTACATCAGCCCCCTGAAACCTGCACCAAAATGCCGCAGGATTGCTGTCCAGTCCCTGAATTCAGCAATCATTCTCTTTCTCGGGATCTGCCTTCTTATGTAAGTTCTAATTTGGAAGCATACATTACTTGGTGTTGCGTTGGAAAACATATTACCTGGGATCTAAATTCGTATTAGTTTGCTCAATTTCTTATTCTACTTGAGAGGCGTATTCGCCGAACATTTAATTGAAGCACTCTTACATTAATTTTAATTGGATCTTGGCTGCGTTTCTACCACAATCTCAATCGTGCACGTTTGTGAATTCTTCTATTAATTTCATCATCTAGTGCAATTGAATGTTGGATTAGCGCATGTGCATCACATCAGTTTATGTTTCCCTACATCACTACACTTGCATTCATCCATTAAAGTTTTCATTAGGCGCATAAGCACCCTCTACATCCATCCTGCGTCAGAGCTTTACCCATATTTAAAAAAGAGGTTAACGTGAATTCAAACACATGAACGGTTACAAGCTGTCAGCTTAAGTAATGATCTGAAAGCCACGCTTAGATAATATCGAGGAATACAGTCGTAGATTATAATTGGAAAAAATGCCTCTGTTAAAAAAATAGTCATACTTTGTTAGTTTGTTATGGGAAAGAATTTAAAAAATTAATAACAATAATAAAAGGTCAACCGATAAAACAGTCAAAGAACAGACTAAAAGATCAAGGAACCAAAAAATTACCTGGATAATCATATCAGGCGACAAAAAAATAAATTTTCTCAAAGAAGGTTTGGTGTTTGGGATGAGAAAAGGGGTTAGCTCATATATAAATTTCCATTCTGATACCGTGCTTCTAAGTTTCTCTTTGACTTCATTTTGTCTGGATAGGAAAAAAATGTTAGCAGCTGCACCGCCAGGATTATCAGAGCCATAAGTGACCATATAAAATAGAAACACAAGCATTAGAAAGGCAAAAAGAAACTAATTCATAAGAGAACGCTTCTTACCCAAAGAGATCCAAGTTGGAATCAGGAAACAATACTTTCAGCTTGTAATAGGCCAATTTCACATCTTTAGGCACAAAAAAACTGAAATAAACATGCTCTGGCAATCTATACATGCAAACAAAAACATCAATATTTAACAATGCAACTTGTAGTAGCAGAAATTAAATCCTTCAAGTAGACGAATTTTTTTTAAAATAAAATTGTTTGACTGGTGTTAGTATCTATGATAATGGCACCAGAAATATACATCACATTCTCACTTTGATCGTGACTAATAATGTATGCTAGTACGTTTTCCAAAACCCTGACATGTCATAATTTTGGATTGTGAGAGAAACATGTAATGGAAATTGCGATAAAGCACGTTCTCTTCGTAGCTTCGCAACATGAGAAACACTGTTGTGGGGTATATTATCCATCACTGTACACATAAATCAATAACAAATCAAGACTAAACCATTCAGGATTCTTGTGTAAATAATATTCGCAGTTAGAGCTCCCAAAGATTTTTTTATTTTTTGGTGAACTATCGATTAGATGTTGATATGGGCTCGAGTATAACGTCGGTAGAGTTGTCGAAGGATGGCCGGAGGTGGAGATAACGGTGGCGAAAAACACTGTGGAGCCGGAACCGCAACTGCCTAGACAGGATGTGCTCGGAGAGAGAGATACCCCAATCTCATTTAAGACGAGGGAAATAGTTTTGACTTCTTTGATACCTTCACACAAGCACCACGTGCCTTTAAATAGGCTAAAAGACTCAAAATGACAAACTCTTAACTAACAACATATTAATGACTCGACATTAATAAAACGATAATAAAAGACATTAAAAGATAATAATAATTAGGCCCGTTGCCCGATGCCCATAACATCTCAACCGACCTTCAAATCGAGCTTTTCCTCACGCTCGAACGAAGCTCGATCAATTTGATCATATGGCTCCTTTATTTCGCCAAAATAGCTCCTGCGTTGATGTAGCGGGAGCGGCAGAGAGCGACGAGCCTTCATTGAATGATGGTGATGGTGTCGACGGGTAGTGTGTGTGGCGAAATGATCGAAGAGGAGACCACAACAATGATCTTTAAATGATTGAAGTAGAGGTGGAGAATAATCCACAGATGCCCGATAACTACTCAAAACCATATCAATTTTCGTGCGAGTGAGAGGAGTGTCATCGACGATTTTGGCACAGTCAATGTATGACAGCGGTGTGTCCTTCTGAATGAGAACACTAGGTGCCAGTTGTTGGAGGACTGCTGCAATAACAAGAATATCAACAACATGCACTTGATCGGGTAGAGGCGTCGGTCGCGTGATGAACATTGTTTACTTTTGTGTGCAATATCATGTCGTTGAGTAGGGCGATCATGGCGGCATCGTAGGTCATTGCAGACTGGTGATCGACCCTCACGGCCTCTGAATCGTATTGTGAGGCCGTCTCAGATATCATTGTTAGGATAAAATGTAATTAATTAATTGCTGAATAAGCAATCAATAATTTAAAAAATTTATAGAAATTAATGAATTAATTAATCAATTAATTGATTAATCAATTAAAGCAAATTCATCAATTGATTGATTAATCACTTAAAACAAATTCATCAATGAGGTTGGACGGTGAGGCAAAGGACTAACAGAAAGCGACGCAGGGTCTCATGAGGTCCCGGTTGCTGGGCTCCAGAAAAGGGCGAACTGTTGGAAAAGCACATGGCTCGAAAAAAAAGAGGTGGTCCTGCAGGCGGGCAGGCGCTATCTGCGACTTGATGGTGTGAGGCTCGAGACGCTCTCGACTTTCGATACCGGTGGACAACGTTGATTTGGAGCATGCAAGAGCTCAAAAGAAAGGATGTTGGGCTCGCCGAAAGAATGACGAGACCCCTTCACCTGCTCTGGATGTAGCCGCGGGAGGGAGAGAGTCGTTCGTCTTCTCTGGATACATGCGCGACGAAGCAGGAGGCACGTGAACGACCTGGACTACTTGCTTTGGGGTCGGCGCCAATACGGGTACGGGCGTATGACCTCGACGAGGGCGTTGCGGTGGGGGTTGAGCCAACTGGGAAAGATGTCGGACATTGAGGAGGATGTTGTTGAAGGTGAGGTAGGGTGAGGTGGGGTGAGGTGGGGTGTGTACAAAACGAAAAAGGTGTTGAAGGTGTAGTGGGTTGTCGAAGACGATACAGTGTGCATTGACCGTGATGAAGATAAGTGCGTCGTTTTTTTTTAAATGTTGTGGATTTTGCGGAAGAGAGGAGGAACCTAGCTCTGATACCAAGTTGTTACGGACTCGCCGTATAACGTCAGTAGAGTTGCCAGAGGATGGCCGAATGCGGGGATGACGGTGGCGAAGGATATTGTGGAGCCGGAATCGCGGGTGCTTAGACGGGGTGTGCTCGAAGAGAGCTACCACAATCTCATTCAAGACAAAGGAAATAGATTTGACTTCTTTGATAACTTCACACAAACAACACATGCATTTAAATAAGCTACAAGACTCATAATGACTAGCTCTTAGTTAACAACATCTTAATGACTAGCTCTTAACTAACAACATCTTAATGACTCAACATTAATAGAACGATAATAATAAAAGTCATTAAAAGATAACAATAACAAGGCTCGAGGCCCATAACAAATGCCTACTAAATTTTATTGGAAGGGCTATTGAGCACCATAAAATATTCACTTATGAAAAAATTTAAACTATTTAAGAAGATACTGCATACATTGACTAATTACTAATAAATAACCTATATCTTTATGTGCAAACCTTGAGCTAGAAATAGTCGAGTTGGCTAGCACAGCAAGTACTCTAAGATTCAAACAGTCAGTCCAAGTAACTACATTAATCCTTTCAATTTCCGCGTCATGCTTTTCGACATTTGTATTTTGCTCCTTAAGAGGATCTTTGGTGTTGGTCAACTGCAATTAATGAAAATTATAATGTAAAGCAGTCAAATTCTTTAGGAAAAAAAACAATGTGAAAATTATTGTAATTATATATGTCATAAACGCTTATGTTGTCTCACGCTAAAAGTTAAGAAACAATCAAGTGAAAATTCCCAATCAAGTGAAAGTTCCCAATCAATCAAGTGAGATCATAATGAAATACAAACATGTAGCCCTAAGAGGAGTATATAATGAGGTTGGAAGAGAAAAGTGGTTTGCCATTTGATCATAAAGAGCAATATGGGAGAGAAAACACAATGCTTCTTTGCTGGTATGCAGTATTCAAGAGGCTCTAGAGATATTACAAGGTGGCAATATTTGAGATCTCTTCCCTGGAAACGACTAAGGGTTCGTTCGTTTGGATGGAATTGAAATTGGATATCGAAAATGTGACTTAGCCAATTCCGACATTGCTAGGAAGGAATTGAGGGCAGGGGCAACCCAGTGCACAAAGCATCCCCGCGCAGCGAGGGTCCCGGGAAGGGTCCCACCACATGGGTGAAATGTAGGCAAACTTCACACCGCATTTTTGCAAGAAGATGCTTCCAGGACTCGAACCCGTGACCTCAAGGTCACACGACAACACCTCAACCGGCGCGCCAAGACTCCCCTTCCATCATTTATTTTGTCACAAAACAATGAAATTGGAATTTACCCCATCAATTCCAATTCCAATGGATAAAAGATATTCTTAATTCAACCCATCTAATTCTCACTTTGACGCAGTTTAATGTTAAATAAACTGTCCCACTTGCCCAGATCGCCATTGCATAATTGTCGTTAGTAGTTTTTTATTTTCCAGGTTTAGTAAATGCCTTCAGAATGACATCTAATAACAAAAACTAAAATCTCGTGTAATAGCAAAAACCAATACCATATATAATAACAATACCTATAACCTAAAAGATCGTAGATTAATTTCCAGAACCATGGTGATGCAGGACATGCCCACCCTGGAATCCACTAAGGGGCTGTTAGCTTCGCGCCTAGCCTTCCTGCCTTTAATCAGGGTTGTGGTTGCAGTTGCAGCCCACACCCCAACCAGCTTTCCGCACCGGCCACAGTACGGTAGGTTGTTGAGGTCAGGGCTTGAACACCCACTCTTTATCTAGGAGGTCGGGTGTTCGAGCCCCGGCCTTAACAACCTACCGCAATGTGGCCGATACGGAGAGCTGGTTGGGGTGTATGGGTTGTAGCCCTAATTAAAGGCAGGAAGGCCAGGTGGGAAGCTAACAGCCCCCCGGTGGATTCCAGGGTGGGCATGTCCTGCATCACATGGTTCCATTCTTGAGAAGCAAACTTCACATCCTAGATTCAAGTATGAACATCAAGACCTAAATTTAGAGGGGGGGGGGGGGGGGGTCAAGATACTCCTTTTAGCCACCTACAACAATATATTAAAACATGAAAGTCATGGTTTTTAAAGAATAATTTCATCTTAGGTATTGCTTGAAATATGACGACCATGATATTGTTAAGTATGAAACTCAATGGAAAGGACTTATCCATATCCCCAAAGGCATGCATAACATTGTCTTCAAAGGTAAATTCACTTTAGTGGGGCACCTTCAAGAATTCAATTTCATCTTTACAAAGATCAACATCAATCATATGAATCAACATTTTTTGTCAATAGCTTCAGAGCAGTGAATGAAGAAAAAGTGGAAGAAGAAAAACAAATATGGCGGGCATGATATTGTTACATAAGAAATTCAATGGAAAAGACTTATCCGTATACCAAAAGGAATGAATAGCATTGTCTTCAAAGGTAAATTATCATCTCTTTAGTGGGCCACCTTCAAGGATTCAATTTCATCTTTACAAAGATCAATATCAAATCAATCATATGGATCAACATTTTTTTGGCAATAGCTTCAGAACAGTGAATGAAGAATAAAAGCGGAAGAAGAAAAACATTATTTTGTTACATGCCTAGCGTAACTCGTCGAAAGCTTTTCCGGAGAGGTGGCTGGAGGTAGGGATGGTGACAAGATACAGTGGAGCTGGAACCGCGACGCCTTATCAGAGTTTGGAAAATTACTGAGCTACAAGCATATTCGAATCTTTTTGTGCTTATGTTATGTCGGGACTAATATCTATTAAAGGATAAATTTGAAATTATAAGTTGGAGGTGTATGTTTGTTGGATATCCTTTTAGGATGGAGGTTGCATAATTTGGAGAAAGTTGAATATTTTGTTTCGAGAGATGTTTTTTTGGAAACTGAGTTTTCATATGCCGAGAATATTACACCTACAGAAAGTCAAGAAATATTGGGGCAAAATTATTCTAAAGCTAGTGGTCATGCCAATGATGGGATAGTTGATGAAATAGAAGATTCTTTGAGTGAAGAGGTTACAAACAACATGTCAAAGAATGGAATCCAAGCTCCAGGTGATGAGGATAATAAAGAGAGGGGGTGTTGTGAGTGAAGAAGTTAAAGTACTGGATAAATAATTTGGGCGTGGTCGTGGAATGAAACAATCGTCAAGCCTCATGAAGAATATACATCAATCATTTGTTGAAGCGGAATACAGGTCTATGGCCACAACGACGTATGAATTGAAATGGTCGAAAGATTTACTTGTGTCTCTGGGAGTGGCATATTTTGGACCTATGAAGCTTTATTGTGGTAGTCAAACAGCATTACACATGGTGAGTAAATCTTGCGTTCCATGAGCAAACAAAACATATAGATGTATATGATCATCCTATGTGTGAAGAAGTTCAAAGTGCAGATTTTAAAACCGCTTATATGCAAAGTTCAGATCAGTTAGACAATATTTTCATAAAAGTACTTGGGAAGCAATAGTTTTAATATATTCTGCGCAAGTCAGTGTTGGCCTGCACCATCTTGAAGGGTATTAAGTAATATAATATATGCGTATATTGTATATTTGGTAACTGTAGTTATGAGTATTTTAGGAGATATTTTGGGATACATTTGAGGCTATTTATTTGGAAATAAATGAATAGCCTAATTGAGTAATAGAACCTGCTGTGTATAAGTGGCCGGATGTTTTCATTCAGGTTGAGGGAAACAGTTTATCAAAAAGCCTTCTTTTCAAATTAAAATTAGCAATGAATACAAATTGCTAAAAAATATGAATCCGAACATCCTTAGTAAAAACATAACCCTAAGAAAAGAAAGGAAATTACCAGAGCAGGATTCGAATCAGAAACGAAGGGCATCCAGCTGCGGCTGCGGTCAGCTGGATGACGGAAGTGACTGGCAGGGAAGAGCTGGAGAGCGGCAAAGGCAAAGACGAGCGCGAAAGAAACAGCTTGCAGGACCGGACGGGATCGCGGGGGCGGGTCGACGTCCGGAAGGAGAGGGCCGACGCCTAAAGAAGGCGGTGGCCTTCGGGTAGACGATCTCGCCGGCCTGTTCCATAGCTCTGATTCGGAAGGAAAGGTGCTGCGTTCGGCGGAAGCCATGCGCGATTTTGACTACAGCAGACGGATTTGTGATACGGGGGAAATTTTGGAAAAGAATTCTCAATTTCACTTCAAATGGATTCAAATGGATAGTATTGTATTTCGCGCATTTGACTAATAGCACACCTAAAAAAAACTTCAAAATAACACCAATTGGCACACCTCTCGTGAGTTAAGCGCACACCACCTCCTTAATGCGCGACGCCGATCTTCTCCCCCTTTTCACGATTTTGTCGCTGTCTCACCCCAACGCCGCCCGACTCCACGCCCCCAGAGCTCCAGTTCACAGGCCGACCCCTCTTTCTCCTTCTCTACCACTGGTGGTAGGTAAGCCTCTTTTTCCCTCCATTTAGCTGCCCCTTGTCTCTCTCATTCCAAAAAATCCTAAGAGCAAAACAAACTGAGGTTTTGGCACTTTGCACCACCAAATTATAGGATTTTGGCACTTTGCATCTCCCTAGTTTAAAATTGGCAGTTTGCACCCCCGAAATCCTAATTCCTGACACTTTGCATCCTGCGAGGGGTATTTCTGTCCTTCGGCATTATTAAAGTTAGATTTAGAACCAGGGTATCTTCTTCTGGTTTGCCGTCTCATGCATTCACATAAGCCATACTCCCGCGCACCCTAGTCGACCTAGAAGCCCCCTCTCTGTCGTCGAGCTTCACGCCGCCTATCGACATGGAAGCTTGCTCGTCTCCATCCCATCTTCTGTCTAAGCTGTTAGGTGTTGCTAGAAATCTTCTACAGAGCAGAAACAGTGGCGAGAGGGGCAGAACTTTGCAGACGAGTGAAGAAGGATCTGAAGACCATATCCTACAGCAAGTTACAACTGGAATTCTTCCTTAGAATTACCGTCCAAGGCTGCTGGATACGGAGCCCAGTCCAAACCTGATAGAGGAAGACCCTTAAAATTGCCCTATGAGTGTTGAACACCCTGTAGAAGAGCAGCTTTCTGTATGTGGAGAGAGGAGATACCTCGATTTGGTGATAATATATGTTTATGTTAACATGAACTTGATTTAGAGTTTATTACGAAGGTAAACAATGATATGAGTGAGCAAACATGCCTTCTTTTTAAAAAAAAAATTGGATGCAAATAGTAAATTTATAGATTTAATAGAATTTGGTGTGGTGTGCAAATAAAAATTTCACAGAATTCGGTTTGCCAATAAAAATTTCACAGAATTCGGTTTGCCAATAAAAATTTCACACAATTCGGTGTGCAAGTAGTCAAAATAAGGTAGTTTGAAGTGCAAAGTGCCAAAATGAGTATTTTGGAGGGGTGCGATCCGAAATACCCCTGAATTATCAACCCGGGGTGCAAAGTGTCAGAAATTAGAATTTTAGGGGTGCAAACTACTAATTTTAAATTTTGGAGGTGTAAAATGCCAAAACGCTGTAATTCGGGGATGCCAAAGTGCCAAAAAGCCAAACAAACTAATGACAGAGAAAAATAAAAAATAATAGAGATTTGTGAATTTACTTTCGTAACCTTCTTGGAATTTTCTTTCTGCATATAAAGCATTCAGTTTTATTACACTCCGCCGAGCGGGGCTTGTCGCGGGCGCTAGGGTTCCTAATACTATTCCTAGATCTCCTCTACCGAGCTTCTTACTTCTCCGAGCAGATACCAGGAGTATTATTCCCACTCTCTTCTCACTTCTCACATCTCGACTTCTTCCCAGTATCGGATTCTGCTTTAGTTTCGACCACTCTCTTTTCTGTCGTTGACCGACTCTGCACTCTCTCAATGTGATTTGTGTTGCTCTATTTTGAAAATTTTATTCAATGCATATTGCCTTTCTTCCCTCGGAACCGCTTAGATTGATGAAAATCGTACTTATATGCTTCATGGATGTATTTACTTTCTTTTGTAAAGTAAATACATGCATATTGGTAGACTGATTTCTTATTTGATCTTGCATTAGTTGTTCTTGCATGTATGAATATGATGTTTGTCATTCTATTTTGTATGATCGACTCATTGCACTTTTCTCCCCGTCCCTTGGAATGGCTCAGATCGCTGGAAACAGTACTTAATAATGGATTATGCACGTATTACTCTCTTTTTGAGAGTTCATACAAGGTTGATAACGATTTGGGATATTTTAGGGATCATGTATGCAGCGGGGAAGCAGAAAATTTGTTCAATACAAGATTGCAATGTGAACTATTCATGGACCATTTAGGTCTTCTGATAACTGCCTCTGGGACCATAGTATTTCACTATACACTTTGATTTTTCAATTTTAGTGAGTTACTTTTTTTTTCTCACGCACTTAGTTGTTACCTACTAGTTATATCTTAGTTTCAGTAATTTGTATTTTTATAACCTGATGTGAACATAATTTTATTCGTTGTTGTTAATTATTAAGGAAATATTTGATTACAACGCTAGTTATTCTTTTGTTACATTGTTGTTTAAGAATTGATATTTTTTTCTCGTACCCGTTAGCTATTATTTTACCTGGAGGATGAACAAGAACTAGGATCCTCTCCATTTGAGCCAAATGGATACTATCCATTTCACGACTTAGATTGGTTCTTCTTTAATCCGACGGTTTCAGTAATCCCATCCTTTTTTATTTTTCATATAATCAAACAATTTGCACCTTTAGATAAATGAGAATCCATCCTCACTCTGAAATGGACCAAATGGAGTGGTCCCAAATGGAGAGGATCTCCATCATATGCACAAATGTACTGCGTAATATATGTTATTTATTATTTTGTTATTTGATCTATTACTTGTTTGTTGTTGTAGATTTAATTATTATTCATACTAGTTACGCTGATTGCCTATTCTTGATACTCTTTCTTTTGCTTACAATTCTTGTTCTTACTATCATATATGTTATTTCTTCTCATACTTGTTCTTAATTTTTAGCATTTTGTTTTGTAATTCATGATAAGAAAATATCCATATAAATGCATTTTTATCGCTCTTTGATCCTTACAACAACTTCATTATTAATTCGATATGAATATATTTGATTATTGAACGTGTATATTCTTATTTCCGAATTATGTACCTTAATTGATATACATATAACTTATCTGCTTTGAATGCTGTATGCTTATATATTTTTTAATTTTCTAAATTACAAATCACAATTCTTTGTTGTTTTTTAATTTTTCCTTTTTTTATTGATGATAAAATGATGCAAAGATTTAGCCTTTTAAGATTTGTAGAGCTTTAACATTACACGAATCATTATATTAGGAAAGTTGTGATATTTTTTTGTCAGAAATTAGTTAGCATTTTCACAGGTATGGTTAGCTCACTTTGAATATAATGAAAAAAGTGTTGTAAAGAAAATTCATTTATACGCTGCTCGAAGAAAAACTCCCACTACGACAGTACGACTGCCAGTGTTCAAGGCCCTTTTTGGTAAAAATAGCGCAGGCTTTAAGTAAATTCTAGCAATTATTGAAGATAGATGGTATTCCTCTTTTACAAAATGTTGCCAAAAAGCTCGCTAACGGTAGATTAATCTCAAGAGTTTAATGGTAGCTAAGGTGTCACCGTGTCATGAACTTGGATTTTCAATTTGATTTGGCACTACTATGTAGGAAAAAATTTGACTTTAGATGATTATCGATTACATAATCCATTTATGCTGATGGCTACATAAAGCTGAGTGAGAAAACAAGGATTCGTAAAGCTGACCCCAAAACATTGGAAAAGACTATTGATGATGATGATGGTTCCTCATGCGTAGTAGTTAAAATCCCCAATCAAATTGATACTTGGATCATGCTTACATCTTCATGTTTTGTCGCATTCAAATGCACCTAGAATCAGGGTTCATGTGTAGTGCGGAAGACTCTGTAAAGTGGTGGATTACTGGTTTCATTTGTTATGATTTATGAAGGTCCTTAAACTGAAAATGGTTTGGTTAATTGCCTCATAGGCCCATACTTGGTAGTTGATGAATATGTTATTATACAAGTAGTTTGGACCTCTCTCATAAGCTTTTTGATTGAAAGTTGGTTTGGGCAGGTATGAGTAGATTTGGTTCAAACTCGCTTACATAGTACTTCACTACTTGTCTGGAGTCCTGGTGTAGGGGATAGGATATTGAGATATTGTTTAAAAAGTGAGAGAGCTGAACAAGGCCCTTGAAGCCACAATTCAATTTCAAATTCCATATATGATGAAGAAAACTAATTCCAAGCAGATGATTCTCTGAGATCATATATATATGATGTCTTTATAGTTTTCAATCTGATATGGAATTAGAGATTTACTTCTGTTGCTTGTGCCAATGTTGTACCCCTAAGTAAACTTATATTAGTTATTTGGTACCTATCCTTCCAAGTTGCCTCTCTGCTCAAACCTAATAGGCGAAGTGGAGAAGGGATATGACAAAAAAGAGGATGGAGTGAGGTTGCAATGAAGAGTGAGCAGAAGTTAAAGGAGGCTTCAGAATTGGCAGTTTGATCCGTGGTTTCATTTATGGTGATGCAAACTAATAAATCCCGAGTGAAATTTGTCAGCACAGTTTATTTAACAATTAAACCCCAAGAAAAACTTTTCAGCACAATGCCAACATCTCTCTCTCTCTCTCTGTATATATATATATATACTATTAATTACTCAAATCTCCCCTATGAGTTTGCATAATTACAGTTTACACTCTATCTTTTGAAATTGCAAAAACCTCCCCTTTGAGTTTATATTTCATAACGTGTATGCACATTTGCATAATTACAGGTTGCATCCTTCTATATTTTGAAATCACATAAACCTTCCTACGCATGTTATGAAATATAAACACATAGGCGAGGTTTTTGTAATTTCAAAAGATAAAGGGTGTAACCTGCAATTTTGCAAACTAACAAGGGATGGTAAACGGCCCTATATATAGAACTTTGTTGTGATAGAGTTTGACACAATAATTATGTGCGAGCATGGTGCAATAGTAGGCAGTGCATGTGATGTAGGGTAGGCTATGCGGTGCACCACTTAGACTCTACATGCGACACAACCGTCAATCACGCCAACAATTAATTGAGCAATGAAAATTTAACACCACAAACAGATAATTGCAATGAGAGAATAATTTTAATATTGAGTGATTTTAGTTGGCTTTCCTCCTCTCGGAGGGCCGAAGCAAAGCGCGCGGCGAATAGATCCTCCTGCAAGTTAGTACTCGATCGACACAAAACACCACAAGCTAGGGGCTGGTTTGGAGCAATGGAAACAGTGGATTTGGAGGAGTAGATCCGGGCCGGGGATGTGGTTGGTGGCTGTCCACGGTGGAAAATGGGGTGGGAGGGCTGAAAACGGATAGATCCGGACAAATACGGGTGGATCCGGGCACGAGAGTGGTAGATCCGACGTTAGGGGTCGGATCCGGGCAACGACGGGGTAAACGGTGGAGGAAATAGCGGATCGGGGAGGGGAAACCCTAGATCTGAATTGATCTTGGGTTTTGGGGAATATATGGGAGTGGCTCCACGAAGAAGAGGGAGATGGAGGAGTCGGCTGTAGGTGGGGACAAAGGGGAGTGGTCGGTGGGGTAGGAGGAGTGGTGGCTGGACGGGGAAGGGAGGAGGGGGTGCGGCGGCACTGTAGAAAGAGGGGGGCGGTGGTCGGCGGTGGAAGAGGGAAGGCTCGGCAGGGGGCTGTCCAGCAGCAGGTCGGCGGCAGGGAGAGGGGTTTCAGCGGCTGTAGGGGCGGGGAAAACAGCGGGGGATGATGGAGAAAGGGGGGGAAGGGTTAGGGTTACCTTGGGGATGATTTTCCACCACTAGGAGTCACCACCTAGGGCTCCACGACATCGGCACCGCGGCTTGATCGCTGGATTCCGGGAAGAACTTCTCCAAAATCAACAATGATCTCTAAACCAGCCCTCTAAACCTATTTATAAGAGAAAACTAACATTAGGGCATCCCCATCAACGGCTATGATTGGCCGGTGGGTTTAGCCCTTAAATAAATAAATACATGTCCGAAACAAATACATAAATATATGATTTTGACTCGCGGCGACGTGCCGGACGCAACCGCGGAGTCGGATCGGCGATCCGATCAAGTCTTCCGGCGGGAGTAAATGAACGTGGGTCCCGCTCCTTCGTGTGCACGATCCGATGGAAACCCATCAACTCCCCCCGACTGAAAAGCATTCATCTCCGAGGAATGGAGACGATCATACTGGAGTCGAAATCCGGGGGCAAGCCGATCAAGCTCTGCCGGCAATATCCAAGCGTCGTCAGCGTCGGCGCGGCCCCGCCAATGAACCAAGTAGCGAAGACGCGGCCCGTCCGTGGTGGGAACAATCTGGTGGGATCTGACCTCCGTGATGCTCTCATCTCTCGACTTTCTCATGGTGGTACCCGGTGCGAGCGGTGATGCCGGCTGTGGAACCATATGTGACGAACTCCCAGGTGGAAGGGTATCGACAATGGGTGGGCGGTGGTGGCTATCTGGCGTGGGTGGGGAGGTGGTGAAGGATGGCAAGGGGAGAGAGGGGTCGCTCCCACTGCTTGGGTCTCCATAGTCATGAGGCTCGTAATAAGGTGTTAGATCCTCGACATTGAATACTGGATGAATCCCCATACTCGCCGAGATGTCTAGCCTGTAGGCGTTTGTCCCAACCCGACTAATAACCGAGAAAGGACCCATTCGCCTGGCGCTTAACTTCTTGGCAGGCCTCGAAGGGAGCCTCTCCGGGCGGACTCGTACCATCACCTGCTCGCCAATATCAAAAATACGCTCTCGCCTTCTTTTATCTGCGTGGGTTTTATAACTTTCATTGCTCATATTAATACGTCGGCGGACCGATTCATGTAACTCATGCAGATGCCGTGCAAATGACTCAGCAGACTCACTAGGCCGGGACTCTAACGGACTCGGGATAAGGTCAATGGGTTTCCTGGGGTCGTAACCTGACACTATGTGGAATGGACTCAACCCAGTGGTTCTATTGACTGAACTATTATATGCAAACTCTGCGACCGGAAGGTCTAAGTCCCGGCTACTCACATGCTCTCCCACCAGACACCTCAACAAGTTTCCTAAACTCCTATTCACTACCTCCGTCTGCCCATCCGTCTGTGGGTGGTAGGCAGTAGAGAATTTAAGGGTGGTGCCGGTCTTGAGCCACAGGGTCTTCTAGAAGTAGCTCATAAATCTCACGTCGCGGTCCGATACGATGGACTTGGGGAGGCCGTGTAATCGGAAGACGTCCCTCATGAAAATGGATGCAACGTGGGTCGCATCCGCCGTCTTGCGGCATGCAATAAAGTGAGCCATCTTCGAAAAGCGATCGACCACCACAAAGATGGAGTCGTGCTTCCGAAGAGTGCGGGGAAGTCCAAGAACGAAATCCATGGTAAGGTCCTCCCAAGGTCGATGTGGGACCGGTAAGGGTGTATATAGGCCTGCGTTCTGCTTCGTGCCCTTGGCCGTCTGGCAGATACGGCAGTGGCGGACGACTCTAGTCACATCCCTCCTAAGCGTGGGCCAGTAGAGACGGTCCTCCACAATGGCTATGGACTTATCGCGCCCGAAATGTCCGGCGGCTCCGCCCGCATGTAACTCCCAAATCAGAAGATCACGGTACGATGTCCGGGGAATGCATAGGCGGGATCCATGGTACAAGTATCCTTCGAAGATCTGATATCCCTTAACGGGGTCTGGGGGATCTCGGGATAGGGCGGTGTAAATCTCACCAAAATCAGGACACGTCGGATACTCTATGATCAAGTGCTCAAGCCCGTCGACACGTGCGGTCATAGTCTGAAGCAAGGAGACACGGCGACTAAGGGCGTCCGCAGGTTTGTTCTCAACACCAGCTCGGTGTTTGAGGACATAGTGGAAGTCCTGCAGATATTAGACCCACTTGGCATGCCGATGCCCCAACTTGCGCTGAGAATCTAAATAGCGTAACGCCTGGTGGTCGGAGTAAATCACAAACTCTCGAGGGAGGAGGTAGTGCCTCCAGTAGCGTAAGGACTGGACAATCGCATAAAACTCTCGATCGTAGTTCGAGTATTTCTGCTTCGCCTCGTTTAACTTCTCACTAAAGTAGGAGACATGGTGTCCCTCTTGGCTCAATACGCCACCAATACCAACTCCAAACGCGTCGCAAGCGACCTCAAAAGCACGGCTAAAATCAGGAAGCCTCAGAACTGGGGCCGTCGTCAGCCTCTCCTTAATCTCCTCGAAGGCTCTAGTGGCAGCGGGGGTCCACTAAAACTCTCCCTTCTTGAGGCAGCTCGTGAAGGGGGCCATGATCGTGCTGAACCCCGGGACAAACCTCCTGTAGAAGGTGGCAAGCCCGTGAAAGCTGCGGGCCTCGTGAATAGTCGTAGGCACAGGCCAGTCTCGAATAGATTTGACCTTTTCGGGGTCAACAGATACTCCAGTCGATGATATAATGAATCCAAGGAAGTGGACAGACTCGGAAAGGAATGCGCACTTCTTCAGATTCACATACAATTTCTCCCGGCGGAGAGTGCCAAAGAGAAGCCTCAAATGATCGAGGTGGGCGGCCTGTGTCTGGCTGTAGATCAGTATGTCATCAAAGTACACAACCATAAACTTGCCCATGTAGGGCCGCAACACCTGCGTCATAACTCCCATAAATGTACTAGGGGCGTTCGAAAGCTCGAATGGCATGACTAGCCACTCATAGAGACCGTCCTTAGTCTTGAAGGCGGTCTTCCATTCGTCTCCCTCACGCACTCTGATCTGGTGGTACCCACTACGCAGATCGATCTTGGAAAAGATCTGGGCACCGGACATAGTGTCCAATAGATCATCTAATCGAGGAATGGGAAAGCGGTACTTGACCGTGATCTTGTTTATGGCGCGGTATCGACGCACATACGCCAACTGTCGTCCTTCTTAGGGGTAAGAAGGGCGGGAACGGCACACGGGCTCATACTCTCTCGAATAAATTGCTTCCAAAGAAGCTCATCGACCTGCCGTTTGAGCTCAGCGTGTTCATCCGGGTGCATGCGGTAGTGGGGCAGGTTCGGGAGAGAGGCCCCCGGGATCAGGTCAATGGCGTGCTGAATGTCTCGTGGTGGGGGCAGCTCATCGGGGAGCTCCTCCGGCATTATGTCAGCAAACTCCTCTAAAAGGGGACGCACCGCTAGCGGGTGGTCAACTGGAGTGTCCTCAGTGGCCTGAGTGGCAGCGACAACGTAGATGATATCTGACTCAATACTATCATGCAAGAACTCGCTCCGTCTCAGGATGTGTAGCGGTCTCGAGGCGCTCGTGCTCACCGAGGGCTCAACGACACCCTTCGATCTCTCTCGTGGCTGGGTAGGTGTCAGCGTAATCTTCCGGCCCTTATCATAAAAGACGCACGTGTTCGAGCGGCCGAAGCACGTGACGTCGCGATCAAACAGCCAGGGGCGGCCTAGAAGAACATGGGCGACATCCATGGGAATAACATCACACCACACCTTGTCCTGGAACGATGCAATAGTAATAGGGACAAGACAACGCTGGGTAACCTGGATGGCCGTCTTATCTACCCAGACGACTCTATAAGGATGGGGGTGGAGCTCGATAAGGGATATCACGACGATAATGGTCTTCCGGTGGTGGATCGACCCTATCCCTCTGATCTCGATGGGGAGGATTGTCAGGGTCGTCCTCAATCTCCTCGTCACGGGGTGTCGGAATATTCCTAACATTTTCTAACCGATCTAGACGTTGGTTCACTGTGGCGAAGTCACGACGCATGTTGGTGAACTGTGTACCCAAGGCATCAAAACGGTCTAACACAAGGCGCTCAAAATCCGTGGTGGCGGCGCTCGAATTCGAACTGGCCGCTCGCTCGTGGGTGACTTGCGGATCTACCATGCTTCTAAATGTCCTACCACTACGGAGCATGCAAGATGGCCCGACCTGGGCTCTGATACCAACTGATGTAGGGTAGGCTATGCGGTGCACCACTTAGACTCTACATGCGACACAACCGTCAATCGCGCCAACAATTAATTGAGCAATGAAAATTTAACACCACAAATAGATAATTGCAATGAGAGAATAATTTTAATATTGAGCGATTTTAGTTGGCTTTCCTCCTCTCGGAGGGCCGAAGCAAAGCGCGCGGCGAATAGATCCTCCTGCAAGTTAGTACTCGATCGACACAAAACACCACAAGCAAAATCCAAGCATAATACTAGATTATCCAATAACAATATCAAGAAATAATACAACCAAATCACAATGAAGTAACTCACAACTAGGGGCTGGTTTGGAGCAATGGAAACAGCGGATTTGGAGGAGTAGATCCGGGCCGGGGATGTGGTTGGTGGCTGTCCACGGTGGAAAACGGGGTGGGAGGGCTGAAAACGGATAGATCCTGACAAATACGGGTGGATCCGGGCACGAGAGTGGTAGATCCGACGTTAGGGGTCGGATCCGGGCAACGACGGGGTAAACGGTGGAGGAAATAGCGGATCGGGGAGGGGAAACCCTAGATCTGAATTGATCTTGGGTTTTGGGGAATATATGGGAGTGGCTCCACGAAGAAGAGGGAGATGGAGGAGTCGGCTGTAGGTGGGGACAAAGGGGAGTGGTCGGTGGGGTAGGAGGAGTGGTGGCTGGACGGGGAAGGGAGGAGGGGGTGCGGCGGCACTGTAGAAAGAGGGGGGCGGTGGTCGGCGGTGGAAGAGGGAAGGCTCGGCAGGGGGCTGTCCAGCAGCAGGTCGGCGGCAGGGAGAGGGGTTTCAGCGGCTGTAGGGGCGGGGAAAACAGCGGGGGATGATGGAGAAAGGGGGGGAAGGGTTAGGGTTACCTTGGGGATGATTTTCCACCACTAGGAGTCACCACCTAGGGCTCCACGGCATCGGCACCGCGGCTTGATCGCTGGATTCCGGGAAGAACTTCTCCAAAATCAACAATGACCTCTAAACCAGCCCTCTAAACCTATTTATAAGAGAAAACTAACACTAGGGCATCCCCATCAACGGCTATGATTGGCCGGTGGGTTTAGCCCTTAAAGAAATAAATACATGTCCGAAACAAATACATAAATATATGATTTTGACTCGCGGCGACGTGCCGGACGCAACCACGGAGTCGGATCGGCGATCCGATCAAGTCTTCCGGCGGGAGTAAATGAACGTGGGTCCCGCTCCTTCGTGTGCACGATCCGATGGAAACCCATCAGCATGTTTCACCAAAGAGAAGTTTTTCCACAGTTCTGTGCCTCTGCTATGTGGTTGAGTCAGAAGAAGAAAGTGATATTTATGTTTCCATAGATTGAAGTCTTTAATTACAAGCTTCCCTGTCATTTCATATGTTTTCTTCTCTGCATAAGAAAGAAGCCGTATGCATTGTTTCCTTTCTTGATTCCTCCACCAAAAAGGGGAGATATAATAAGCTTATCTTTGTCAGTAATTAGTCAGCACTTTCCTTGTTATGGTTATCTCGTGATGTAGCTCTCTCTGATTACATCCATAAGTGGAAGGAAATGAGAATTCGTGAAGTTTGCTGCAAATAGTTGGGATAAAATTGTTATTATGATGATGGTTCTGCATGAGTTTCTATTGAAAATCCCAATGAAATTGTTACTTGCAATTCCCATTTTCTAGTATTCAAATACATTTACAACGAGGGTTCAACTTCTAATGAAGGCGGCAATGGACAATGGTGGATTGCTAGCTCCATTTCTATTTTCTCTTTCCTACTCGTTCCATTTTGTCTTTCATGGTTCTAAGAAGCTCAAAAAGTCCCGGTTAATTATACCACAGTCCCATGTTTGGTAGTTGAATATGCTAAGTGTACCAAATGGTTTGGTCCTCCCACATAAGCTTTTTGATTGGTTACTGGTTTGACTGTTACTGGTGTAATCTCACTGATTTCCCATTTTGTTTGGCTGGAGTCTGGTGCAAAGGGAAGGTTGGGGGAGTTATATTTAAAATTCTGCGGAAATGCTGAAGGAGGCTCTTGAAGCAGCAGTTCAATTTCTGGTTCCATATATGATGAAAAAAACTAATCCCAAGCAAATGATTCCCTGAGATCATACCTACATGATGTCTTCATAGTTTTCAATCTGATGTGGAATCTGGGATTTACTTCTGCTGCTCGAGCTAATGTGTACTCAAATTAATCAAAATGTAGTTATTGGGTACCTTACCTTTTCCAAGTTGTCCTCTTTGCTCAACCCTAAGAGGGGTGGAGGTAGATGGATTTTACCGGTTGCAATAAAGAGCAAGGTAAAGCTGTAGGAGCCTCTGGAATTTTAAATTTGATCTCTTCTTCAGGTATGATGATGCAAACTAAATCCCAAGCGAATCATGTTCTGAGATCGCACATGCATGGTGTTTTAGTTTTTAATTTGACATGGAATTAGATATTTACATTTGCCGCTCGATCCTCTTGTTGTACTTCCCAGGTTAATTTACTCTTATTTTTTGTACTGTTACCTTACCATTTTGCCTTTTTGCATCAGCTTAAGTGGGTAGTGGGAGAAGCCGAGAAGGCACATGGAACGAAGACATGTAGTAGAATTGTAATGAGGTGCGAGGAGCTGGAAGCAACCTCTTGTTTTATGATCTGTTAGCTAGAGCATGTTTTATTGTGGAGATCTTAACACAACTCTGCCACATGCTCTGAGAAGGCTCCTACGATACGTGGAAGTCCAAGTTCATACTTAAGCCTATTAATTTCTCCAATTTCATTGTGAGATTTTCTTTTCATTCTTGCACCCTCTTTCACCTAGAAGTTTGTCATCCTAGAAGTCTTCTAAGAGCTATTTTTCTTCAAGCTTCTCCACCCCATAGATTATCTCCGCTCTCATCGGACCGTTCTTGTCAAATTGAGGATGTTACAGAGCCACCAACTTCCGCTTGATTTATCTCCGAATCACACATCGTCTCACATGCTTGACTCTAGTATCATTTATTTACACCATTTTGGCTTACATCATAACACAAGTACTTACTGGGCTTTTGATATGTTGATAAACTACATAGCATATTTATTTCAGTTATCGGGTACTTCCGTACCTATCTTGCCAAGGTGCCCTCAATCCTAACGGAGAAGGGGCATGTCTGAGAGGATGAGTGAGTAGCATCAAGAGTGAGGAAAAGCTGGAGGCTTTGGAGTCAAAAGTTTGGTCTTTGTTTCAATATATCAGGATGCAAAGTAAATCTCAAGTGAATTCAGTTCTGACATCATACCCTCGTGATGTATTTGTTTTAGTTTTTAATCCGATATGGAATTATAGTTAAACTTTTGCTGCTCGAGCCAAATGTTGTACTTCCCAAAATATTATTGTCATAATATTTTTCAAAAATGCATGATGCATAACTGACTCCAAATAGTTGGGGTAAGACATTGAGGACGATGATGATAATGATGATGATTCCTCATGCATATAGGTCAAAATCCCCTATCAAATTGATACCAGGATCATGCTTGCATTTTCATGTTTTGTAGCATTCGAAGGCTCTCTGAATCGGGGTTCAGTTGTGACGAGGAAGGCTCTATAAAGTGGTGGATTGCTGGTTCCATTTGTTATGAAGGAAAACTAATCCCGAGTGAACAATTACCCCTTTCTTCCTACTTTTACCCTCTCTGTTGGTTCAGTTTTTTTTGGTATCCTTTTTTTTCCTTCAGAAGTCTGTTAAAGTTTCTGGTTCTGGATTCATTAATTGTTTTGTTTATTTGTTTCATAGTCCCATGTTTGATATTTAATGAATATGTTAGTATTCATAGTGGTTTGGACTTTTCACATAAGCTTTTGGATTGAAAATTGGTTCAGTCACCAACATAATACTTCAATTTAAGAATTAGGTGTCTTTTCCTGCTCATCACTTCTTTTACTTGCCGGAAATCTTGGTCTAGAAAAGTTCTTCCCTTGTACTAAGCCTCTGCTATGTGGTTGGGTCTAAAGAAGAAAGGGATATTTATGTTTCCATAGATTAAAGTCTGTAATTACAACCTTTCCTTCCATATCAATGTTTCCTCTCTTGTATAATAAAGAAGCCACATGCACTGTTTCCCTTCTACATCTTCCTTTTAACGATTGGGTGTGTGTAATCTTTCTGATTTACCTTTTTGTTTGGCCGGAATCTTGTTCAAGGGGAAAGTTGGTGGAATGCTGACGGAGGCTCTTGAAGCGGCAGTCTGATTCTTCTTCCATATATGATGAATAAAACTAGTCCCAAGCAAATGATTCTCTGAACTCATACCTATATGATGTTTTCTTCATAGTTTTCAATCTGATATGGAATCTGAGATTTCCTTCTGCTGCTCGAGCTAATGCATCACTCCCCAAATTAATCTATATGTAGTGATTGGGTATCTTATCTTACCAAGTTGCCCTCTTTGCTCAACCCTAAGAGTGGACCCAGATGACAGGGGGGATGATGGAGTGAGGTTGCATAAAGAGCGCTGAAAAGCTGAAGGAGGCTCTGGAATCGAAAGTTTGATCCTGTTCCATTTATGCTGACGTCAACTAAATCCCAAGTAAACCATGTTCTGAAATCGTGCTTGCATGATGTATTTGTTTATTTTTCAATCTGATATTGAATTAGAGATTCACTTTCGTAGCTTGAGCATAATGCTATACCCCTCCAAGTTCTCACATTAAATTGATTTTCCATTATCTTTCCATGTTATTCTTTGCGTTAGCCTAAATGGGCTAATGGGAGAAGGCATATGCGAGGAAGATGGAAAAGAAATGTCTAGGATGTGAAAGGAGCTGTAAGAGGCTGCTTGATTTATGATTTCACTTGTGAATTAATTCCAGCTGGAGATACTTAAGATCCTACTTGCAATAAAGTATTTTTTTTTGTAGTTTTTGATCTGCTATGGAATCAGTGACTAGTCTTTCTGTTCCAGGCACCTCCTCCCTTTCCCGCTTTCTCTCCATACTTGTTCCCGTGCCAATCTGATTCTGGGTCCGTTTGGCGCAGCGTTTTTTCTCGGTCGAGTTCGGACAAAAACACCACTGCCATAGCATATATGTTTGATAAGATAACGGTTATAGCCTCCACCGGGAAAACTAACTTTAAATATAAAAGTGGATGGAGTTCCTCAGTTGAGGTCGAACATTCACGAATGACGGTTCATAACTACTGCGTTCACGACCACCACCGCCATGCCAAAAAGACCCTCTATCTAGCTGCCTCGTTGAAGTCTGTCTTTCATGCTACAACTTGTAACATTCTGAATTAGCAGATGGAACGAAAACAATTCAAATAGGCTTTTCTATTTTTTATCCACGTTCATCTAATTGGAAGCAATTCAAAATTCACAGGAATGGTAATTTATGTTCTTGAAATACTATAGTTTTGAATTTTGTTAGATTTTTCAGCATGTTGTAGCTCTACTCAAATGACGAAGCAGTCGAGAGGAGTGTTTGGACTGTTGTAGCCCTACTCCATGCTGTTCGGCCATGAGGTCTGCGAAAGTGGTCCCCGAGCGAGAAGTTTCCGAAACTATTCGGCACATTCTATTTAACAACTGATAACCACTCTTCTGTTATGGGTCCCCACTATCTGTCACCGGTTCTATTACAAATTTTATTTTGAGTCTTCGTATAGTTGAGTTCGAGTTGTATGAGTTAAGTCGAGTCGAGTATTTAGAGTCTTAATGTTTTAGTGTCATCATTTATTTAATATTTTAGTACTCATGTCTTGTAAGTCTATGAAACCTCTTGGGTCACTCTATAAAGTACGAAAGTGGTTCCCGAGCGAGAAGTTTCCGAAACTATTCGGCACATTCTATTTAACAACTGATAACCACTCTTCTGTTATGGGTCTCCACTATCTGTCACTGGTTATATTACAAATTTTATTATGAGTCTTCGTATAGTTGAGTTCGAGTTGTATGAGTTAAGTCGAGTCGAGTCTTTAGAGTCTTAATGTTTTAGTGTTATCTTCTATTTAATGTTTTAGTACTCATGTTTTGTAAGTCTATGAATAGTCCTCTTGGGTCATTGTATAAAGTATGAAATGAATTAATCAAGTTTCTTCATCTCTCTAAGTTCCTCTCTATCTAGTTCTCTCATCTTATTTCTATTTCTAGGGTTAGGGTTGAGCAAGTTTCTCCTTCTTCCTCTTCCCTCGCATTCTCCACGGGCTGAGCTCGACTCCCCTCGTATCTCCGCCTCCACTGCCGCCATCGACGACATTACGAGCTAGACTCATAACATCTTGGTATTAGAGCATTTCGATCCTCTTCCACTCATCTCGCACACGATTCGTCATTTTTCTGGAAGGCAGAAGCATGCGGGTTGCTCCTCTCTTCCGCAACCAACAGTACCGCATCGAGGGGTCGCTTATGCCTATTTTGCCCTCGATCAGGCATTCCCACAAGCGATTCCGACGCCGAGTGGCTTGCTACCAGAGTCATCTTCTTGCCCATCTCTAAACTCTCAATTTTGAAATTAATAGTTCCAGTGAGGTATGTGAACTTTATTAAATGTAGTACCTTTTAAGCAATTTAAAGTAAATGCTCTTATGATGTTTTTTTCTGGCTAGAAATCAGCTAGCGCTGTCCCTATTTGGGGGAATATGTTATGAAGTTATAATGTTTGCCATCTATCTTTATTATAAAAAGCTATTGTAAAACAATTCTTTTATGTGCCTGTCAAAGCAAAAGATTCCCAGCACCCCTGCTAGTATCCACTACCTTTTTTATGTTAAATAGTTCAGGCTCAAAGTAAATCATAGTTATTACTCAAGTGAAATGGTATTATTTCCCCATTCTTTAACACCGCTGTTGCAAAAACACCTCTTATGACCGGCAATAATCTCGATGGAATAATGATGGATAAGGTGTTCCGATGTTGACTCGGTTTTTACTATGAACCATGTATCTCAGTCGTTATATTCTAGTACCGTTTCAGTCGAGAACCATTTGGGAACCGAAGAACCGCCTGTTGAGCTGCTAAACTGACAAATTAGTTTCAATTTTTGAAAACCCAGTGGTTCACAAATTGTAGCTAACCCGGTGGTTCACAAATTGTAGTTCTAAAAGATATCTTTTGAAAAGAAATTTCACACACAAAAGGTTCCATTTCTTTCTCTGGTGGCCTTTTTTTAAAATTTGTTGCATTTTTTCTTTCATGAATCTTAGCAACCCACAAACTTATGGTAAATTATTTCATAGTCGGTTTTGGTTAATTGTTTCATAGTCCCATGTCGGATTGTTAAAGAATACAGTTAGTGTGACCATGTGGGCTTTTGGATTGGAGACTGGTTTGACCCTTTACCGCGGCCAAGTGCGGTCTCATTTTATTTCATGCTTCCTAACAAATTACTTGTGAGTTATATCTTTGTTTTAATAATTGGGCATTTGTAATCTTGCTGATTGCCCTTTTTGTTTGGCTGGAGCCGGGGGCAAAAGAAGGTTGATCGAGTGATGTTTAAGCGATGAGGAAAAGCAAAGGAGATTCTTGAAGCTGCATTCGGTTTCTGGTTCCATATATGATGAAAACTAATCCCAAGCGAATGATCCTCTGAGATCATACCTATATGACAGTCTTCTTCATAATTTTCAATCAAAGATCAATCAAAGATTTATCCAGGTTAATTTACTTCTATTTTTTGCAGTGTTATCTTACCAAGTTACCTTTTTTTGCATCAGCTTAAGAGGGCTAGTCGGACATCGCATGTGGAAAGAAGGTATCAAAACATTGTGAGGAGCTAAAAGCAGCCACTAGATTTATGATTTCACTTTTAGCTAATCCCAATTGAAAATGCTTTGAATCATGTTCGACTTGGAAAACAAATGCTTGCAATCGGCTTTCATATCGTATCCGCAACATTTCAGAGTCGCGAAGCTTTGTGAAACTCATAAAACTTTCTCAAAAAATTTAAATCCAAAAAATTTGGATGCTCCCAAGTTTGCTCAATGCTCATAAATTATGTATATTGTGGTGAGAAGCAATGTGAGTCTTTTGATTGCATTCTTTCATTCATGAGTCCGATATGCTGCAATTTGTTGATGTCATAAGTCTTGTTTTCATTCAATATTTGATATGTGAGATATAATGATTGAAACATTAAGACGGCGTGAATGTCAATCATTATGTCTTCGTATTATTTTGTATTTGTATTTAAAAGAGTGACGGGCACGGGTCTTTGCCCCCACGGTCAACTGCGGCATTACATCAATTGCAATAGTGCACGGCCCCCGTGCCCCTCACCACATTATCCCGGTCATGACATTGTCTCGTCATGACGGCGCTCCCGCCACCTTCAAATTTGTGAGTGTTATACTCCACTCGTCACTCATGTTTGCGGTGTGCACATAAATTTGCGATCGGCGGGGAGAACACATTTTTATTATATGTAGTTGACATTTTTAAATTGGATTTTCTTTGTTAAAGAGGGGTAAAATAAGAAAGTGAATGTTTAACCAAAGGATGTTTTTTTCTCTTTTAATATAGTTTAGATAATCAAAAACTCAAACTTATCATCTATCCTTAGTTTTTTGAAAATTACGAATCCTGTATTTGTATCATATCTCATATCATGTCTCCGTCTCCGTGCAACATAAATGTTCGCAGTGACTTCTTTTTGCATTTTTAAATTTGCTAAGCAAGAAGTGATGTTTCCTAGCACTCTCCATGATATCTTATTCTCCTCCCGCTCTCTCCATGACAATTACAATGGCTGTCTGGTGCCATCTAGTAGCCTCTTCATAGAAAATTATTATGTTTGCTACAAGTGTTCATTAAACTGGATATAAATTAAAAAAATTGTGAGCAGTAAAATGTGTTCTTGAGATATTATTGTTTTAATTTTGTTATATTTTTAGCCCGTTAGTTAGAAGGGTATATAGGATAAAGTTTGCCTACATTTCACTCATGTGGTGGGACCCTTTCCTGGACCCTCTGCGCGGGGATGCTTTGTGCACTTGGCTGCCTTTTTAAACCTTTTTAGCCTGTTAGTTGGAATTAGTTTTATTTTTAATTTCAATCAGGCGTAGGTGGATGTAAAATACTCTAAATTTGAGCTTCACTAATTGATTCAAACTTCAGTTTTGCATAACCTCAATGTGCTGAAGTTGGTTCTAGAATCACTTCATACATTTTAAACACAAATTGGTAGTAGGATTTTGAACGAAATGTTGTGTAGATGAATAAATAAGCACTATTTCCGCCGTTGTATTCACGTATAACAAAACATGTAGTAGCCCGTTGAATAACAGAACAATCAAGAGACGCGGCTGAGTCCTCGCGTTCAACCATGAGCTCTACTCAAAGGGTTGTCAGGTGAGAAGTAGGCGAAACAATTCTGCGCATTCTATTTAACAACTTGTGGCAGCGCTTCATTCCTTTCCTCACTAAACTTTCAACTTTGGACTAAAAAATTCATCAAGGTATGCAATTCACTTTATTAAATGAAAACTTAGTGCGGGCCGCGAGAGCGGTACCAAATCGAGGCAAACTCTGAATACTAGATATGACCCCAAACATGGGTCAAGGTCGGCCAGTGAGACGATGGGGGATAAGCTTCATCGTCGAGAGGGAAACAGCCCGAATCACCAGCTAAGGCCCCTAGATGACCGCTCAGTGATAAAGGAGGTAGGGGTGCAGAGACAGTCAGGAGGTTTACCTAGAAGCAGCCACTCTTGAAAGAGCGCGTAATAACTCACTGATCGAGCGCTCTTGCGCCGAAGATGAACGGGCCTAAGCGATCTGCCGAACTACTTTACATAAACACATTATGTTAGAGGAGTCCTGATGTTGTTTTTTTCCTCATGATAAATTTGTTTGTAGTTTCCTTATGTAAAATCATAATGCAACAATTATATATATAAATAACTATTCATATACTGATTATTTATTCTGAAATTATTATATATTAGTTTTTTTTACTTTAATTTAGGGTTTCTAGAGCTGATTACTAAGAATAAAAATGTAATAGGAGGTAATCCTTGCCCACTTCAGATTGGGGCAGCGGCTATAAAATAAGCTCATCTGGTACCAGCCACAGCAACTATATAACAGATTCCGTACAAAAGAAATGGTATTAGAGCTGTAGAGCATATATATATATATATATATAATTACCTCCCCTGTAAGTTAGCATAATTACTGAGAGCACCCCTCTTTATTTCAAAATTACAAAAACATCCCCTGAACTTTTCATTTCATAACATCATGAACAAAAATTCAGGATTTTTTTGTAATGAAATTATACACCATTGGAGTTTTTTGTAATGAAATTAAAACTTCAAGGTAAGTTTTTGTAATTATGCTAACTTATACGGGAGTTTTTTGTAATTTAAAAAATAAGAGGGGTGCTCTCAGTAATTTAGCAAAGTTAGAGGGTGGTCCAGATAAATGATATATATAAGCCTAGATGAATATGTTTTGTATGATTTTACATGATTATTAGCTTAATATCTTGTTAATTTTATTGGATCAAAATGTGTGAAATCAGAGTTGATTCAACTCAGTAGCTGAAATTTCATTTGATCTGGATCCGATTTTGAGCCACTCAAAAATCTTTTGATTCGGTCGCCGACTGGACTGCTCGGAGTTGGATTAATAACAGCCCTAGCCGGTGTTGGTAAATCTCTTGCCAAGGAGCTTGGAGACCGTCAAATCTGCTCCCCCAAATCCGTCCATCACGGCTTTTGCGCTGCGGAATTCAGCTCGAGCAGTTGAACTGCATGTACATGGAACAGGCAAGTGAATTAAAGAACCTCGAAATACACTTGAAGTCAACAAGCTAACTGTGAGGTCTCCTTGAATTGGAGTCAAATAGTTCATGGAGATTTTCCTTGAGAAAATCCTTAAATCAATCTCTCAACTGAAGTTAGCCGAAAGACCTATTTCAAACTTAACCTAAAGTTTTGAGACCAACATTAGAAGAAATATAGACCTAGGGCTCCGTTTGGCACTGCATTTTTGCTCCGGTGAGTTTGGACAAAAGCGCCCACCGCCATAAAATGCATGTTTGACATGACAACGGTGATGACCGCCACCAAGAAAAGAAAACTAGTCTTGAACATAAAAGTGGATGAAGTTCTTTAGGTGAGCTCGGGCGTTCACGAACGAGGGTTCATAACCATCGTGTTCATGATCGCCACCGCCATGCCAAACGGACCGCTACTTTAAATTAGGGAAAAAGTTGAGCGACCCATTTAGATATTTTGCCATACTCTAGCATCAAACTATACATATGGTGGCTACTTGAAGAGTATCTTGAGCATCAATATAGGATCTGGTGCGCTATTTATCGGTTAGTAGAACTCGTGTTAGATTATAAATTTGTGATTTAGAAGGGTCATACCCGCCTCGAATAACCACGCTCGGCATGCCTATCTTCTCAGCTCCTATTACCCCAGATTGGCTCCCTGCAATGAGCACGCAGTCTTGCACTGTCAATCCAACACACTCCGCCGCAGCCCGTAGGGTTGCCACAATCAAGTCGATGCTGCAGAGCAATTCACCGATATGTCAAAAATTGCAAGGACGCACTACGAAAATTGCAAAGATTGGCGACGATGAATCCCACAAACCAAGAGCAATTATAGTTAACCATTAGGAAGCAAATCTTACTATCAAAAGGTAACAATATTTATCATGATGATGATGAAGTTAGATAGATTGGACTTCATCTTGCTCGATCAAAGACCCTAGCTTGATTGCCAGCCAAAACATATTGTTTCTCATTCCAAAGTACAATTTGGTCATCTTTCTTTTATGTTTCATTATGCCCTACAAAAACATTTGGTTCATAGTTGGCTGGATATGAAGAATTCAAAATAACAATGACTTTTGTCAGTAGTGTGAACCTGGACTTGTAACTGGCCCTTGCAGTGTTATTCGGGATTTACTGCAAAGGCCCCTCCGTAGAGATAGAGGTTGTTCCTCTTGAACCTGACCAATCCGAAAGGGGAAAGAGGTATCTGCGTGTGACTCTATATCAGTCTGTGACTTATTTCAACACTTTGCCGGTGGTTGCCCACGAGTCATTTTTCTCACACTCAATGGACTTTGAATGGTGAAAGCTCCCAATTCCTACCGAAAGTGCATAAAGAAGGATTTCAAAAATTCCTTATTCGTTAAGCAGGCAAAGTCGACAAATTCGTCTTCACTTCCTCAAAAGTTCTACAAAGAGCCCATGAGTGCAGATCAATCCAAATCCCTAAGAGCCTAAGCTCATGAAGTTCTCTTTCAAGAGAACAACATATTTGAATTGGAAAATAACTTAATCTGATTCACCTCCTTCACCACCACCAACGGATATGATCATCTTCTATAAAGCCTAAGATTTTTCTCTTTCTCTTCCCTACAAATAATTACTCTCTTTCTCTCATCTTCTTCCTCTCCTTCAAGACATATCTTAACTTTATGTTTTATTGGATTTCCGCGTTAGGCCAGATGAGAAAAAAATAGATGATTCATTCAATAGAAAAACCCTAAACTCTATATAAAAGATAATACGTGTGAAATATATCTAGATAATGTGATTAAAGAATTAGCTCTGTGTAATCACGAAATAAAATCGAAGTTACTATCTTTTATGCTTTGTTGATGTGAGATTGGCCATGTCATTTGATAAACTCATGCATTGTGATTATGTTACTTGAAAACTACATATTACCAAATTCACATTTTCCTTTAATTTCTCATCTTGTGAGATGAGATTGCATTGATCTCTCACTCTCTTTTCTCTATCTCATGTGTCATCTACCCGAGAATCTCTTCAGCCACTCTCTCTCCAACATCAAAAAATGGTATTTGCGTCACCTTAACACTGAAAAATATCTAACTCTATACAAAAACATAAATTACCCCCTTTACCCACCCCACCCCTCTTTTACACGATAAACTTAAACCTAGGTCTCTCTTGAGAAAAAGTTCCGAAAAAAAATTTGAGCAATCTAAGCAAACAAGAGAACATCGACGTCAATGTGATACTTCGAAGGACTTGTTGCAATATCAAGCACTGAACTACAGAATACACTTAGAAATCCATGCACCATCACGGTGGCATTGATATGGCTGAATACCTAAGAAACTATCAAGGGAATGCACTACCCAAAACTCAAGAGTGTCAGGGAGGTGAAACAACATCGCGGGGGCATCGTCAAGATCGGAAGCAGTGGGAGAAAGCAGCGCCGGGAAACGGAGCTCGACCGGAAGACGGGAGCAGTGATGAGAGCGTCAGGGAGGTGAAACCTCCACACAATCGACGATAGGATCGGCACGTCACAGAGAAGCGCAGACACAAAGAGCGGGCTCTGCGCAGAGAAACTATTGTCGTTGAGGGAACAAAGGCCACTCCCATCCACAGAATCAAAAATCGATCTCGTGGACGGGAGCGGGAGCGGAAGCTGGACTCCCCGACTAGAGCAGGGGTAGGGCCAGTCGACGAGTACGAGAGGAATCGGCAGAATCGAGAGAGGAAGCCACCGAGAAATTAGATCACCAACAATTAGGACGATGAAATTTCAGGGATGAGTCAATTCCTGCTCTGATACCATGTTAATAGATTAGAAAGAGAATGTTTGATGCAATTTATTCTTCCACAATAGGATAATATATAAGAGTTACAAGGACTATTAAACTTAAAACAACGGTGTGAGACTAAATCCCATACACACATAAAGACTCAATACTAATAAATTCAACAGAAAGGAAATGACTTACTTCCAATAAACAATAGGACACTCCCCATTTATAACACGAACACAACTATATTTTGTGCAGATTTGTTTGTGCGTGTTTTTTGTGTGTCAAGTTATCAAATGAATATGGCCGACCCCACTATGGTGGGATAAAGGCTCGGTTGTTGTTGTTGTAAAGTTACCAAATGATTTGACCCTTAAGTTAAATATAATTTAAACATTTCATAAAAATTATTTTTAAGTCACTTCCATTTTAACGGTTTCCATGTCAACATTAACTTTCCTTCTACCATTTTGGTTCTATTTAGAAACAACAAAATCAGAAAACGCACCAGAAGAAAATATCCTTAGAAACTAACACACCTACAAGAGATAATTTCCCCAGTAGATCTAAAAGAGAGATGTTTCCAGGGAATACATACCTTTCAGTCGAGCTAGTATCAATATCAACAGTCAATTTAAGAATGGAAGCAACCTCCTCAGCAACTCTTTGCTTCTCCATAGAAACTGTCATTATAGTACAAATGAAACCCAAGAAGAGGAACTTAATGATTTACATTGAGTGTGATAAAGAAGGGGGATATATAAAAGTTTCAGGTCAACCAGCTTTTCGTGCTTCTTTAGCAAGCTGCTCATCTAAACTAGATGACACTCCTTTGCCAAGAATAAGCTGTCCATAGAAACTTTGTTGCACTTCCTCCTTTCCTATGATCTTTACTTTAACTGTTCGATCATGGCCAAGCTTCTCAATCACGGATCTGGAATATTTAGCACAAGAAGTGAAAACATTCTATTATATTCTAGAGTTTAATGAAGTTATGTCTAGCAACTAAAACTTGCACGCACAATATCCGAGAATTATCTAACTTGGGTCAAAATTAGAAAAAATACGGGCTACAAAAGAGTTTAATCAGAGTACTTAAGGCTCTTCTAGAAGCCTCTTTTATTTTGGGTCAACTTTTCATTTATTCTAATTCTAAATGTAATAAAAGAAAAGGATGATTGCATCCTTAGTTGAGGGTTTAAGAAAAAGGATAAACACACCCTTACCTTATGTTTATTTTCCTTTAAATTATTACTGAATGATTGAGTTTAATAACTCCATTAGTTCTTCTTGATTATCCATGTTGTGTATGTGGAGTTTACCTTTAGGTATCTTGTTTAAATTTTGTGCTCATTCTCATAAACCACCTCCAGGAATTGGTTTTAGATAGACGTGCAAAATCTTTTTCGCATCTTTTCTAATTTCTACCTTGAATTTCCCATTTCACCACATCCCATTACCCCACATCTTCCCATTTAGTCCAATAATTCACATAACCGCAATTTAGCGGCATACACAAATCATTGTATTCTTGTGGACACGTTGCAACTAATGCCTGTAAAATCCAAATTGTAATACTTGCAACAACCATACATAAATCCCATATCTCGGGTACAAGCAAAAAATACGCCTGCCCGTTTGTCCCGCAATCCCACACCACTGGAAAACCACTGTTGAGATCTAAAATTGATTAATTGAAATAGAGGGTCTCCTCCTTTATATATAGGAGAGACAAGTGATACAAGAGAAATGAAATACAACATAAAAACTAAATACGCGACATTCAACACTCCCCCTCAAGTTGGGCTTGTGATGTCTGTCAAACCCAACTTGGACATAATATTTTCAAAAGCTCTAAAATTCAACCCCTTGGTGAGGACGTCTGCCAGCTGTTGATCTGATGGGACAAATGGAGTGCTCACAGCTCCACTCACTATGTTCTCCTTGATGAAATGACGATCGACTTCCACATGTTTCGTGCGATCATGCTGAACAGGATTGTGCGCGATACTGATGGTCGCCTTGTTATCACAGTAGAGTCGGATGAGACCCTTGCCTTGAATCCCAAGATCAGACATAAGGCACCGAATTCACATTCCTTCACATATTTCATGGGCCATACCTCTGAATTCGGCTTCGGTACTGGACCTGACAACCACCTGTTGTTTTTTACTTCTTCAGGTTACTAAATTCCCCCCAACTAGAGTACAATATCCAGAGGTAGATCTATGGTCATCCACTGACCCCGCCCAGTCGGCATCTGTGAAGACTTCAATGGTTAAATCATTGTTGGGAGTAAACAAGATGCCACGCCCAGGAGAGGTTTTAAGATACCGAAGAATCCGGTGGGCAGCATCCAAATGATGAGATTTAGGGGAATGCATGTACTGACTAATAACTCCAACTGCATAGGATATATTAGGGCGAGTATGGGATAGGTAGATGAGTCTCCCTACAAGGCGTTGAAACTCATTGATATCTGCAACGACTTCTCCACCATGCCTCCCCAATCTGTGGTTAGCTTCAATAGGGGTGTCCGCAGGTCTACACCCACTCATTCCTGTTGTTTGCAGCAAGTCAAAGATGTACTTCCTCTGGGAGATAAAGATGACATGCCTGGACCTAGCAACTTCAATGCCAAGAAAGTACTTGAGGTTCCCGAGATCTTTTACCTCAAATTCACTAGCCAATCTTGTCTTCAAATTTCTGATTTCGTCTGTGTCATCCCCAGTTGTGACAATGTCATCCACATAACCAATTAATGCAGTCACTTTTCCTTGTCTGTGTTTTACAAACAGAGTATGATCAACATTACTCTGAGTATACCCAAATGTCATCATGGCTCTTTGGAACCTTCCAAACCAAGCCCTCAGAGACTGCTTAAGGCCATATAAAGCCTTCTTCAATCTGCAAACCTTTCCTTCAGATCCCTCATAAACAAGACCCGGAGGTAAAGACATATAAACTTCCTCTTCCAAATCCCCATGGAGGAAGGCATTCTTCACGTCCAACTGGCTGAGGCTCCACCCTTTGCAGGCCGCACAAGAGAGCAAAATTCTGATTGAATTCATCTTTGCTACGGGAGCAAAAGTTTCATGATAGTCTATTCCAGCCATCTGAGTGTATTCTCTGGCAACCAACCTAGCCTTGTAACGGTCCACAAGGCCTTGAGGGTTTTATTTTACTGAGAAAATCCATTTACATCCAACCACGGTCTTGCCTTGAGGAAGAAAAACAAGGTCCCATGTGCAATTTTTTTCAAGAGCCATCATCTCTTCCAGCATAGCTTATTTCCACTTTGGATGCCCTAAAGCTTCCTGCCACGAGGTAGGGATGGATATGGAAGACAAAGAAGTAACAAAGGCTCTATGCAAGGATGACAAAGAGTCATAAGTCACATAATGAGATAATGGATGACAAGTGGAGGCACGATTACCTTGGAGACCAGTAGGCGGATCAGGCGGTAGCTCTGGTATAATGTGCGAGACCGGATTGTTTGTACCCCTTCGTCGACGAGTATACACCTGCAGAGGAGTAGGGCGAAGGGGCAATGCCGGAGGCAGAACACCAGAAGGAAAAAAAAAGGCGGATAAAGAGGAGAAATAGGTAGAGGAATAGAGGAAGAGTTCACTTCCATGGTGCTAGACTCCCCCTGAAGTGAACTCTCATAATAAGACTTAGATTTATGGAATGTGACATCCATGGAGACAAAAGTCTTACGAGTCACAAGATGAAAACACTTATACCCTTTTTGAGTAGATGAGTGGCCAATGAAAATACACTGAAGTGCCCGGGGATCAAGCTTGGATGTGTGGTGCACGTGGACATAACACGCACACAAAGATACGCGGAGGGATCTCAGTAGGTGTAATTTTGAGGACATCCAACGGGGTTTTATGGTGAAGGATACGGGTTGGCAAGAGATTAATAAGATGCGCCGCCGTAAGAACAACATCCCCCCAATAATATTTGGGAAGGTGCATCTTAAGTAAGAGGCATCGAGCAACCTCAAGAAGGTGCCGATTTTTACGCTCAACGACCCCATTCTGGGCAGGAGTGTAGACACAAGACGTTTGGTGAATGATACCCAAGTCAGAAAGGTATCGCTCAAAATGAGAGTCCATGTACTCTCGACCATTATCACTGCGCAACACTTTTACAGTGACATGGAACTGAGTAACGATCATTTGATGAAAGCGTTGAAACAGAGAGAAAACCTCATATTTGGATTTCATGAGGTACACCAAAGTGCAACGAGAAAAACAATCTATAAACGTGACAAACCATTTACAACCAGAAATAGAAGCATGCGGGGAAGGTCCCCAAACATCAGAATGAATAACCGCAAAGAGAATATCACTAGGAGGGGAGAACTGAGGAAGAGAGGCCCGTTTGTGCTTACTTAGTTCACACACATCACAAGTAAAATCATTAAACACAGAGTTTGACATAGTTGGAAATAAAAGTTTCATAACAGAGGGAGAGAGATGTCCTAGGAGACAATGCTAGGAATCCAAATCAGGAGAGGACGCCACATGAAGAGCACGAGGAGGAGCCGAGCTGGAGGGGTCAAACAGGTACAGTCCATCACACAGGCTACCAGAGCCAATCACCTTCCCCGTCTTCAGGTCTTGAAAAATACATGAAGAGGGAAAAAAAGTCACGGAACAATTCATAGACTTAGTCAAGTGACTAATAGACAGAAGGTTTCGAGTAAACTTAGGAACGTGTAGCACAGACGAGAGAGTGAGGGAGGAGTAGGGAATAGTGCCCTTCCCCGCAATTAAAGAAAAGGAACCATCAGCAACACTCACTTTATCGCGACCAGACAAAGGAGAGTACGAGACAAAAACCTGAAGAAGAGCCAGTCATATGATCAGTGGCTCCGTTGTCGATGATCCACTGAGTGGGGACATGACTGGTGGCAGAATGAGCACCTGGGGGCCCCTGGTGGGCATAGGATGAGGACGAGGTAGAGGGCTCGGAAGATTGGTCGTGCATCATACGTCGGAAGGCCAGAATCTCATCCGAAGAGAGAGCAAAGGCAGCAGCAGGAGTAACATCTTCTGAAGCTTCTGAGAGATGAGCAGAGCGTGGCAGAGGAGGACGGCCAGTAGAGCGACCATAACCACGACCACCACGAGAAGCAGGACCACCCCGGGAAGGAGGAAAGTCATGGAGCTTGAAGCAGGTGTCCTTGGTATGACGGGCCTTCCCGCAATAATCACACATCAAATGATCCTTCTCACCAGGGCGGGGCTTGTAGTCACAAGAGGGACGACCAAAGTGAGCCGCAAGAGCAGAGCCCTCCGGTGCGGAGTCGGGATGTCGAGTCTGACGACGATCAAATTCTTGCTGAACAAGGCTGAAAACTTCCGGTAAAGATGGAAGAGGAGACCGCCCAAGAACCTGGACACTAATAGGATCAAAATCACGGTGCAGACCATAGAGAAACTCAAATATCCGGTTGCGTTCTTCCCGAGCCCGAACAAGAACTTCATCTTCATGGGATACCAGAGTGAGAGCATCAAAGTGATCATACTCTTGGTAGAGCTGAGAAAACTCCAGGTAATATGAGGAAGGAGAACGGTCACCCTGTCGCAAGAGGAAAATCCGTCGGCGAAGCTGAAAAATCTGAGCAACATTGCCACGACACGAATAAGTAACCTCAGCGCGCTTCCAGATATCTGTTGTAGTGTCCAGAAAGAGGTAATTCCGAGCTATGTGCTCCTGCATGGAGTTGAGAAGCCAGGACATCACCAGGGAGTTTTCCGACTCCCATTGAGACCACTCAGGAGAAGCCTGAGCAGGAGTCTTCGTAGTGCCGGTAACATATCCAAACATACGGCGACTCTTCAGGGTCAGAGTAATCGACCGAGCCCACGGGAGATAATTTGCACCATCAAGCTTCATGGTAGTAATTTGAGGAGATCCATGGTCATGGAGAGCACGGTCGGAACCCAAGGACGGCATCGGGGAGGACTCAACACGTTCACCGGAGGGCATATTGGGAGAGTCACCAGTCCCTTCCATAGCAACCCGAGAATAGAAACCACGGAAAAAGGAACAACAACCCTAGTAACTTCTCATAGAAAGAGAAGAGCACAGACGAACCCGGCGGAGAAGCCGAGCCAGATGCACAGGGGAGGAGATCCGCACTGACGAGAGGGCATCACCTCAAGCATAGAAGACACCGGACGCAAGGAAGAGAGCCATTACTGTTGCATACCTCCTGCGTCCGGAACCGGCGACGAAAAACTGCGGGTGAGCTGAAGCTTGCGGGCGACGGAAACTTGCGGGCTGAGGGCGAGCGGAACCTTGCGGGTTGAGGGCGAGCGGAACCTTGCGGGCTGAGGGAGAGCGGAAGGCGAGCGGAGACTGCGACGGACCTTGCGGGCTGAGGGCGAGCGGAGGCTGCGACGATCGGCCGAAGCGGAACTGTTGGCGGAAGCGGAACGAATCGAGAGCGATTAGGGCTCGCACCGCTCTGATACCATGTTGAGATCTAAAATTGATTAATTGAAATAGAGGGTCTCCTCCTTTATATATAGGAGAGACAAGTGATACAAGAGAAATGAAATACAACATAAAAATTAAATACGCGACATTCAACAACCACATCCCCCAATATTGAACCATGCTGCGAGCAAATAACCCCTCATTCACTCACAACTACTACCACACACTTGTACTAATGTTATCCCACATGTAGTGTATTACCCAACTTCAATTTATGTTTTCTCTTGCACTAATTTGAGTTACACATTGTTTCTCATTGTTTAGCTTAATTGGACCTAATTATGAGTTGATGAGGAGAATGGAGCAATGAGATAAAAAAAGAGAGCCTCTAAAGCTATCCAAGTCTTCCTTATTCAATCAGGACCTGATGGAGGTTATTGGGGTCCGTTAGAACAATGTTTAGAACTATTCCAAACTGGATCTTATCAGGACCTTGATAGCAACAATTGGGAGCATGTATCCCCTATCAAATTGTTGTTCCTGAAGCCCTATCCAAACCCTAATCCAATTATTGAGATTCCGATAGATCTAATTCCAAAAATGACTGAGGAATGCTTAGGTAGTTTTGGCTTGGATTCAATGGCTCATATCTTTTAAAGCCTTCAATAGATAATTTACAAACATTGGACTCATCCCATTTACCTCACAATGTGCTATAATACGCTTGGACCAATATACCATTTTGTTGAGGAGAGAAGAGCTTAGAATATAGTATAAACATGATAGAAGTTACTTTCTCAGAGTGTAAGGATGCAGGAAGTCTTATATCTTCTCAACAAAATCTAAAAGCATAATAATGGAGACAATGGACAGTTCAAGTGATACAGGACGAATGTGGTGAGTGTAATCGTGCCCTAAAGAACTCTAGTTAATGGATGTTCATGTCATAGGAATCTAGAATGATGTGATGCGAAAACAATTATCCAATGAACAATTATAATAACTGCTAAAATTATTAATAGAGTCCACAATCAATCACGTTTGAGATTAGACGTTAGAGAAACAAGCTAGATCAAGTTAAATTAAAGATAAAATGCTTTAATTAAATGTTAAGCGAAGAAATCTAGCAAGTAGAATAATCCTTGGGCATACACCAATGAAATAATATCCAAAATTATGTTTTTCACCAAATGCACAACATTGTAAACTTCAAAGTAGAACATACACAAGTAATGAGAGTCCGGTGAGTAAGTGATCGCTGAATTTAGGAACTGGACAGCAATAAGGTTGCAATTCTGCACATATTTCAAAATTCTGGAAGGGGCTGCTGTAATGATGGATCCCGGTGGGGAATTGGACTGCTGGAAGGGTATGGTGGCTGGGAAGAGATGGGATGGCCAGCAAGTTGCTGTGAAGGTGAGGGTAGGGACTGGAAAAGGGTGATTTGCTGCAGGGATTGAGGTAGAATGCTGATTGACAGCAGGGAGGTTGGCTAACGCAGGACAAATGCAGACTGAAAGTGCAATTGTGCACTAAGGGCAACACTAATGATTTGGTTTTAGTGAAGTGCCGTGAAGATCAAGAAAAGATGCATTGTAAAAGCAAATATCTGGCGAATAATTACAATAAATGCTGAAATTATTAATAAATTCTACAAGCATTCATGTATAAGATAATGTGTTAGAGAAACAAGCAAGATCCAATTATATTAAAAAGTGCTTTAATTAAACACCAAGAGAATAAATCCCGCAAATAGAACACGCCCTAGACAAATAAATACGAAGTAGCATCCAAAATTATATGATGTTCACCAAATATGCAACATTAAACCACATTGACTTCAAATTAGAACTTACACAACTAGTAGGAATCTGATGAAGTGATTGGTTGCTGAATTCAGGAGCTGGACAGCAAGATTGTTGCAAATCAGCATAGATTTTGAATCTTGAACAATATTCGCCTCACAGGTCGAAGGAATTTGGGAGTGAGGGGAAGAAAAGGTTAACTGGGTTTTTGGAAGAAGAAATTAAGAGGATGATGGCAGTTTAGGCAAGGGGTCGTGCTTATCCATGAGAGGATTTCAGGATAGGCATCAGAGTAATGTTCTGTAGGGCTGGAAGAAGTAATCGACTGGTACTTAAATAAAAATTCAATGCAGGGGAGGCCGATTAGTACAGTTTTGATGATCAAGGCTTACGTTCAAGCTTCTCTAGGAGTTGGGATGTGTAGGGGAAGGGACGACCTTTTTCATGGACAGTGAATGTGGCACGACCAGACTTGGGATGGGGGGAATTGAAGTTCCACTGGGCTGAGAGAGCAAGAAACTGTCAATGGCAGCAGTTATGGGCAGTTTTCTCTGGACATAACGGGAAAAAGTAGTTATCAAGTAGTTATGAAGGTGATGGGTGGTTATGGTGATGGTTAATGACGGTTATAACTTATATGCAGTTATGGTGGAAGTTGGTAATGGAGAGAGGAGGGGGTGGCTGGCCGGTGCTCTGGGAGATGGTTCAGGCGGCCGAAAAAGGTGGGGGAGAAGTGTTGGTCGGCCAAGGGGGAGGGGGAAGTGGCTCTAGAATTCCAGGGAATTGGCATTCTGAAAAGATCATGAGAATCAGAAAATTCTGTCCAAGATCTGCAATATATGAAAATCAGCCCCTAGACCCATATTGAAGACTTAGAGCCCACTACAGATGACCAGGATCATCCGGGACATAAAACCACTAAATTGACATGAAATAAAAATACAAAAATAAATCCACCGTTGTCGCTTTGAACGCGACCACCGGCTTAGATCGTCTATCCAACAATCTTATCTCCACCTCTGACGTATGTAGACTCGTGCAGGCTCCAGTGAATGTCGGTCTGCCCTTGATCCGTGATACGCATCATTGGCAGTTACAACATCTTACTAAGAATTTCAGAGGGGAATTACCGTCACTGGGACTGAATGACAATTAGTGGGGTGCTGGGAAGGAGTGTAGACGTTAGCAGAACCCTAGAAGGGCCTTGGCTAGTTCCTGGGAGGCAGATTCAGGGGAGTGGCTGAAGGGATTTGTTGGCTTGAAGTTCTGGGAAGGGAAAAGGTTGATACGAACAGGGATAGGTGCTGGAATCTAAAAATAACTGCCCTGGACAGGCAGTTATTGCTGGAAATGGAAGGTTATATGATGACTTGTTAATTGGAATAAGATGGTTATAGGTAGCTATGATAGGGAAGGTGGTTATTATGGCGCTTGGGGGTGGAATGAGGCTGGCAAGCGGCAGGTTTGGTCATGTCTGGCATATGAAAGAGGTGGTGGGTGGGTGGTGGCTTGCTAAATGGAAGAAGAGGGTTGTTCTAGGCATCGACACTTAGAATTTCATGGAATCGGCACCATAGAGTGGTCGCAGGAACCTGAATATTTGTCCAAATTCTGCAATACCCAAAAATCACACTTGACCTCTATTTATAGATATAGAGATCATTATGAACGGTATAGATCGTTCGGAACTTCAACCCCTAGGGATACATGAAATAAAAAAGTACATAAAATTATCACGCCGCTCTGAACGCAACTGTGGGATTCAATCATATGGATGATGATCATAATTGACGCATGACAAATTTACAGGTAGTGGACGAAATGCCCTAACTCTAAATGAATGCAAACAATCACACGATCAATGCAAATGAAACCACAAACAAACCTAAAATGAACATTAGGAAGAATGCATGCATGCAATCTGATGAACATGATGTCCAACATAAACCCCAACAAATGCAATGCAAACAAATGATTCAATCATGCAAGTATTTCCAAAGCACAATTAATTAAATAAAAAAATTAGTAGTTTGCCCAAATCACATTTGATCACATACACTATAAATTAAGTAAACAAATGATAATTGCAATTAAGTGAGAGTGCACAAAAATTAAATGCATGTGAATAAGTGTTGCATGTCTATGAGAAATAAAATGGTAAACTCAGTTTGAGCAAAATATTACTAGCAATAAACGAGAATAGCCGTACAATGTAAAAGAAATTGAAACTAAAGTACAAACTCACCTAGTAATAAGTGTCGTGGTGGAGGGAAAGATCAGGTAGTGGCCGCGACTATCCGAAAGGGTGAAGACTACTGTGTAGGGGCTGTCGGAGGGGAGAACAAGATGCCAAGAGTGGTCGGACAACCATAGACATGGGCTGTTTGGAAAACGGATGGTTGTAAGAGGAGGGCTGGTTGGCTGCTTGAGATTGGGGGAGATTAGGGCTAATGGACGTTGGCTATTTAGGAAGGTGGGGTGGAGACCTACTGTGGGAGGTGGTGTTCTGTGGCTGGTTTTAAGGAAAACTGCAGAGTGTGGCTGGCTGGCTGGCTGGATGGATGGTATGGCGAGGCCACCACCGGAGGCGGCAAGGGGTTCCGACGACGGTGCAGGAGGTGGTCGTAGGCGGGGTTGGGGTTAATGTAGGCTGGAAGGTCGACAACAACCAATCTGGAGGAGACCGGGCACGGTTGCAACAGGGGATCGACAAAGGTCTGTTGTTGTGAGGGATGACGGCGGCTACTGAAGGAGGTGGCGGCGGAGATGGCAGCATCGACACCCCTTGGAAACTGGAACCGGCGGCTTTGACATCACGCGGCACACTCGGTATCACACCGAGTAGATGTTTAACACCCGTAAATTTTTAATATTAAATTGACCTTCATTTTAGGATCCGAGCACAAGTAATTATCGCGAGCATTGCCGTCCGATCAAGGTAATTAATTAAATGTTATTCTTATGCTGCATAAAATAAATAAATAAATATCACGTATTATATGTTCGTCTAGATTAAAATTTCGAAATGGTGTCGTATGTGAATTTAGAAGGTTTTATATTTTGGGGGCAAGGATAGTAATTTAGGAGAGGAAATTAATTTCCCCCTCATTTTAAGCTTAGACGCGGTATCCCTTTTCCCCCACAATCGATTTTATCCCTCGTAGGTTATAACTGAGAGCACACTCTCGGTTCTATTCATTTTTTTTCGTTTCCACGACCCGATCGAGAGAAGAATGGGGCACCCTTCCTCTAGTTCCAGTCGACCATCAGTGCTCGCAGTTTTTCCTTCCCGTGAGTCGATGAAAGCAGGCGCCGGGCTCTCCTTCCTCCCTGAAATCCCGGGGTGCCATCCCTCGACTGCTCGTGGAGGTCGTCGGCCAGTACTCTCGTATCCTGCTTCTCGCCGCCCCTCTTTCCTCTTTCATCTCGACCAGATATCAGGGAATTAATTTTCCCTCTTCTCACATATTCAGAAGTCGAGGGTCTCGTTCCTTTCCTCGACAGCCCTTGCGAGGCAAAATTTTCTGGTCGAGTTCGACTTCCTCCAGTAAACCCTTATCAGGTATCATCGATCCCTTCCTGAATTTCAGTTTCGCCCTCAGATTAGTGTTATTCAGAAGTTCCAAATGAACCCTATCTCAATCCGTGAATTTGTGTGTGACAATTAAGGGTGGATCGAAGACAGTCGTGCAAATTTAAGCGCCACTAATTTCATTTCAGGAATTGCAATCCTCCACTTTTAGAGACATTAAATTTTACTTGGCTTGTTCTTTCCTCCTTTATTATATAGTATGCGTGGAATTTTAGGGGGATTATATAAATGTTGATGTTTTCCACGTTAGGGTCCGCAAGGTGATTTGGGGAAAGAGAGCTCCGAGGTAAACAGAGGAGCCTACGTGTTCTCCAGAGTAATTTAGACAACTATGCCGCCGCGTCTGGTGTACGAGCGCCGCAACACCGCTGTAAGAAATTCTAATTCTTTTTGGTTAGACATATCATTTAGTATATTGCATGATATGTACATTTATAATTTATGGTTACACGTAACGGTAGGAAATCGTATGTGTCAAGATTCAATATTAGTTGAATATAAGAAACTGTAAATCCATCAAAGCACCAATTACTATTAGTAGAATTGTCTAAGCGTATGCAAAGTACTTTACTTTCAATTAGACCCTCAAGAATTTTATGAGAATAAACAGAATATGAAATTACCCAATTCTTTAGACATGCGAACAAATCCTAAACCACATGAATAAGTAAATAAGGTGGTTAATAAGCAAGAGACACAGTCTAGATATTCAGATGTTTAATTATGCAAACTGACACTTAACAAAAAATGATTAGGAGACACGATCGAGACGTTCTCTCGCGAGAGATAGAGACGCACTATCTCACTCATAGGGCGTAGCAGACCATATGAGCCTCAAGTTTGGGGAGATGACACCACAGTTAGAAAATTAGTAGATGCGAGTCTGTGTCCATGAGACACTAAAACACATGCGTTCAATAGTAGGGACTCAGATCGTTAAAATGTGCAAATGAAGCTATTCAACCTATAATATAATGAAGGACAATTATAAGCTACCTAGAATTCAAGTGTATGCCGAAATTTAGAAATCCTTATAGTTAATCTTTTTTCGCAACTTGAATAAATATGCATAAATGATTAAACTAGAACTGACATTTATGTTTCCAGTATTTTGATAGAAGATCATGCACTCATGAAATAAAAATATTATTTCAGAAGCATGCACTCATGTTTTTCAAAATATTTTAGTGACACTAGAAAGAATGGTCTTTCTTACTCTTCAGTTGAGCTGGCCCATTTTTGGGCTTATTATTACAGATGTCACGGGCGGGGTATTGCGACTAGGATAAGCGTTTGCGGATCTCCATATTTATAGTTTGTTTCTTGTTCAGTTGTTTTTCCCCTCTAGTTGTTGCATTATTTTTCTTCAGAAGCTCAGTGTAAATTTAATGTTTAAGATTTTTCATGTATCAGACATTATTTAACATTTTAGTATATCAGATGTTCAGTTAGTTGGCTCTGTGAATTCAAAATTTGAAGTACCCTTTTACCCTTAGCTCCTTTTATTACCGCTGTAAGTTTTCTTTTAGCACTTTTCATTTATGTCTGTTATGTACCAATTTTATTACCGCTACTTGGTTTGCTTTTTATCACGGGAACCGGCCGAACTGTTGATTTGCGGTAAAACTAGGTTGGGGTGCTACAAGATGACCGAGTGGCTAGCGTATGGAAGTTTAACTCTCGATCCCTTCACATGCTAACCCAATGATATATAAATAGGGGGAGTTTTAAGTTAAGTGTATCTGACGGCCATAATCGTCTGATCATATAGCTTAACCCAACTCTCGAAATAAAGCTCAGAAAATACATAAAAAATAGGAAAAATCGAGCCGGACGTAATCACATACTCCAATTGTCTGTTTGATGATCGAAAAATGTCGAAAATGAAAAATCGCTCAAATGAGGCGTGCTCAATCTCCATCGCAACTCTGCCTCCTGCATAAGTAAACCCGTGCGGGTACAAATAAGGGTCAACCCACTCGTGATCATGGATCCTCATCATCAAGGATATTGTATAGCCAGGTAAGAACGACATAGTAGATGGCCTGCCATATGAAAAATTAGTGGACACTGGTGGAAGGAGAAGCATCAAGATGACAAAGTTTGTCATAAGAACATACGAAGAAAATGAAATGCCCTCAGCCATAAGAGATAGCTTGTAAGATTAAAATTTATGGTTGTACTGAAGGTGGAGGATTCTGTGTTCGTAAGAGGAGACCGTGGCACTAAATGAAAAATGAATTCAAGATCAAGATATTTTTTCTATCAAATTCTCAAAAAAGTAACTTAAATGAGGAAACTATCTATGGCCAGTGTTTGTAGCTGTTTCCTTAGCTTTGAAAATTGGAGAACCATATCTAAGGTCAACGTTGAGGGAGGAGGAAGCCGTCTGCATGGTCTACTTGTCTATGGAAAATAGCCATAGATCCGTATGTGGAAAAGAACTGCAGATTTGTGTTCCTCTGTGTCAGAGAAGGGTAAGCATGCCATCATAACAGAGGAAAGCCACCTTTGTGTCTTCATCAACAAAAAAGAGGTGGGGAAGGGTAGTCTCTGGATAGGTAGAGCTCCTTTGTCATCATTGTCTGCATCCATATGAGATTGTCCGATAGAAAAGCGTCGTCGACTAGGAAGAGAGCCATATATTAGAATTTGGAATAAGTCTCTCATATCATACAATGATATAGACAATATAAATGTTTTAAAAGTGATGCTTTTCATTGATCAATAGTGATTATACCGACTTGTAGGATGCCTAACTACCAAACAAAATAAATCATAACTCTATATACATAAAGTAATTGACAACTCATTGCGATATATCGTCATTAAAGAAATTATTTTAAATTTAATATTTTTGAATCCCTATTCAAAATTGCGGTGCTAATGGATAAAACTGAACAGAGGCACATTTGAGTGAAAGGTTATAAGGAATCCGGAATATGAAATCCTTCCGCAAACAATAAATTTAAATAGAGTGAAATGAAGCTGAGCAAACCTGCAAACTTCTTCCCCGTTTTTGCTATAAGCAGTGAGTAAAACTAGAGGTAGATCTTCTTTAATTGCTTCATCAACAAAACTACCACCAATAATACAAGTCTTACAAAAAAATTAGGGAGTAAGATATATCAAAAGAAGCAAAATGAATTATTAAATAAGTAAACCGCTTCAGAAAACGAGAAGAAGACTAAGATCCACATTCATGTGTTGTTTTATAACTTACCATGACGGAGCTTAATTGTGCTTTGCAAAGTATTAAAAATCAAATTTCAACAAAAATAAACTCTATCTTAAGTATGCCCATGAATCTATCATTATTTTTACAAATGTTATCATCAGATATGCCACCACCTCCATTAGTCATGTAGCATAAGCTCATCAAAAAACGTAGAAGCCAAGTCCCCATTAAGAGACTTAGGTCAGAGATTCAAATTTCCGCAAGGAAGTATGTTTTTCAATATGCATTATATTAACACAAATTATCTAGAATTCTGTCCAATGAAGCCAATTCAAAAAAAAAATATATACTGACAAAATATGCCAATTGCTGCCTTCCCTGTATGGAACACTGGGATATAACAGTCTCAGAAACCATCTTTTAAATATTTATGTAATAAAGAACGTTTCACCCCTAACATTCATGTTGACAACGCATTATCAGAATTTCCAATGGGTTTTAAGAGAATACTTTTTGATGGGATCATGCCACACGATCTATGAGGATCTACTCGTGCCGACCATGGACCCAGTGACGATCGGAACCGCTCATTACGAGCGGATCGTCGATCATAGTATTTTATGTTTTTTTTTTCCAGTGTATTTTGGAGGTTACAATGAGCGGAGTCACGATAGTTCATTGTCCCTCCCTAGGTTATAAATATGAGTAGAGGACTCCATGAAAGGCTATTGAAGGTTAGAGCAAAGAAGCCTCCTTTTGATCACCCGGTGACGAAGTCAGAACTCCAAGTGCGAAGCTTGGACACCATTCCTCCCCTCCCCTTCACACACCAGTCGGACACACCCTTTCCCTTCCACCTTTATCAACTGTGAACCCCTCTCCTCCAAGCCATCCAGCCAACCTCTCACCCAACCCCACCTCATTCCCCTCCACAAGCATCCAGACAGCCTCCACCAAGCCCCACCATATCTCCTTTTGTAACATCCGTAAAATTTAAACGGTTAAAATAATTACGGGGTTTCATTGCGAGTGAATTTGATCGCTACTTCAGAGGCCGAGGAATTTATAATCAGCATTTTAAGATTTCACCGTCTAGATCGTTTCCCCTTTTATGGCATCAATTGATGGGAGATTTATTTTCTTTCTTATTTCGCGAGCGTATAAGGTACGCGCAATTAAAACCAAGGAATACCTCAAATCTCTCTTCAAGTTATCAAGGCAATGGCATTTTTGTAAATAAACCAAAGAAAAGCCTTAATTCCTCTATTTAAAACCTTCCCTGCGGTTTTCCTTCTATTCCGCAACCCCGCCGCTCTCGTATTGAGTCGACGAAACCGTCGCTCTGCCGTTTCCTTCCGCACGACCAGATAGACGGGAAGACCGTCGGCTCCAGCAGTGGAACTCCTTCCTCGACCCCTTCCCACGTCGAAATCGTAGGACGCCTCCACTGCTTCCGTCGGATCGTCCCTGTCGCGATTCCTTGAGGTGGTTGGACTCCTGTTGCTTATCTCAGCCACTGAAGCTCTCAGGTAACCCGTAATAGGGTTTTGGTTTCAGTTTCCTGCAAGATTAGATCCCTCCTTCCTCACTCTAGGTTGGATTTCAATATCAGATAAATATATTTAGTGTGTTCTTCTTCCCTTTCGTCAGTGGCCTCATCTAGAGGGCTTCGTTTTTCCCTCTTTCCAGTGGCAAGTTACGTCCAGGGAGCGTGCTTTGCTAAACCCGGTTGCAGGACAGCCGTTTAGAAGCGTCGATCTCTCTCGGCACCCCTTCCAGTGGCTGATCTGAGTCTCGACAGCCCTCCTCCTCACCTTCCTCCTCAGGTAAATCGCAGAAATTGGCTTAATTTGTGGATGTCATGTTTCTACTCGTTCCCCTAAGTGATTTATGGTTGAGATTGTGTTCCCCTTTCACTTTCAGAGTTCTCCGCAGCGATCAGGGGTTGATTCCTTCTTTTCCATCTAGGTACAGTAGAGGGAAATTAATGATGACCGGCTAGGGTGCCTCCCCACACAACAACTTCATCGTTATTAAATGTTGTCTTTCTCTCTTCTTCCAGTTAGGAGGCAAGAAACCACATTCCTGGCAGCCCTAGTTAAGGGGTCAGTTCTCTGCCGAGTGTATCGTTTTAATCCGGCGATTATACGCAGGTATCGTCAAGTTTCCCTTTCAGATTTTAGATTTCTTTCACTTTAAAATTAGTATGGGTCTAGAAATGTTGAATCAACCCTAGTATTATCTGCAGGACTCGTCCTAAGATTTGATGTAAATTTAAATCTGTTAGGATCAGAGAGGTTGTTTCCGTTTGACTCAACCCCGTCGACGTGCAAAACTGCGTGTGCTAAGTGGAAGGCCAGTTGTGTGGAAATCATCAATCTAGAGGAATCATGCCGCCCGTCAAGTATACGAGCGTCGTAGCACCAGTAAGAGACTCTACCCCATTTTATTAATGTATTTCAGGCAGTGTACAACAGTAGTAGTATCTTTTATTCAGACATATAATTTCACGTAGCCAGGCGAGTAAATTTAATTGTTCTAAATTACTTGCGCATGCCCGCTTAAAGGAAGCGTGGTCTAAATAGAAATCAGTACTCAGTTTTCTTCCCCCTACGTAGTCATATAGCAGCGCTCAGTAAACTCATAAGGCACAGTAGACCTTTGGGTAAACTCATAAGGCACAGTAGACCTTGTGGGTATTTGATGCGGGGACAGAACCCGAACATCATGCAGTAGGTTCGAGACCGTGTCCTTGAGACATTAGAACGCTTCTGTTCGTTAGTAGAGGCTCGGACCGTTAGATCGCGCGTCAGGAAAGCTATATTGATGATTTGAGGATGCAGTAGCAGCGAGTCGTCTCGGGTATACGATAGCATGTGTGATAGATTTGCGTAGTTGCATACACAACAGTGCACCTAGCAGTGAAAACAAATGCTTATAAGATCAGTCATTCATAATGGTAAAGTCAAGTTATAGTTCCATGCATAGTAGCTTCAGTTCAGAAATTTTTATATGTGCAGAAAACAAGTTAGAACTATTACAGTCATTCTTATCTTGCAAAACTATTTTACTTAAAATGTCATTTCAAAGAATGAGTCTCTTATTCACCAATAGGCTGACCCATTTTTGGGTTGCTTTTGCAGGGGTCACAGGTGGGGATTTACGCTTAGGATAAGCGTCTCAGTCCTCTTGCTTAGTCGGCTTACTCACTTGCACTGTTATTCAGTTTATGTAATTCTTTTGAAATGAACATTTAGCACTAATAATATGTATCAGTGTTCAGACTGTTTAAAACCTTTCAGTGATTCAATACTTTCCAGTTACTATCAGTTGGCTCTGTGAATCAATCTTCGAGGTACACTTTTACCTTTATTATGTTAATTGCTTCCTCTGTTGTAAGTATATTTGATTTTAGTCGTTTTCTTTACCTGCTTATTACTAATTTTAGTACTGCCTTTTAGTTTGCTCCTTATCGCGGGCCCGGCCGGACTGTTGATATGGTGTTAAACTGGGAGGGGGTGTTACAATTGGTATCAGAGGTAGGTTTAGGATCCCTTGACCCAGAATATTCACAGAGCCATAGGATTTCAACTAATCCAAGTGTGACGTTAGAGTCATTAAGTTCTTAACGCTTAACTGTGTTCATCCGTATGAAAATCTCCCCAGTTAAAGGTTTTTCATATCCAGTATTGATCCTTATGTTCCGCCTTTTAGGCACCACGAGGAGTTGAGTCAGGCGAACCCTCTCGTCAGAATTCTACGCCAGAGATTGTAATGGATGACGGAAGTGCGCCAGCAACACCCGTAGCTCCCGAAACTCCAGCAGCACCAGCAGGGCAAGACCCTATCGATTGGGCAGCGATCGTCGCGAGGGCAGTAGCCATGGCCCTACTAGAGATCAGGAACAGATGTCATGCAGGAAACCCAGCTGTAGCCCCTGCACCAGTTGCTGCTGATTTAGGGATGGATAGTTATTTGAAAGAGTTTCACGACCTTCATCCTGCTAACTTCTACGGAGAAGAGAGCCCGATGCAGACCGACGATTGGATCACCAAGACCCGGGACTTACTAGAAGTCATGCAATGCCCGGAAAATAAGAAGGTTCCCCTCGCAGCCTCCCTCCTACAGGGTGAAGCAGAGCTGTGGTGGACCGGGCATCTAGCGGACGACCCCACCGGTCGGACAGCCGATATGTTCGCTTGGGCTGATTTTTCTAAAACGCTAGTTAGATGGTTCGTACCGCCGTCTGAGCGCCGCAGCCCCCAGGAGAAATATCTCAAACTAGTCTAGGGGGACAAGACCGTTATGGCGTATGAAAGAGAGCTGACTTATGTGTCTCGCTACGCGGGCATTATGCAAGGGGGCAAGGAAGATAGGTGCAACCGGTTCATAGATGGGCTGCGTGTTTCTCTGAGACAACATATGATGATAAAGGTCAACGCGGACTATAGGAGCCTGGTTGACACTGCTTTGAAGTTGGAAGCGGACCAGCAGAGGATTCATGAACGAATTAATCTCCGCTCCAAGCGCCCTCAGTACGCACCGCAACAACATCGTTATCAGAATAAGAGCAAACAGGGCAGAGACTGGAATAAGAAGCATAAGACTGAGGGCAGGAAGAATGAGCAGACTAGATTCAGGGGCAAAAACTATCCCCTCTGCCTAAGGTTCAACCGACACCATCCGGGTGAATGTTTACTAGATGTTGGCAACTGCTATAAGTGTCTACAGCCGGGACACATAGCCCGCTTCTGTCAGGGAACTCCGATGATCCAGTCGAAGTTCGAGGTCGGTGGTCCGAGTGGAGTTGTTAAGGGCAAGACACCGTTGGGAGCAGAGGTGAAGCTACCCCCAGGACGTGGACCAGTGCAACCTAGACCATATGGTTTTGGGCAACGCGAAGCCACGGAGAAGGAGGACGTTGTATCAGGTATGCAGTTGTTTAAGACTCTTAATATGTTCCTCCTTAGTGGCATTTAAGTTTGAGTTTGCCCAAACATGCATATAAGTATCCTCCTGATTATTAATTTTCCCCTCGAAAATTCTCTTTGATACGGATACCACGCACTCGGTCATATCGTATTATCCGGCGCGTATTTTGGGTCTAAAATTAGAAGTCCTCTAAGAATCAGAGGCATCAGAAGTCACGATGCCAAACGGTTCGGTTTTTGCTTACCAGGCTTAAGTGTCGAGTCCGGTCCGTTTTGGAGAGACTGAAATCTTTATAGAAACCTCTCTCCTTCCGTTTGCTCGGTTCGACTAGATAGTTAGGATTGATTAGCTATTTGTCGTGAACGCCAAGATAGGTTGCAAGGGAAAGGAGATGCAGTTCGAGAGACCCAATAGGATCGTCCCCAACTTTCAGGGTTTGAAGAGAGTTTCCAAAGTAATTATCTCCTCGGTCAAGGTCGTCAGATGCGTTAGCAAGGGCTGTGCGTCATTTTTGGTGCTGATGAATGCAGAGGCTCAAGTTAATTTAACAAAAATACATGTAGTTCAGAATTATCCAGATGTCTTCCCAGAGGAGTTACCTGGTGCCCCTCCTTCCCAAGAGTTTGATTTTCAGATTGACCTTTTACCTAGAGCTGCACCAGTGGCCAAGACTCCGTACCGCTTGACTCCTAGAGAACTTGCGGGGTTGAAGGTTCAGTTACAAGAGCTGCTAGACTTGGGTTTCATTCGCCCCAGCACTTCACTTTTGAGTACACCAGTCCTAGTTGTCAAGAAGAAAAGATGGCAGTTGAGGTTGTGCACTGACTATCGCGAGCTGAATAAGTTGGCAGTAAAGAACAAGTACCCCATTCCCAGGATTGATGACCTGCTTGACCAACTGGAAGGGTCCAGCACTTTCTTCAAGCTAGATTTGAGATCAGACTATCATCCGCTGAAAATTCGGGATACAAATATTCAGAAGACTGCCTTCAGTACTAGATACGGGCATTTTGAGTTCGTGGACATGCTGTTCGGGTTGACTAATGCTCTGTCCGCAGTCACGGACCTGATGAGCAGGGTATTTCGGGAATCCTTAGATCAGTTCGTGTTTGTCTTTTTAGATGATATCTTAGTATGCTCGAAGAGTGCCGAAGAGCTTGCCGCTCACCTCAGGACAGTTTGGGTACACTCAGGAAGAATCAGTTGTACGCCAAGTTTTCAAAGTGTGAGGTCTGGTTTTCTGAAGTCGCACTCTTAGGCCACGTTATCAGTCAGAAGGGTCTTGCCGTCGATCCGAAAAAGATAGAAGCGATAAAAGAGTGGCCAAGACCAAAAACAGTCACTGAGATCCGCAGTTTCTTTGGACTAGCTGGTTGCTATAGAAGGTTCATTCAGGATCTCTCAAAGATGACTTTGCCATTGACTACACTCACCAGGATGGGGCAGACATTTATTTAGACAGTTGAGTGTGAGTTTGCTTTTGAAGAGTTGAAGACCAGATCGATGTCCGCCCCGATTCTGAGTCTACCGTCAGGACCAGATGTGGATCACCTTCGAGAGGGTGTCCTATTCGAGGCGCATAACTCTAGATACTCCTTTCATCCGGGAAGCACGAAGGTGTACGCCGATCTGAAGAAGGTAGTTTGGTGTCCAGGAATGAAAAGTGACGTGACAGAGTACGTTGGCAGATGTGAGACTTGTAAGTTGGTTAAGGCCGAATGACAAAGATCAGGGGGCAAACTGCAGCCACTACCCATTCCAGAGTGGAACTTTGAGGACATATCGATGAGTTTTGTTCATGATCTTCCCAGATCTCAGAGTGGGAATGACTCTTTTTGCGTCATAGTAGATCGTCTGTCCAAGGTTGCCCATTTCATCCCGAATACAAAGACGGACCAGGGTCCGAGGTTGGCACAGTTATACATTGTTGAGATCATTCGATTGCATGGTGTTCCTAAGACGATCATTTCAGACAGGGACGACAGATTCACCTCTAGGGAGTGGAAATATGTGCATGAGCATTTGGGCACGAAACTAAACTTTAGCACTGCTTTACACCCTCAGACAGATGGTCAAACAGAGCGCACCAACAGAACTATGGAGGATATGCTTCGGATGTGTGTTTTGGATTTTGGAGGAAAGTGGGAGAAGTATATTACTCTATTAGAATTCTACTACAACAACAACTTTCAGGTTAGCATTGGGATGACACCATTCGAGGCACTCTTTGGCAGACGTTGTCGTACACCGTTATGTTGGGCTGAAGGTGAAGAAAGATCTGTCAACAAAGAGTCATGGGTAGACAAAACCACAGAGCGAGTTAAGCTCATTCAGGAGCGCATGAAAATAGCACAAGATCGTCAGGCCAAATATTATGATCAGAGGCACAAATCTGTGGAATTCAGTGTTGGAGACTTTGTTTATCTGAAGGTCAGACCAGTTAAGGGTGTCTCTCGAATCAAGCGGATGAAGAAATTGAGTCCAAGGTTTGTTGGTCCTTTCAAGGTACTTGAACGCATAGGTGAGGTCACTTATAGATTGGCCTTACCTGAGGATATGAGTGGTTTACATGTTGTGTTCCACGTCTCCTATCTGAGGAGAGCAGTCAGAGATCCTAGTCAGGTGATCAGTACCGAGGAAGCATCAATCGAATCAAATCTCAGCATCAGTGTTATGCCAGTCAGGATAGTTGACTCAAGGACTCAGAAGCTCAGAAATCGAGAGATCCGTTGTGTGAAAGTCTTTTGGATGAATTGTGGTAAACCAGAGTGCTTGGGAAAGAGAAGAGGAACTCCGGAGCAATGGAGACTATGCTTTCCTCTTGACCCAGGTCTGTTTTAATTTTCGCGGACGAAAATCTTTTAGGAGGGAAGATTGTAACATCCGTAAAATTTAAACGGTTAAAATAATTACGGGGTTTGATTGCGAGTGAATTTGATCGCTACTTCAGAGGCCGAGGAATTTATAATCAGCATTTTAAGATTTCACCGTCTAGATCGTTTCCCCTTTTATGGCATCAATTGATGGGAGATTTATTTTCTTTCTTATTTCGCGAGCGTATAAGGTACGCGCAATTAAAACCAAGGAATACCTCAAATCTCTCTTCAAGTTATCAAGGCAATGGCATTTTTGTAAATAAACCAAAGAAAAGCCCTAATTCCTCTATTTAAAACCTTCCCTGCGGTTTTCCTTCTATTCCGCAACCCCGCCGCTCTCGTATTGAGTCGACGAAACCGTCGCTCTGTCGTTTCCTTCCGCACGACCAGATAGACGGGAAGACCGTCGGCTCCAGCAGTGGAACTCCTTCCTCGACCCCTCTTCCCACGTCGAAATCGTAGGACGCCTCCACTGCTTCCGTCGGATCGTCCCTGTCGCGATTCCTTGAGGTGGTTGGACTCCTGTTGCTTCTCTCCGCCACTGAAGCTCTCAGGTAACCCGTAATAGGGTTTTGGTTTCAGTTTCCTGCAAGATTAGATCCCTCCTTCCTCACTCTAGGTTGGATTTCAATATCAGATAAATATATTTAGTGTGTTCTTCTTCCCTTTCGTCAGTGGCCTCATCTAGACGGCTTCGTTTTTCCCTCTTTCCAGTGGCAAGTTACGTCCAGGGAGCGTGCTTTGCTAAACCCGGTTGCAGGACAGCCGTTTAGAAGCGTCGATCTCTCTCGACACCCCTTCCAGTGGCTGATCTGAGTCTCGACAGCCCTCCTCCTCACCTTCCTCCTCAGGTAAATCGCAGAAATTGGCTTAATTTGTGGATGTCATGTTTCTACTCGTTCCCCTAAGTGATTTATGGTTGAGATTGTGTTCCCCTTTTCACTTTCAGAGTTCTCCGCAGCGATCAGGGGGTTGATTCCTTCTTTTCCATCTAGGTACAGTAGAGGGAAATTAATGATGACCGGCTAGGGTGCCTCCCCACACAGCAACTTCATCGTTATTAAATGTTGTCTTTCTCTCTTCTTCCAGTTAGGAGGCAAGAAACCACATTCCTGGCAGCCCTAGTTAAGGGGTCAGTTCTCTGCCGAGTGTATCGTTTTAATCCGGCGATCATACGCAGGTATCGTCAAGTTTCCCTTTCAGATTTTAGATTTCTTTCACTTTAAAATTAGTATGGGTCTAGAAATGTTGAATCAACCCTAGTATTATCTGCAGGACTCGTCCTAAGATTTGATGTAAATTTAAATCTGTTAGGATCAGAGAGGTTGTTTCCGTTTGACTCAACCCCGTCGACGTGCAAAACTGCGTGTGCTAAGTGGAAGGCCAGTTGTGTGGAAATCATCAATCCAGAGGAATCATGCCGCCCGTCAAGTATACGAGCGTCGTAGCACCAGTAAGAGACTCTACCCCATTTTATTAATGTATTTCAGGCAGTGTACAGCAGTAGTAGTATCTTTTATTCAGACATATAATTTCACGTAGTCAGGCGAGTAAATTTAATTGTTCTAAATTACTTGCGCATACCCGCTTAAAGGAAGCGTGGTCTAAATAGAAATCAGTACTCAGTTTTCTTCCCCCTACGTAGTCATATAGCAGCGCTCAGTAAACTCATAAGGCACAGTAGACCTTTGGGTAAACTCATAAGGCACAGTAGACCTTGTGGGTATTTGATGCGGGGACAGAACCCGGACATCATGCAGTAGGTTCGAGCCCGTGTCCTTGAGACATTAGAACGCTTCTGTTCGTTAGTAGAGGCTCGGACCGTTAGATCGCGCGTCAGGAAAGCTATATTGATGATTTGAGGATGCAGTAGCAGCGAGTCGTCTCGGGTATACGATAGCATGTGTGATAGATTTGCGTAGTTGCATACACAACAGTGCACCTAACAGTGAAAACAAATGCTTATAAGATCAGTCATTCATAATGGTAAAGTCAAGTTATAGTTCCATGCATAGTAGCTTCAGTTCAGTAATTTTTATATGTGCAGAAAACAAGTTAGAACTATTACAGTCATTCTTATCTTGCAAAACTATTTTACTTAAAATGTCATTTCAAAGAATGAGTCTCTTATTCACCAATAGGCTGACCCATTTTTGGGCTGCTTTTGCAGGGGTCACAGGTGGGGATTTACGCTTAGGATAAGCGTCTCAGTCCTCTTGCTTAGTCGGCTTACTCACTTGCACTGTTATTCAGTTTATGTAATTCTTTTGAAATGAACATTTAGCACTAATAATATGTATCAGTGTTCAGACTGTTTAAAACCTTTCAGTGATTCAATACTTTCCAGTTACTATCAGTTGGCTCTGTGAATCAATCTTCGAGGTACACTTTTACCTTTATTATGTTAATTGCTTCCTCTGTTGTAAGTATATCTGATTTTAGTCGTTTTCTTTACCTGCTTATTACTAATTTTAGTACTGCCTTTTAGTTTGCTCCTTATCGCGGGCCCGGCCGGACTGTTGATATGGTGTTAAACTGGGAGGGGGTGTTACACCTTTCCTCCATTTCTTCCCCCTCAGGCCATCTTCATCCCTCCCCAACATCATCTAGCCGGCCTCTCACCCAACCTTACCTCACTCCCCTCCACAAGCATCCAGGCAGCCTCTACCAAGCCCCACCATATCTCCTTCCCTCCATTTCTCCCCATCGGCTACCTCCCTCAAGCCACCACACCCCCCTCAAAATTCCTCCGCCACCACCACTTAAATTTCCCTCCGTTTTCAGTTTTACGGCGATCGCTGGAAACCACCTCCGGCCACCACCAACACCTTCGGCTACCACCAACACCTCCGGCTACCACCAACACCTCCGACAATCTCCTCCTGCCACCCTTGGCTGGTCACCACACTCCCTCCACCATCCAACTCCCTAAGCCATCTCCCCACTACCCCACTACCTCGTTACAACCACCTCCTAAATTTTAGGCCCACTCCTAAAATCCCTCACAGCCCTCCTTTCTCCATTTCACCTCAATTCCCTCCCCACCCTTCATACCCACACCCCCTCATCCAAACCTAGCCCTCCCTACTCATCCCCTAGCTGACAACTCCCTCGCAACCTTCCAGCCCACTCACCATCGCCCAGGTTCTGCCCAGGAAGGGGAAAAATTGCCTCCAGGCTCCGGATTCATCTCCCAGCTGGCTGGTTTCCTGCTCTACATCCCCCCAGATCTCCAAAACTCTCTGCCGGATCCAGGAACAGTCCTCGCAGCCACCCCTTACCCCTACCCTTCCCCTCATCCCCTCCAAAATTACAATCCCTCCCTTCTCTCCTACCGGAACTCCTCCCGCCACTGTTTGGAGCTTTAACCACCTGCCAGTTCCTCAATCCAGCGCAGCCTCCTCCTGTTCTGTGCTATCCAGAGCTCCATCTACCTCACTGCCGGCCTCCACCACAGCCCCCGCCAATACTACCAGCTGCAACCATCATCTTCCAGCCATCAAGGAGACCATTTCCAGACCTGGTTTGTGCTGTCCAGCAGCCTGCAGCTCTAGCGGGAGCCTAGACTTCAGCCGCCTTCAGTTCCGACCCCGTGTGACGCAGGGTAAGGCCCTAAGGGAACTATGGGTAGATGAAGATGAAATTTCCAACGAAGTTAATTTGCAATAGCGTATTTTAAAACCACATTTGTTAATTTGCCACCGGAAAATAACGCATTTAAAACATGAAAATTAAAGAGTACAAACACGAGAGTGCGCAAAATCAAATGATTAATTAATTGAGGGAATACAAAGACTTAAATAACTGAAAACAAGACTTACAAACTAATATCTTCTCAAAGTAGAGATTAAACACAAGACACAAATGTAAAGAAATAACAAACACACCTTGGATTCGCACAATATTGAAAGAGGAGAGCTGGAGATGTCTTCGGAGGGCTGTGGAGTAGCCAATATCGCAAACAGGGACTGAATTCAGCAAAGAGTTGCTGAAATTAGCTGTCCTGGGACCTGGACAGCAACCTGGAACATAACTGGAGGCTTGGGTGGTGGCTGGACAGCAATCTTCAGGATGGGGATGGCTGTAGGAGAGGTGTGAGAGGCTTGGCAAGGGTTCAGGATTGCTGAACGGTGACTGGCCAGCAATTAATTGGATTTATAGGGCTGAGGAAGGGTGAAAGGACCTGCTGGATGGTGGATTTCGAGTGATGGTGGGCTGGACAGTGACTCCACGTAAAGGGAAAGTGAGTGGGCTGCTGGTTGGGAAGTGGTTTGGAGTTTGATGGAGGGGAATGCACATGAATGAGGGTGTGGGCCGGCTGTGATGGGGAAGTGGGGTGAGTTAGTGGCGAGAATTTAGGAATAGATCTTAAATTTTAGGAAGTGGGGTAGTGGGGTAGATGAGATAGTGGGCGGTTATAGGCAGTTATGGGTGGTGGTGGGGGTGGCTGGCCATAGGATGGCCGGAGGTGGTCGTCGGTGGTGGTGGTGGCCGGAGAAGTTTTCCGGCGATTGCCAAAAAAACAAAATGATGGAAAACGATGGGGAAAATACAGGAGGTGGCCGGAGACGTTCTCCGGTGATCGCCAAGGAGGATGGGAGGAGGGGGAGGGAGAGAGGGACTCATGGCGGTAGTGGTCGGCTTCGACACTGAATTGACAAAAGGAAAGGCTTCGACACTCAATTCTTCAATGCCCCAAATGATAGCCCTCACCCTCAATATATAGACACTAGAGGGGACAACGAACGGTCATGATTTGCCGATCGTTGCGATCCCAAAATAAATAAAAATATAACTCGAAATAAAAAACGAAAAAAACAACTAATGCTACGATCGGCGACCCGCTCAAGATGAGCGGTCCCGATCGTCACCATGCCCGAGGTCGACGTGAGTAGACCCGAACGGGTCAGATGGGTTGCTCCCCATCACCATGGAATCCCACCAAGCCTCCTACTTTATAGTTGTGTGAGTTCTAAGTTAACTGCTAATTGTTCTTTGTTGAATTGGTGATTATTTTCTTGTTTGCATTATATCTTATTGTAAACATTGCCTACACATCTTTTGTGTCTATTGCTAACCTTTGTTTGCTTGTGTAATTAATGTTTACGTACTCTTACATTAATACTACATTGCGTGTTCTTTAATATGTGAAGTTTGCCTTAACTGTGGTTTGTCCAGTGTTTGCCTTATAAATTTTATTACTACAAGTTAGTTGTCGGATTCATATTGTTACATCTAGAGATCACCCCTCAACCCCCGCTACAACTTTACCCTGCATCACTTTTCAAGTAGATCTTACAAGATTTCCTATATAACACATATGATTTGTGATTACCTTACATTTACCTCTCACGCATGTATAGTTTAATTGAACTTTTAGTAGTTAATGATTTTGCGGTAAAATTTGCTAATAGATTTACTCTGTCAAATGAAAATCTTTGGTGCTTGATCGCAGGTGGTTTTTTCAAGGTGCAAGGTTTGTTACATCTTATGCTCTAACAACATTTATGAACTTGTATCAAAGTCATAATACATATAATAACCAAAATGTACATGTTTATAGAGTTAATAACTATTTGCATAGTTAAAATACGTTCCAAATTCATCAAAAGTATGATGTAAAGGCATTTCTAATTCTTAGATGATCTCCTCGGTATGTTGTGTCTTAATACTACAAAATATTAAGTTTAAGGAGTATTGAATCTTAAGTGCTTAACTTTATGCATGACTAGATTATGTCGTGATGTAGTTTAGGTTTTTATGGTAATTTTAATAAAAGCCTTTAAAAAAATCACAAGTTCTTGTTTACCAGACTATGATCGAGAAATAATTTGATTCACTTTTCTTCCTCCAACAAAGACCAGTAAACATGATTTCCGTTTGGTTGCACATTGTTATGCAAGTCAAATGCATGTGTGACTCATGTTTTCAAAAAGCTAATAACTTTTTTTTTTTCATTTTTCACTTTCAAACTGAAACTAAATGATACATTTTACAGCATAAACAGAAGAAACAAAAATATCAAAAGTAAGGCAACTTGCTAAAACAAGAAAATTTATGTCCCTTAAAAAGTAACGACTTTAACTTTTACATCTTTCCAAATTTAGGTTCAATAATCTACCCAATGTACTGGCATTAATCAATTAGGACTATCTAGCCTTGCTGTAACAGGACACCAAATGCCGAGATCCGCTGGTCATTCGCGGTGCTGACACCTAGGTATTATTTTCCCCTCTTCCCCCTTCATCTTCTTTGTACCGGCACCCTACATCCAACCTTCCCCTTGCTTCCGCCCCTAAAGCCAGCCCAAACCCTGCTGCCGCCAGCCCCAAGGAATCTAAACAGCCATCTCCACCCTCCTCATCCATAACAGAATCTCCCAGTATCAGCGCCTCCCTATTCCTTGCGGCCGTGCCTCTCTCGCACCCTCTAGCAACCCTGTTGCCCCTTCCAGCCCTCCCAAACAGCAGCCGTCGACTTCCCCCTGCACCCATTCAGCTTTCCCTGTGCTTACAACCCTCTTCTGACCCTCTCAAACCCCTTTACAGTCAATGCCCCTCCTTCCCATGCTTCCACCAGTGACTTCCAACACTTTATACCAACTTGTAGGGCTTATTTTAAATACATATTAGGTTTAAAAGCACCATCGAGCGCGAATCTTTACTTGCTAAGTTTTCATCGAAATTATTCTGCAATTAATTGTGTTGTTCGTACTAAGGTTTATTCATTTTATTGTTAATTGCACTCCACCGCCGGAAGACTCTTTATGTCTTGCATCATCCTAGGGCATCAATCAGGTTTCCCCAACATTGTAGTATTAGGGTTTCATTGCCTAGAGCCGCACTCACCACCCTACCCTACGTCACAGCTCCAAATGTTAGCTATCATCAGGATCAAGTCAAAATGTATTAATTTCAAATATTTCAAGTATAACAGAAGGACAAACAGGATAGAAGCCTCCATAATGATTAAAAAACAGGAAGCCTAAGATGCCATACCATACAGACTTTGCTACCCATCTAAAAAAGAATGCAGGTTGGCATCCCAATTAATAAAGAATTACATTGAGTCTAGAGAATACTGCCATTCAGTAGGTTCGCAACCATGAGTGATGCTTTTATTTACTGTGACAACATAACATTTTAACTTAATTTCCAAATTTGAACTGAATTCTGCAAACACTAATTACATGCATCAAACTAACATAACAAAACTTCATTTGATAAAAAAAATTACACTAACTATTCACTAAGTTTCATGTGAATACATCAATGACCACTTAAGAAGACATGATAAACTCGAAAATAGCAACCTATAACAAGCACACAAAGCAAAAGATCAAAATATCTTGAAATGCATAACATGAAAAATTTAGTGGAATTAAAGAACCTCAAACTGTGTCTATAGTTCAGAAGATACTAAATGCTACCGATTGAAAATAATACTCACTCACTTTTCAACTCCTGGTCGTAAAGTGAAATTACTTGACTTTGCAAAGTCTTCTAGAGCTTTCTTCTGTAAATAAGCTAAGTACTAAGTAATATTCAATCATAAAAATAAGATAACAAACAATTTAATAGAAATATTTAAAGTTAAAGATCAGGCAAATCTTCAAGTGAAGAAGAACAGCACCAAACATTGATCAAAATAACACTGTATATGAAGAAATTACATGGTCATTGGATAGAAACTAAATTAGTATGTCTGAAAGGATAGCATAATTCAACTCACACACGGTTGAAACAGTCTTCAGTGTTTCTAACATCAGAATATAGTATTTTTTGCCGAAGTAGGAAACGAAATTTTATAAAACATTTCATTTCTTAGTTAATTTTTAGTTCATTCTTAGTTCATTCTTAATTAATTCTTAGTTAGTTCGTAGTTCATCCATAGTTCATCTGTAGTTCATTCTTAGTTAATTTGTAGTTCATCCATAATTCAATCGTAGTTCATTCTTAGTACATTCTTAATAGATTCTTAGTTCGTTCTTAATTCATTCTTTGTAGATTTTTAGTTCATTCTTAGTTTATTCTTATTTCATTCTTAGTTCATTTATAGTTACAACCTCTCACTGCAAAAATTTGATTTTGTTTGACACTTAGCTGATGCCAGATTTAAACTCTGGAAGGTAAAAAATATAATTTACTAGTTCAAGGTGAATTCCTGGAATCAAAAGAAAACTTGTTTCATTGGATTAAACAAATAGACCCTAAATGTCATTTAACCCAGTCACCATACTTCAGTTAATTGCAAAGAATAAGTATAACAAGTGATGCAAGCACTGAGCAAGAAATAATGAATGGAAAATGAGGATTCATAAATAGGCCCCAAATAGTTGGGATCAGGCTGATGATGATGACTATAATCAGTTAATGTACTCGCTAAATCTGAATTTGGGTTTGGTTTTAGGTTTGTGAAAACTGAATGAATCTTAGCCAAACTTAAGAAACGGCCGTGCATTTAAATTGTCTGATTTCATAATCTCTGCTTGATGGATCCAACAACCTTATCATAGTAAGTGACTTTTTTTTATAATTGAATTGATCCTTATAAATGACATATTTACTTTTTTTAAAATGACGTATTTACTTTACTAATATTGATCCTATTGGCCTATTAAATTACAAGCTGATATTGGTCCTAATAAGTAACTTATCATCTTATACAAACTAACAATGATCACTTTACTTTATACAAATAGTATGTGAATATTTACCCTTGCAAATAAGTCAAGGATTCAAAAGTTGGGCTAGCAACCAAAAACAGAAAGAAAAAAATATTTTATGTGGCAGAAACTACCTTCTCCCGCAATACGCTTTTCATGAATGCTTCTTTCTCATTTGTGGGCAATGAAGTAGGCCAACCAATCTGCGAAAGTCATGCAGAAAAAAACAAGTTACGTAAAACTCCAAACAAGAAAATGCAAGTTGCATAAAACTTCAAATAAGAAGAGACAAGTTACTCAAAACTTTAAAATTTTGTTTCATTTTTATTTGGTAACATGAAATTAAACAATCAAACAAATAAAATTAAGCTACATCAATCCGTGAAGCTTTTTAATATCGCAAGGAAAGAAATGATAAGATATTAAAAAAAGAATCTAGAAACAAACTAATAAAAAAAAGAAATAAATATCTTTTATCTCCGAAGAGTCATTTTGGATTTCATTTCTTCTGATGCATACTACTTCGTATATTATCATTTCTTTTAATTTCCTTTATTCTGATTTTTTTGGTTCACTTTAACAAATGATAAATTAATCTATTTAACTTTAATACCCAACTCATGCATGCATTCTTTTATAGTACACATTTTTTTCTTGATTCTACTTGTTAGGTCATATCTCTGATTTCATTTCTATATATATTTTAAATATTGTATTAATCATTGTGTGGTTGTCACAATCCCACGTCACAGATCATGTCGCCGGACGGGATGGAAATGATGTTTCCCCTTTGATCCACGGTGGCAACCTATGTTGGGTTGAAGATTGGAGCCTTTCTGTGGTGTGTGAAGCGGGGGCGTCGAGGAGCGGAGGGGACCCCTTGATAGTAGGAGGTACCCTGGATGAGGGAGGCGACATGGACTGGGCGCTAGCCAACACTGGGAGGCAGCCTGGAGGCTACGTTGGATAGTAGGCGGGAGGCCAAGCGCCTAAGACGCCCTGGCATCGAGTAGGAGGGTTGTGCCTAAATGGCAATGACTGGTTGAGTGCTTGAAGGTGCATGGGTAGGAGGCAACTAGTCATGTGGCGTGAGAGGGAGGAGTCGGTAGAGGGGGAACTAGAGAGGGGGTTGTTATAGATCTGTTACGGATCCTCCGTCAGTTATCTATTATTATATGTATTGAGTCGAGTCGAGTGTACTATTAGTGTCGTATGAGTCTAGTCGTAGTCGTCGTTATATTTTAATATTTTAGCGTCTAATATTGTATTTATAGTTATGTCATCCGGGGATCTTATATATAGACCCCTTGTCATGTATGAAGGAATCATGAATGAAAGAAACTCTATTTCCTCAACCCTAAAAGAGATTTTGGAATCTCTCTCTCTTGAGCACGCTCCGCTTAGGCAGTCGCGGTTAAGACTCCGTAGTATCTCTGCCACCGTCATCTCCACCTCTGGTCACTCCTCCTCCAACCTCCGAGTAGACCCATAATAACTTGGTACCAGAGGCTCTTTCCTCCACTTTCCGGACAAGCATCCTTCCTCCGCGCCTCCTCCGCAAATTTCTGCCGCATCTACCCCCCAGCATCAACCGTCGACTATCCCAACAACCATAACAACGCTTCGCTTCGTCATCATCCTCGTCACTAGCCGCTCTTTTGCTGCCTTCATCGATTGTTCGTTGCTCCCTCCAACGAAAGGCGGAGTCTTCATTGACGCCACATATCTTCATCGTCTTCAGAAGCTCGGAACCACCCTTCGCGAAATCGCAACTGCCTCTGGACCAGCCATCTCCCAATCCTTGTTCGTCGTCGACTGGAACCACCTCTTCTCTCCTTGTCGCAGCCCACGAAATCGTCTCTCTGCTCCCCTGCACTCTGTTCTCGCGCGTGAAACCAACGAATCGGCACGCCTTCCCTGCGTCCAAATCCCTCCTCGAGCCCCCGCCCCTCCTCCTCAAAACGAGCAAATTCTGGGTACGTGTAATGCATCGTGCGGGAGAACATCTCATCGTCCACTTGTCGCGATTCATCGAAAATCCGTCTGTATTTGAAATTCAAAAAAACGCCCATATTTTTTGCAGAATTTGCACCGTAGGATCACAAATCTTACGACTGAATTTAATCCCGCACGGTAGATCAGGATGCTTTATCCGTACCGAAATTTGAGCCCCACGAGATGCACTTGGCACGCCTGTTGTTCATCTCTGCTCAATTCCCTCGAGCCCAACGCCGCCTTTCTGCATCGAGCCACGCACACCAACGAAAGTTCCTTTCCCGATCTCGTAACTCACGCATGTTTGGGAGTCGAATTCTTCCTATTTTGGAATCATAAATCAGAGGGGTCTAGGAATTAATTTATTTCCAATTAGGGGACCGATCTTTTAATTGATTACTCAATTAATTAAATGATTGCTTTTTAATCCCATTAATTCCTTCCTCACTTGATTATGATGGACATGCAACTACGCGACATGAAATTAAGTGTCACGGATGCGGCCGCCATCGGATCGATCTGCTCGATGTTGCGGGAATTCATGACCTCCATGAACGCCCACCTTCGGGATGCCCACGCACTCCTTCGCAAGATTAAAAATCCACGACAGCCCGAGCCGTCGTCGATTCCATTAGAGCAATTGTTGCTCCCACCATTGGTCGCAGAAGTCCCTCCGCTTCCCGCCATCAGTGTCATTCCTCCGCCGCCACCAGTACATGCGGTCATCACTTCGCCGCCACTTTTACCGGCCCCTGCTCTGCCGACCCTGCCGGCCACTGATGCATCATATCTCTCCACGGAGGTCGCCACTCCTCGGATGTCAGCCATTGCACTGCCCCGGACTCATGCTCTATTGGGGCTAGTTCCCCTGGTTGTAGTCCCACCGGCCGCATTGCAGTTGCTACTCACCACCGCTCTGTCAGCCCCGCCGGACCCGATCTCTCCACCGCCAATTTTTTTGACGGTGTTGCCGCTACTCCCCGCCACCGCCGCGCTCCCAGGAGCTATTTTGGAGGGAAATCAAGGCGCCTGATGAACTAACCGTCCGCATAAAGTGCGAGCTTGAGGGCAAGCTTGATTTCAAGGACGAAGGATGTGTTATGGATTTGTTACGGATCCTCCGTCGGTTATCTATTATTATATGTATTGAGTCGACTCGAGTATATTATTAGCGTCGTATGAGTCTAGTCGTAGTTGTCGTTATATTAGCATCTATTATTGTATTTACAGTTATGCCATTCAGGGATCTTATATATAGACCCCTTGTCATGTATGAAGGAATCGGTTATCTATTATTATATGTATCGAGTCGAGTCGAGTGTATTATTAGCGTCGTATGAGTCTAGTCTTAGTTGTCGTTATATTTTAATATTTTAACATCTATTGTTGTATTTACAGTTATGTCATCCAGGGATCTTATATATAGACCCCTTGTCATGTATGAAGGAATCATGAATGAAAGAAACTCTATTTCCTCAACCCTAAAAGAGATTTTGGAAGCTCACTCTCTCTCTTGAGCACGCCCCGCTTAGGCAGCCGCGGTTAAGGCTCCGTAGCATCTCCGTCATCGTCATCTCTACCTCCGGCCACTCCTCCGGCAACCTCCGAGTAGGCCCATAACAGAAGCCTTAACCTCTTTGGTACCCAAATAAAATTATTATTAAGTATGTCTGACTCTAAATATAAGTCAGGTATACATACAAAGTCTCAAATGAATGAGCGAGCGGTCCAGACCAACCCAAGCCCGTAAATAAATTCTATATAATGAGATAACATAAATGCAACAAATAAAAATAAATGCAGAATAAAAATTAGATCTACGCGTACCAACACCCGATCATTCTACCGCCTTTTCCATAATAATGTGTGATGAAGGCGTCTCTGACATCTCTCCTTTCCTTCAGATCGATTTTTTGCTCAAGCGTGAAGTCAGGGTATGCCTTCTAGAAGTCCTCCAGTGTCTCCCAAGTCTCCACCTGCAGTGGCCCGTCCCATTGAATGAGTATATTGCAAGCCCCACAATTGAGGCGGGACTGGCCTTCAGTGGCTGAGGTACTAGTCGCTCACCGTGCAAATCCTCTCCAACACTTGAAAGTGTCCATATATTGTGGTGAGACCTGTTGCTTAGGCGTCGTGCGTCAATTGCCTATGGGGATACGGCCTCAACCACACCCAGGTGTGCACTAGGAACTCCATCGGTGTGCGCTTGTCATCATAATATTTCTTAATCCTCTCCAGAGCCTGGAGGAGATGCTCTTGTGCTGCGACCAAAATCTGGTCTCTACTTTGAAGTAGATGGTCCACCCCTTCCATTTTGGTCTCCGCCAGTGTATAAGGTATGATGGCACAGGTCATAACCAAAGATCACCTTGAATGGTGTCGTCCACAATGAGTGCTAAGAAGTATATTAGGGGTCTCCACCATCTGTTATCCCTTACGTTTATGTATGCCGTTATTTAGAGTCATTATATGCCATGTCTTTATTTTATATTTGAGTTGGCACATGCTGCGTCTCTAAGTTATGCTCGTGTCGACGCATGTCGCATGTTATAACTATCATGTCATCGAGTCTAGCATATGTTATTTTATACAAGTCCAAGTGCTTGGACTTATTATGATTATGTCAAAATGTAAGTCTATATAAGAATCCTTGGGTTATGAATGAGCAAAGGCTCCCCTTCTTCAAACTCCCCCCATAGGTGGAGCTCGGCTCCTTCATCGCATTCTCCGTAGGTTGAGCACGGTTCCATTGTATCTCCACCTCCGACAAGATATTGATGTGCAATAGGTTTACTCGTAACAACTTGACATCAGAGCTTTTCAATCCCCGCTAAAGCCCTCTTTCGAGCATCCATCATCCCCCAAACACTGCTCCCTCCAGCTCAAAGAGGCCCTAGGTGTTGCTGCCTTCCTCCTTCCTATACCCAACTGCATATTCGCAAATCCACAACAAGCTTAAGCATCAACGCAAACAACATAGTCGACGCAAACATTTTTTTCTTTCCCTTCCAGCGCCCAGAGGCCCCAAACGATCAGAGCAGGACTTCGACGCAGATGGCTTCAGCATCGACCGACCAATCCCAGTGCCGCCTCCTTCGAGTTTGTCCTCTTCCTCAAACCGGTCACGAGATTAAGACTTCTCTCCAGTAGGATTCCGGCTTCGCCCCCTTCCAATTAACGATGATAACTTTCAATCGATGTCATCCAGCTTCCAATTGGCCCATTGATCGAAGGATTCTGGCTCCTACCCGTGTTGTCATCGAGACTCCTGCCTTCCACCATCGAACACACAAGCCTTACCGCCTGTCATTCTACCCTCATCACGCCCACAACGAAAGTCGCTCTTTTAGGCCATTTCTCGTACACTTTCTCCATTTCCTTCGCATCGAGCCCGACACCTAGCAGAAATGTGAAGTCCTTTCAATTATTAATTAGTTGTTTTTACTTCAGCATGACGATGTTTTCCGACGATCAAGCTGATATCCACGAGATACTATGAATGATGTGTAAGATATTAACAACATCAACGACAACGACTCAAGCATTGTTGGCATTGCACCCCCAAGCTCTTGAAACCTCGCCCGAGAGGGGGACCCGATAAGGTTTCGGCGCCAGATCATACCAGTGAACAAGGAGCGTCCAACACTCCGACTATCAAGCCGCACCACTGTTGGCCCCCACAGTACCAATCTAGCTGACTATTCTGCAACCATAGTAAACAAGCAACCAAGGTCTGTAAGACTCGGAACTTTCCATAATCGTCAGGCTAACAACTACCGACAGTGTACTATTTGAGTGACCAATGGTGGCGGACGGCAGTGTCACTTGTTTCCCTTCGTCTGTCACTGTTGCCACATGCTTCTCTTTGTATAGCTTAACAGTCATATCCGCTGCAATTTTCAGGTTGCAATTATCCGTTAGATGACCGAGCAACCCATGCACCAACAAGAGGGGGTAGAGGAGTTGGCATCAACACTCATCATGATGGGAGACGAGTGGAAGTTTGAGTGGAATTTTGTAGCATTGCCAATTTACGAACCCTTTCACAGCCGAGAAGGGGGTGAAATCTCCAATTTTCTTTTAGCTATCACCATAATGAAAAAGCTATAAACCCCAACATCTCTTCGCATATAGGCTCACAACCCTTACTAGTGGCCCTCAGTCAGAGACTTGGTGACTGCTATGAGTTTATCCAGATTGTGCGACCGTCGACTTCAGCTGGCGTAAGAGGACTACATGGCTACATCACCACCAGCATAGGGATTCCGGAGGGACGTGCTAAGGGCACCCAGACCCCGCAAATCCGTCGACTATCTCGTACAAAAACATTTGACCGGCGCGCACAAGAGTTATGTTATAACTACAATGAGCAATATACTCGCGGACATCGGTGCAAAAGACTTTTATCTGCAGGTGGAGGGCACTGATGATGAGGGAGTCAGATGAAGTTGGCACCGTCGTTGATCTCCCTTGAGCTTGAGGTTAAGCTCTTTTTACACAGCGGGAGAGATGTTATGGGCTTCGTGCCCAGTTATTATGTTGTCTTTATGTGGTGTGTAGGGGTTTATTATGAGTCCATTAGGTTTTATCGTATTTTATCTTAGTGTCGGGGATTTACATTTATGCCCTTTATATTTCTCTTATTTAAAGGACCCTTTGGGTCTTGTAATAGTAAGCAAGAAGAAATCTATTACTTTCCCCTTTGATGAAATTGTGATAGCTCTCCCCTCCATCTAGGCAGCCGCGGTTCCGGCTCCATTGTATCCTTCGCACCCCTCATCTCCACCTCCGGCTCTTTCTCCGACGACTCTACCAATGTCTTACGGCGAGCCCGTAACAGATTCCTTCTGATATAACACATTGTTGCTTCGTAAACCTACCAAAAAATTCGATGACTCTTAATCTACATGGATCTTTGTGAAACTCATAAACATGATGCAATATCATTGTATGGTATGACCAATAAGCCAATTCAATTTAGATATAATCAATTTCTAATAGCTTAACCACAAAGAGTCAAACCAAGAAGCAAAAGAGCCAAACCAAACCATCTTCGTGTTCTTCTAGACACATTTTCCTTTATGGACAAATTTACCTTGTTTATATTAAATACTTAAAATAATACCTACATCATTAATTAGGGTTTATTACACACACATATATATATTTATACTTCATCATTATTTATTTGATTATTGAAATTATTTTTTTGCTTTCTTATTTTCTTGATATTTACTATTAATATTTACTATTTGTTGTGTGTCATGAGTTTATACCAGTCTCGCTAAAAACAATGTAAGGTGCTCAAAGAGAGGTTGTGATGCAGTGGTAAGGCCGACTCGGGAAGGGTTCGCTAAATGCAGCCCTAAATGCGATGAGATGCAATATGGTGCAAGAGTGGTCCACTAAAATTACAAGTAATTATTTTATTATAAAAATTACAGGTGCACGAGCTTTGACAAAACTTTGATTTAATAAAACAAGTAATGATCACGAACCCGAACGAGGCGCAATAATTTGGGCACGCGCAGAATAAACTCCGCAAATTGCACGACAAATAGAATACTAGCACAATAAAATTAGAAATCCACCACAATACAAGTTGCCAAAATAAACAACCAAAGGGAATGACATTTTACCACAACTCACACATATAAGCAGGGGCAATGGCGGGTGTTGGAGGGCTGTTGTGGATGTTGGATGGCTGTTGCGGGTCTTAGAGGACTGAGGGGGCTCGGGTATTCCAGGATGCTGTGGCAGCTGCGGATATTGAGGGTTGCTGTGGATATTGGATGGTTGCTGCGGGTGTTAGAGGGTTGTGGCTCGGGTATTGAAAAGGGGAGGGGGCTTCAGGGAGGGAAAGGTTGCAGGTTCAGAGGGAAGGGGCCTGCTGTAGCGGCTATCGGAGGGCGGGCTGAACGGAGATGGAGACGGGGCGGAGGGCTTGCCGGAGAGGGAGGAGGGGCTCGCGAGAGGGGGGTAGACAACGAACCTGGAGTCGCACCAGGAAGTTCTCCGACGTCGCACCTGGAGAAGAAGATCGCCAGTTTGGAAAGTTTCCAAATCCACGATACCCACGAACCGCCAGCTTGCGGCTCTAAATAAACCAAAACCAACAACTGCACAGTAACTGCACCCTAATAAACCCTCAAATCGAACGGCTCACATTGTTCGGTTCGATCGGGGATAAAATACAACGCGGAATAAAAAGTATAAAACATGAAACTGACTAGAAACACACATTCGGATGCGACCGTGGACTCCGATCACCCGTCCGGAGAGCGGATCACCGACTCCTGCGGGTATACACGCGCGTCGGTCGTGGCGCGCCGTCAATTCCCCCCGGCTTAAAGGCACTCAACTCCGATGAGTGTAGGTGGATGTACTCACTGAGCAGCCGTGGGGCGAGTCTCTGAAGCTCCTCCGAGGAAATCCAAGTAGCATCGTGCAAGGGCCGGCCGCTCCAACGGACAAGATAGCGTAGGGTATCTCGTTCGCCCGTGGCGTAGAAGTCGTGTCCGACGATCTGACGCACGTCGCCAGTAGAAGCAGGTGGTACCAATGTATCTCCGTCTGCTGCTGATGTATCTCCGTCTGGCAAAGATGTATCTCCGTCTGGCAAAGATGTATCTCCGTCTGGCAAAGATGTATCTCCGTCTGGCAAAGATGTCGGTGGAACCGTCGATGGTGTAACTCGATCTGCATGACGTGACGTCACTGGTGGCAACACAGAGGGACGAGCAGAGGCAATAGGAGAGGAAGGCTCAGGTGGTGGGGTTATGGGAGATGAGGGCTCGGGTAGAGGCGTAGTGAGTGGGTCCGCGTACACATGCTCCTCATAGTAAGGGGTCAAATCCTCTACGTTGAATACCCGGCTGATGCCCATACCATGAGGGATGTCTATTTCATATGCATTCGTACCAATCCGTCATACAACTGTATAGGGGCCCATTCTGCGTGCGCTTAATTTTTTTGCTGGTCCTTGTGGTACCCTCTCAGATCGAATGCGAATTAATACTTGTACTCCTGCCTCAAAGATTTGTTCCCGCCTGTGCTGATCTGCTTGATTCTTATAATAATCATTACTAGCTGCAATCTTATTACGGACCGACTCGTGTAGTGCATGCACGTGCTGAATGAAAGACTCGGCGGACTCACTTGGTCTGGACCCTGGGGGAATATCCACCAAGTCAACTGGTTTCCAAGGCTCATACCCCAACATGATATGAAATGGACTCAAGCCTGTGGTCCTATTGACTGAGCTATTGTATGCAAACTCGGCTACGGGGAGGACAGAATCCCAGGTCGCTGGGCTATCCCCAACTAGGCAACGAAGAAGAGTCCCAAGACTACGGTTAATCACTTCAGTTTGTCCGTCCGTCTACAGGTGGTAGGCGGAGGAAAACCTCAGATTCATACCTGTCTTCCTCCATAAAGTCTTCCAGAAATAGCTCATAAATCGTACATCACGATCAGAGACTATGGAGGTGGGGAGACCATGATACTGAAATACTTCTCTAAAGAATAATGCTACCACGTGGGAGGCGTCAGCGGTCTTTCGACAAGGAATGAAATGTGTCATCTTGGAAAAACGATCCACCATAACAAATATAGAATCGAGCTTCCTCAGAGTGCGAGGGAGCCCGAGAATGAAATCCATACTAATATCAGACCAGGGTCGCTCAGGGACCAGTAGTGGAGTGTATAATCCCGTGGGCTGGCGAGACCCCTTTGTCGTCTGGCAAACCCCGCAATGCCTAACTACTCTGGTGACGTCTTTCTTTATGCCGGGCCAGAAGAAACGATCTTCAACCAATGCGATCGTCTTATCTCTACCAAAGTGTCATGCAGCCCCGCCTGCGTGTAACTCCCAGATAAGGAAATCTCGGAGGGATGACTGAGGGATGCAGAGGCGAGAGCCCATAAATAAATACCCATCTGATATCGAATAACCCTCTCGAAGATTGGGCGAGGCCTTCGAAAGCGCTGTATAAACTTCCCCAAAATCAGGGCACTTTGGATAAGCGTGAACTAGCTGCTCAAATCCCATTACTCGTGTGCTCATGGTGTGAAGGATGCTAACTCGGCGACTCAAGGCGTCGGCCGGCTTGTTCTCAACACCTGCTCGGTGCTTAAGAACATAGTGAAACTCCTGCATATACTCCACCCATTTGGCATGACGGTGACCCAATTTCTTCTGGGAATCGAGATATCTCAGGGCCTGATGGTCTGAATATAAAATGAACTCCTTGTGCAGGAGATAATGTCGCCAGTATAGCAGTGCCTGCACGATGACATAGAACTCCCGATCATAATTCGAATATTTCTGTCGGGCCTCGTTCAACTTCTCGCTAAAGTAGGCCACCGGGTGGCCTTCCTGGCTAAGCATTGCGCCGATACCGACCCTGACGCATCACAAGCTACCTCAAAGGGTCTGGAGAAGTCTGGTAGGCGTAAGACGGGAGCGGTAGACAGTCTCTCCTTGATCTCCTCGAAGGCTCGAGTAGCAGCCTTCGTCCAAACGAAATCACCCTTACGGAGACAGCTCGTAATGGGCGCCATGATCGAACTGAAGGCTCGGACAAACCTCCTATAGAAGGTGGCGAGCCCATGAAAACTACGGGCCTCATGGATGCTCGTAGGGATAGGCCATTCTCGAATCGCCCTGACCTTATCAGGGTCAACAGAAATACCAGATGTCGATATAACATATCCCAAGAAATGAACGGCCGTGGACGGGAATGAACATTTCTTCAAGTTGATGTATAGATGCTCCTTTCGTAGGAGCTCAAAGACCAAGCGGATGTGACGTAAGTGCTCGGTGCGGCCCTGGCTGTAGATCAATATATCGTCAAAGTATACGACCAAGAATTTGCCCATGTAGGGCTGCAAGACCTGCGTCATCACTCTCATAAATGTACTGGGTGCGTTCGATAATCCAAACGGCATCACCAGCCACTCGTACAAGCCGTCCTTCGTTTTGAAGGCCGTCTTCCACTCATCCCTCTCTCTAACTCTAATCTGATGGTACTCACTGCGAAGATCGATCTTCGAAAAGATCTGGGCACCAGTCATCGAATCCAAGAGATCATCGAGGCGGGGAATCGGAAAACGATACTTCACCGTGATCTTATTGATGGCACGACTATCAATGCACATGCGCCAACTCCCGTTCTTCTTCGGGATAAGAAGGGCTGGTACGGCACATAGACTCAAACTCTCTCATATAAAATTCTTCCGTAGAAGATCATCAACTTGCCTATTTAGCTCGGCATGCTCAGTCGGATTTAAGCGATAATGCGGAAGATTGGGCAAAGATGCCCCCGGAATCAAATCAATCGCATGTTGGATGTCCCGGAGTGGGGGAAGCTCATCGGGGAGCTCCTCGGGCATAATGTCCACAAAGTCGTCCATCAACTGCCGAACATCCGGATCAGTAAACTCAGCCTCGCTAGGGATCTCGGCCGCCATCGTGGCTGCAACAATAAACATGACCCTAGTCTCTAGGCTCTCCCTCAAGAAATCACCCCTTCTCAAGACATGTAGGGGTCTCGTCGACCCCGCACTAGCTAATGAGTCAACTTTGCCCTTGGGAGGATCCCTGGGCTGAGTCGGGGTAAGGGTAATCTTTCGACCCTTGTCGAAGAATACACACATGTTGGACCGCCCATAGCACGTGACATCACGATCATAAAGCCGGGGTCTCCCAAGAAGAACGTGAGCGACGTCCATAGGAACAACATCGCACCAAACATGGTCATCAGTGGACGCTAAACGTATCGGAACCCCCCACCGATGCGTGACATGTATGGCGGATTTATCCACCCACAAGACTCGGTAGGGATGGGGATGGGGCTCAGGTGTCAGCTGCATCCTCTCAAGTCCTTTCTTAGCAATAATGTTGACGCAACTCCCACTATCAATAGCGAGCTTGCAGGGGCCTCCTGCGCTCGGGAAATATGTAAAGAAAATAGTGGTGCGGCGCCAATCCTCCTCAGCACGAGGGGTGCGGAGGAGACGTCGGAGAACTCTCACCTCCAGCGCTCTCTCTGCATCGCTCTCCCATCCCTCCTCTACAACGGCAGTGATCTCCTCAATGACGACGTCCTCAACCTCAGTGATGGGCTCGCCTGAATCTTCAATCATCAAAATAAGATTAGGGGTGTATGAATTTATTGGCTCGGGAAGGCGTCCAGTCGGCCGATTGAAAACAAGGCGAAGGCCGCCTTATTTTTTTTTTTAAAAATAGGGGTATAGACAGCAGTTTATATATAAACCGTTGTCTATACGCTCATAGACAGCGGTTTATATATAAACCGCTGTCTATTGTAACATTACGTGTACAATAGACAACGGTTTATATATAAACCGCTGTCTATTGTAACATTACGTGTACAATAGACATCGGTTTATATATAAACTGCTGTCTATTGTAACATTACGTGTACAATAGACAGCGGTTTATATATAAACCGATGTCGAATAGGGATATAAGCGATAGAATTTACCCCGACTTTTTACTTTTTACCGTCGCTGGATCGTTTGCTGCTCTGTGCGAAAACCCTAAAGGCGATTTCTCCTCGACAAGTCGACATCTTCCTCAGGTTCGTTTTTACATTTTTTTTCTTGCTATTCTAATTTCTAAGGTGAATGGTATAATTTCTAAGTTGAATGGTATAATTTCTAAGTTGAATGATCATTTCATATTTTCCTACTTCCTAGTTCCTACTGCTTCTATAGTTCTGTATTTATATGTGTGATTGACTTAATGTGTGGTAGACTAGTATTACCTCAATATCATTGCGGTTTTGTATGAATTTTGTTTAGGTTTTTTGGATGGTTTAGATTTTTTTAGGGCTTTCTTATTACAGGAAAATGACTGATAAATGATCTTCATCAAAGTCAACAAGAGGCTTCACTAAATGATGAGATTGAATAAGCTTAGAGCAGAGGGGAAGAAGATTTTTATTTCTGTTAATGATGATGGCCACATTATTCCCGGGCCTGAGTGTAATAAATTGATGAGTCTAATTGGTTCTCTTGTGAGGATGTATGTTCCAATCACATGTGCTAGATGGAAGGAAGTTGATAAAGAAATTAAAGATCGAATATGGGAAGAAGTAAATGTATGTAATTTTGTTATTAGTGATTAGATATCAGTGTTTTTTTAGTTATTTATTAATAATATTGTCTATTATTTCAAAATTATTTTGATAATGTTGATGATGTTCGTCATGAATTGATGAAAAACATGGGTGAAAGTTGGCGGTCGTGGAAATCCAAACTTTATGTCCATTACGTAAAGGATGTTGATTTGGAGCATCGTTACAATGTTCCAGTCAAGTATAATTTTATACCTCCTGAAGATTGAAAAATTTTTGTCGACAATCGCACCACTCCGGAATCTATGGTTATGTGTTCTTAAAAAACTCAATATTTTATTGCATATACTAACTTTGTAAGCATTATACTTTAAGTATTAACAAATATTTATTTGTGTAGGAGAAAAGTAAACTTAACACACAGAGAGCAAAAGCACAGAAGTCGTTTCATACTACTTCCAGAATGAGTTATTCTGGATTAGAAAAAAGGATGCTATTAGTATTTACTATTTAGTTCTCAACTTCTCTCTTGTATATTTTGTTTTAAAAATGTGTTTTTTCAATAATTTAAATGATAATTTATTTGCATTTTATTGTCAAGATTGAACAAGGTGCAAATGCACCAATTTCACGTGCGGAGATATGGAAAATCGGTCACAAAAGAAAAACTGGTGAATACATTAGTCAGGATGCAGCTGATTTGGCAGCTAAAATTGTATGTTTAAATTATCATTTCATCATTTGTAAATTTTCATTTCATCGTTTGCATTAATATTTATTGATTTCACTTAGGATGAGGTCTCGAGCCAAGAGTCTCAGTTTGCTGCAAGTGCAACAGTGTCACAGGTAAGAGATGACATCCTTGCATCTGTTTTAGGCAAGGAACATCCGGGCAGAGTAAGAGCTGGTGGCAAGTTTTCCACCATTACAAGTTTTTTCAAGAATGATAAGCGGAAGGAGAGAACAATAGCTCATATTGAAGATGTGGAATCTATTGTTCAAGAAAGATTGAGCCAACAACAAGAGTTATGGAGGCAAGAACAACAACAAGAACATTAAGCCTATGCGAGCCAACTCTACCAACAACAACAACAACATGAGCAGGTCTTTCAGAGCCAACTCTACCAACAACAAGCGCATCAAGCAGAGATGGCTAGCATGAAAAATCAAATCGATGAACTTATACGCATGTTTGGTGCTAGAACCGAAACATCTCAAAACATGTCTCGGGTATTATTATGTATTTATGTTTAATTATTTATACTTTTATGAAATATCATGCTATCTTTATACTTTTATTTATAGTTAACTTGTTATTTTTGTTTTGTCAGCAAGCACTTGTATTAGCATCACAAGGGCCTGAAATATCACATCAACCTGAAACGTCACATGGGTGTTTACCGTCTTCGGTATTATAAATTTATAATTAATATTTTTGATTTTTATGTAATTAATTTTTTTGCCCGGAATGCTAAATACTAATTATTTTTAATTCCACAGAATGCCAATGATGTCATTGTCATGTTACCCAAATTCATTTCTACTATGGAGATACAGGACAAAATAATAACTCTGGTATTAGATCCAAATGTATTTGGAACTAAAGAATCAACATGTACATACTTTGAAGTTTTCGAGTTGTTTGATTTTCTTAATATGGAAAAAATTGGAGTTAGCATCATATTATCATGTATTGGGTGAGTAATGATTATCAAATATTACAAACCTAAGATTTTTAGTTAATATATATATTGATTATGAATTTACATATTTTTTTACAGGTACATAGATTCACAACTAAAGAAGTTTAGGTACACAAGAAATGTATATTTTCATAATCCGACATCTATTTTTGCTTTTAATGATAAGTGTTGAAATAGCCCATGTATTCGGCCCATTTGGTGGCCCATTTTCTCCTCTTCTATATCTCTTTAGTCCCACATTGTGTATAGGATTTCTCTCTCTCATCTCTCTCCTATAAATATGTACTCTCATTTTGTATACAATACAAGAAATACAAAAACACGCTTTTGCGTTTCTCTACATGGTATCAGAGCTAGGTTTTTCTGCGAATCGGCGGTCTCAATTTTTAAAACTGCACCTCTTCTGCGGTCCGTCTTTCCTAAGTTGCGGCCTCTCTAACCGCACCTCTCACCGCTCTCGGCGGCCTCGCATTTCTGAGACCGCATCTCCTTGTCGAGTCTCCCTCGACTCTACCGCTTCCCCTCGCTCCTCTTTATAGCCTTCCTCCTCCGCCTGGACCCCTCTCCTCTTGATCGCCTCTCCGTTCGCGCGGTCTGCCACAGCGCCCTCTGCGGCCTCTCCGATCGCGCGGTCTGCCCCAGCGATCTCCCTGCTCACTGCGGTCTCTTCCTTCTCGCGCTGTCTTTGATCGCTCTGTTTCTGCCGCTCGAGTTCTCATACTCGCGGCCTCTTCTGCTCGGGCTTCCCTCTAGCCGCTGCGACCTCTCCCTCCCAAGCCGTCGGCGACCTCTCTCTCCCAAGCCGTGCTATCTTGATCGCAGCGATCTCTTCTTCTGCCGGTCTCCTCCGGCTCGCTGCGGTCTCAAGCCGTGCTGCTCTGCTTGTGCTCTGTTGAGCCCGCTGCCCGCTTCTCGTGCGATCTCCTCTTCAGCGCAGACCGCCGCATCCTCTGCCCGTTTTGCGATCTTCCGGACTCATCTCAAGCGCTCGCTCTAGCCAGCAGACTGCCAGCGCTTCCTCTGCGAGCTCATCTCGCCGGCGCCAGCGATCTTCTCCTCCATCAGCGAGCTCTTCTCAAACCGCCGCGGTCTTGGCAAACCGTGCGGCCTGCTCTCCTCAGACTGCCAGCCAGGGTCTGTTTCTCGCACGGCCTGCTCCTCTGTCCGCCAGTCCGCTGCCTCCTCTGCGCTAATGGGCTCGTCTGAGAACTCCTCGACTTTGCCTCCTGAGACCGCCCGCCAGCACTCTCCTAGTGAGCTCTGTGATGAGCTGCGGATTACTACCATCTCCCTCTCTGGGAAGAAAAACTTCATGCCCTGGATGCACTCTGTCCGCCGCGTCCTTCAAGCCAAGGGCCTTGCTTCTCATCTCACCCAGGATCCCCCAACTCCAGTCACTGAGGAATGGCTGCGGGACGATGTCCGCGTTCAGACATGGATTCTGAACTCGCTGGATGGCGAACCTTATGAAATGGCCATGTACCTTGAGACGGCCAAAGCCATGTGGGACGAGCTCCAGTCCCTGTACTCCGAAAAAGATAGCCTCCAACGTCTGTTCGATATCATCACCGACCTACAGGCTCTGGACACCACCGGGTCTAACATGACCTCTATCGTTGCCCGTGTCAAATCTCTGGCTGAAGCATGGATCCAACATCAGCCCTCAACAAATGATCATGCTACTCAGCGGGCTCAGAAGGAGGCAGTTTGCATTGCTATGCTCATGGCCCGGGTCCCACCTCATCTTCTGGGCCTTCGGGCTCAGATCTTGGCCTCCGCTACCACTCAGTCCCTATCAAGTGTGTGCTCCATGCTCCTCCGAGTCACACCACCTTTTGATATCACAGCACCTACCTCACCGGCCCTCCTCCAGCACACTCCTGCTTCTCCTTCTCTTCCTCCTCCACCTACCCGGGGAGGCCGGTCTGGAGCTCGGGGAAGAGGTCGGGGTGGCCGGGGGAGACCTAAGTGCTCGTTCTGCGGTCGTGATGGTCATTATGAGGCCACATGCTTTCGTAAAAACGGACATCCTCCTCGTCCGACAGCATCCCTTGCCACGGAAAGTCCATCCACCTCAAGCAATCCGGTGGACCTTGACGCAGTCCGCCTCCAACTCCAGCAACTTCATGGACTTCTCAGCCCTACTTCTACATCTGTAGCCTCCGTCTCCAATGAAGGTATGACTTGTCTATCCACTAGCCCAAGTTGGATAATGGACTCCGGCGCTACTCATCATATTACCTCGCGGCAACCAACTCAATATTTGGATAATCCTCATCCAAAGTGCATCACTGTGGCCAATGGGGATACTGTTCCCGTCTCCAGTTCTGCTGACATCTCGCTCACCTCCTCTCTTTCTCTTCGCTCGGTTCTTCATGTTCCGGGCTCCTCCTTCAATTTACTTTCCATTGGTCGTCTTACTAATGACCTGGATTGTTCTGTCACATTTAACCCCTCGTCTTTTTTGATACAGGATCGACGGACGCGGACTACCATTAGTAAAGGACGATTGCGGAACGGACTCTACCTCCTTGACGACTCTCCCACCATCCTCTCCTCTGTCTCCTCCATAGACTGGCACCGACGCCTCGGGCACCCTCCTCTACCCGTCCTCCAGAAGGCTCTCCCTGATGTACCTCTTTCTCAGTTTAAATGTGAAACTTGTATTTTCGGCAAACAGTCGCGTTCTTCTTTTCCCGCACATTGTACTCGGAGCCCGGCTCCTTTTGATTTAGTGCACTCCGATATTTGGGGGCCGTATAAAACTACTAGTATTTCTGGATATCGGTATTTTCTCACTTTTGTTGATGATTACTCTCGGTTAACGTGGTTATACCTGCTTCATAATCGCTCTGAGCTCCCTCATGTCTTTAGAGCGTTTGTCCTCGAGACGTACGCAATTCTCCACTACCATCAAAACCTTACGCTCCGACAATGCTCGCGAATACACAAGCCACGATATCGCCACTCTATGCTCAGACCTCGGAATCATCCATCAAACATCCTACGCTTACACCCCTCAACAAAACGGCGTGGCCGAGCGAAAGAACCGTCACCTTCTCGAGGTTGCCCGCTCACTTATGCTTCACATGAACGTTCCCAAAACATATTGGAACTTCGCGGTCTCCACTGCCTGCTTTCTTATCAACCGTCTCCCTTCATCCGTTCTCCATAATAATACTCCGTTCAGCCTTCTTTTTCCTTCTACTCCAGCCTTCTCTCTCACACCCCGCACCTTTGGGTGCACCTGCTACGTCCACATCTTGGGACCCTCCACGGATAAGCTGGATCCTCGTGCTACCAAGTCCATCTTCGTCGGCTACTCTCGAACTCAGAAAGGTTACGTCTGCTACTTCCCTACAACCCGTAAAATAACGGTCTCTGCCGATGTTACCTTCTGGGAGGATCAGCCGTTCTTTTCTGATCCTGTATCCACCCTTGCACCACCACCCGCTCCGCGACCTGTCATCCCGGTCAACGACACTTCCGTTCCCGTTCCTCCATCTCCGGCTCCTGATATTGCCCCCACTCCAACCTCCATTATCTCTAAACCACCGATTATCCGTGTCTACACTCGTCAACATCCTCGTTCCGATCCGACTCCGCAGTCCGACTCGACCTCCGGTGCTCCGTGTTCTGCTGATCAGGTACCAGAATCGACTGCCCATCCTTTGGCGAATTATATGTCCTTACATCGCCTCTCACCCCACCTTCATACTCTGGCCACTTCTTTATCGTCGGTTGGAGTTCCTAACTCTGTGCAGGAGGCTCTTCAACATCCTGGCTGGCGTGCCGCCATGGAAGAAGAAATGGCCGCGTTGTGGGCAAACCAGACCCGGCGACTGGTGGATCTTCCCCCTGGCCAGAAAACTGTTGGTTGCAAATGGGTCTTTGTCATCAAGCATGCTGCGAATGGGACCATTGACCGCTTAAAAGCTCGACTGGTGGCTCGCGGCTACACCCAGCAACAAGGTTTGGACTACGACGAAACCTTCTCTCCCGTCGCCAAACTGAACTCAATACGGGTTCTTCTCTCCGTTGCTGTGCACCGCCAATGGCCCTTACATCAACTGGATATTAAGAACGCCTTCTTAAACGGTGATCTCACTGAAACGGTGTACATGCAGCAGCCGCCCGGGTTTGAGACCACGGGGGAGTCTAGGACCCCGAAAGTCTGTCATCTTTTGCGGTCTCTCTATGGTCTCAAACAGTCTCCTCGAGCATGGTTCGACAAGCTCAGCAAGGTCCTTCGTGAAGCAGGGTTTACTCGGAGCTCGGCTGATTTCTTCCTGTTTACTCGCCACCAGGCAACAGGCACCGTTCTCCTTCTTGTCTATGTGGATGATATCATTATCACAGGCAACGACTCAAAAGGAATTCAGACGATCAAACAACAACTCAGCTCTGTGTTCCAAACAAAAGATCTGGGGAACCTTCACTACTTCCTGGGCCTGGAGGTAGCCAGGCGACCAGATGGCCTTGTTCTATCTCAGAGAAAGTATTGCCCCGACCTTCTTCATGATGCAGGCTACTCCGGCTGCAAACCCATCAATACTCCAATGGACGCAAATCATAAGATTTGTGTTAAGTCCTCTGACTCTGATCTCTTGCTTCAGAACCCAGAATACTATCGCCGTCTGGTTGGAAAATTGATCTATCTGACTGTTACAAGACCAGATATCTCCTTCGCTGTCGGTATTGTCAGCCGTTACATGCACGCCCCTCGTTCCTCTCATCTTCAGGCTGTGGAACGGATTCTCCGATATCTAAAAGCAGCTCCTGGTCAAGGCTTGGTATACAAGACCTCATCCTCAACTCCAACACTGGTGGCATACTCTGATGCTGACTATGCCGGCTCTCTGGATGATCGTTGGTCAACCAGTGGCTTTTGTACGTACTTCGGAGGACATTTGATTACCTGGCGTAGCAAGAAACAAGCAGTGGTTGTGCGCTCCTCAGCAGAAGCAGAATACAGGGCAATGGCATCTGTGGTCTCTGAACTTACATGGCTTGAAAGTCTTCTCACAGATCTTGGGGTAAAACTTCCTGCTCCTGCTCTTCTACTTTGCGACAATCAGGCGGCTATACATATTGCCAAGAACCCGGTCTTCCACGAAAGAACCAAGCATATCGAGGTCGACTGCCACTTTATCCGGGAGAAAGTACAAATGAAGAAAATCGAGCTAAAACATGTCTCTGGTACTGAACAAGTTGTGGATGTCCTCACAAAGGCACTGTTCAGTACCCTCTTCTATCAATGCTTATCCAAGCTTGGCGCATACGATTTGTACGCTCCAGCTTGCGGGGGAGTGTTGAAATAGCCCATGTATTCGGCCCATTTGGTGGCCCATTTTCTCCTCTTCTATATCTCTTTAGTCCCACATTGTGTATAGGATTTCTCTCTCTCATCTCTCTCCTATAAATATGTACTCTCCTTTTGTATACAATACAAGAAATACAAAAACACACTTTTGGGTTTCTCTACAATAAGTTTGCCAAGGAGCGTATTAAATCACGAGTACAAGAGCTAAAAAATAGGCTTGCTCAACTTCAACCGGATTCTTTATTATTTTTGCCAAATCATAAAGAGTAAGTATCAATAATTATTGCTATTCAAGTTATTACTTATTAATGATTTTATTTGTTAATTGTTACACAGAGTACATTGGATGTTGACCATTATTGAATACGATAACAATATAATTTATTGGCTTGATCCTTTAAATAAGGACATTCGTGACGATCTAAAAAATGTCATTGTACTGTAAGTTTATTAATTAGTATTTTCCCTATTTTAAATTTAGATTCTGCTGTAAACTAATTTTTTTAAATATTTTATGAAGTGCATTGAAGGATTTGGCAAATGACCGGAAAGTCAAATTTCAAAAACCAAAGGTCTTACGGTGGAAGTCGGTAAGCTATAACCTATATGAGTATATGTTATATAATTATTTTCATATTTACAATTCTGAATTCTAATATTTACTATTTGTTTATTTATTTAGTGTCCTAAACAACCGGATAGTATTCAATGTGAGTATTATATCATGTGCTACATGATTGACATAGTTGATGCTCTTAGGAGTACGACAATGTCATCAGGGGTAAGTTAACTGCATATAGTTTCATACATGATAATAATTGTGTTGAATTTATTTTAACAAATATTCTTGTTTTTATTGCAGATCTATGATGGAGTGGATGAATTTTCGCATGAGAAAATAGATAATATGCGAAATAAAATTTGTGATTATATAATCACTACATGTGGGACATGAAAAACGATTGAAAGTTAGAAAGTAGAAAACTAGAAACATATATTGTTTTATTGTTAAACAAATGTAATTGTGTAATTGTGTATGTGTTAGTGTGTTGCTTTATACTTATGTAGAAAACTAGAAATAGAACTGTATAAAAATTGATGTATGAACTATTTATGTAACTGTGTGTAAATTGTAATTGTAATTATTTATGGACATTGACCCTACTTAACTCTAAATTTTATAGCTCTTGTTTCAGTTGTTTGTGAAAGATGGAAGACCAAAACATCAACTGTCTTGCTCCATCCATTGATAGCAATGAGCTTGACCCAAAAACTGATCCTAAAAGAAAAACAAATTCAAAGGATCCTAGATGAAAGTATGGACATTGGCCTGACATAAAGGATAAAAATACCGTTAAATGTAATTTGTGCGATAAAGTATATAAAAGTGGGATCAAAAGATTGAAACAACACTTATGTGGCGGATATGGAGATGTGGCAAAGTGTTTTAAGACTACTTCAGAAATAGCAACTGAGATGTATGCAGCTTTAAATGATAAAAAAAGGACAAGGTGGATTTGACAGTTGATGATGATAATGTAAGTGAACAAGAAATAGAGCGAACAGGTTCACAAAATGTATCTCCGGCATTATCTACAGCTAAAAGTTCATTTGTCTCAAGTTCTGGGACAAGTGCCAAAAAGAAAAAAGTACTCTACCTTCCACAAAAACGGGGCCCTATGGATGCTCATATAAGACGTGCTCCCGAAGATGTAGTTGATGAAAGACGTGCTAAAGGTCCTGCACAAACTACTATTAAGAGATGTTTTAGATCTCTTGAAGAGAAAAAGAGAGTTGATGGCTATGTTGCAGATTGGTTCTATGAATGTGGAATTCCTTTCAATGCTGCAAAGGCACGAAGTTTTGAAGTAATGCTTGAAGCAGTTGGACAGTATGGGCCTGATTATAAAGGCCCTAGTTATCATGATTTACGAGTCCCTTTGTTAATAAATACAAAAGAGAAAGTTAAGGAGATGAAAACAAAGTATCAAGCGTATTTGAGGAGATATGGTTGCACTCTTATGTCAGATGGTTGGACGGACAGGAGAGGGAGACATTTGATCAATTTCCTAGTTAACTGTCTAGAAGGAACTTATTTTATGGGTTCCGTAGATGCATCCGGTCATATTCAAGATGCCACAATGCTATCAGAGTTGCTTGATAGTAAAATAACAGAGATAGAACAGATTGCGTTGTTCAGGTAACTTTTTTTAGTTATTTTAATTTTCACATTTCATGTTTAATAGTCTACAACTATAGACTATAGAAGTATAAAACTTTACATATATAAAAAGATATGTTGTATGCAGATAGTGACTGACAATGCCTCCAATTATAAGGCAGCTGGTAAAATTTTAATGGAGAGAAGGCCCACATTATTTTGGACTCCTTGTGCAGCTCATTGCACACGCTAGAAGATATATACAAGCTGCAACAAAACAAAATGGTGATAAGAAAGGCAAGGATGATTACAAATTTCATCTACAGCCTACATGCACACTCGTTTACTTGATGCAATAAGGACTACTATTGGTGGTGATCTAGTCCGGCATTCAGTGACTAGATTTGCAACATCATTCCTTACTCTACAAAGTGTGCTTAAGCATGATGAGAAGTTAAAATTATTCTTTGTGTCGCCTTCATGAAATGTTGCTAATCTGGCAAAAACCGAAGCCGGAAAACAAGTTGTTGAAACAATACTTTCAACTGTTTTTTGGAATGGAGTAAGAGATTGCCTAAAAGGAGGAAAGCCACTAATAGCCGTGTTACGATTAGTAGATGGTGATGAAAGGCCAGCTATGCCTGAAGTATATGTGGCAATGGAAGAAGCCAAACAAAAGATCATTTTAATAATAAAGAAAGATTATATAAAAAAATTATTGACATTGTTCAAAATAGGTGGACAAATCAAATGGAGCAACAATTGTATAGGGAGGCTTTGTTTCTAAATCCAAACAAATATTTTGAATATGAGGAAAAACATCCCGATGATACTTGGAAATTTCAAGATGTTTTCAATGATGTTATTGCAAGACTAGTGCCCGATCAACAATTGCAAGACAAGATTGCAGAGCAAGGCACTAACTATAAAGCATCTCGAAATAGTTTTGGAAAGCCTATGCTATTAGGCAACGAACCACCTTAAATCCAAGTAAGTATTGATTACGTTTTTATTTTTTCTTAAACTACTTATATGTTATACTAATTTATTTTTGTCTTAAATAAATAGTGGATTGGTTGGGTGCACATGGAGGACCAAATGTTGACCTTACAAAGGTAGTGTTGAAACCGAAATCTTGAGGACAAGACTTGGTTTCTGTGGAGTTCGGGGTCCCTAAGAAGGGGTGGTCTCACACCTACTTCCCTCGAGCCAACTCTCTAGGCAAGAGCACTTAGATTTGGAAACGGACCAAGGGCTTAGTGGGGAGGTCCCGCCACATACCCGGAAGTCCCCTTGGAACTTCCCCTCCCAAGCCACTACTAAGCTTGGGCACCACTGGAGCCTCTCCTCACCCTCTCTAGAGAGACTTGCTGAGGAGGGAGAGAGAGGAGAGAGCTAGCTAAGAATGAGATCCCCAAAATGGTGCCCCCTTGGTCCTATTTATAGGTTTTTCGGGTTTGGACTGCGAATAGCCAAAACTGGACTGCAAATAGCCAAATCCCGTTGTTCTGAAGCGCTAAACGCAGACCGCTGGACTGCGAATAGCCAAATTTGGACTGCGAATAGCCAAAACGGGACGAGAAGGGACCTCCCTTGGGCGAAGGGGGTACCTTACGGGGCTCGGCGAGCTCCCTTACTGGGCGAGGGCGAGAGGGGGGCACCTGCCCCTCATCCTCTCGCCCCTAGCTGGGCGAGGGCGAGAAGGGGGGGGGCACCCGCCCCTCCCCTCTCGCTTCTAACTTGGCGAGGGCGAGAGGGGGGGCACCCGCCCCTCCCCTCTCGCCTAACTTGGCGAGGGCGAGAGGGGGGGCACCCGCCCCTCCCCTCTCGCCTAACTTGGCGAGGGCGAGAGGGGGGGCACCCGCCCCTCCCCTCTCGCCTCTAACTTGGCGAGGGCGAGAGGGGGGGCACCCGCCCCTCCCCTCTCGCCTCTAACTTGGCGAGGGCGAGAGGGGGGGCACCCGCCCCTCCCCTCTCGCCTCTAACTTGGCGAGGGCGAGAGGGGGGGCACCCGCCCCTCCCCTCTCGCCTAACTTGGCGAGGGCGAGAGGGGGGGGGGGGGGGGGGGGGGGCACCCGCCCCTCCCCTCTCGCCTAACTTGGCGAGGGCGAGAGGGGGGGGCACCCGCCCCTCCCCTCTCGCCTCTAACTGGGCGAGGGCGAGAGGGGGGGCACCCGCCCCTCCCCTCTCGCCTCTAACTCCTCCTCTGGTGAGAGCTACGGGGGTTCGCCGGGCGATACCCAAAAGTCTTAAGACCCCTTGGGTCTAGTCGACACGTCTCGGCGGCCCTCCATGTTGGGCCTCACTCGATGGATATGGGGGTTGTACAGGTAGCATTGCGCATACTTGGCTTATGTTGTTCTTCTTCTAGTTGTGAGCGCAACTGGAGTACTTTTGAGTTTGTAAGTATACAAATATTTAATTTAAAATTGAACTTGTTTTATCCACTAACAAATAACAAGTTTGCAACTATCTTGATTCAGATTCACACAAAGAAAGAAAATAGATTAGAGCATCAAAGGCTTAATGATCTTGTATACATCCAATACAATCGTCGTCTACAAGCACGATTCCAAGAAAGACGTGAAAAAGGAAGAAATTACAACCCTTTAGTGCATTATGAGCTAAATTGAAGTAGTGAGTGGATGATGAACCAACCGGAGGAAGCTTTAGTTTATGATGATGATGATCTCACATGGGAAGCTGTAGAGAGAGCTATTGGGACTGGGGCTCGAAATTTACGAAGTGGAGCTCCAGCTAATCTTGAACTAGTGGAGCTCCAGTTAATCTTGAGCTGTGGCTGCTGCGGATATTGAGGGCTGCTGTGGATGTTGGATGGCAGCTGCGGGTGTTAGAGGGTTGTGGGGGCTCGGGTATTGAAAAGGGGAGGGGGCTTCAGGGAGGGAAAGGTTGCAGGTTCAGAGGGAAGGGGGGCTACTGTAGCAGCTACCGGAGGGCGGGTTGAACGGAGATGGAGACGGGGCGGAGGGCTTGCCGGAGAGGGAGGAGGGGCTCACGAGAGGGGGGTAGACAGCGAACCTGGAGTCGCACCAGGAAGTTCTCCGGCGTCGCACCTGGAGAAGAAGATCGCCAGTTTGGAAAGTTTCCAAATCCACGATACCCACGAACCGCCAGCCTGCGGCTCTAAATAAACCAAAACCAACAACTGCACAGTAACTGCACCCTAATAAAACCCTCAAATCGAACGGCTCACATTGTTCGGTTCGATCGGGGATAAAATACAACGCGGAATAAAAAGTATAAAACATGAAACTGACTAGAAACACACATCCGGATGCGACCGTGGACTCCAATCGCCCGTCCGGAGAGCGGATCACCGACTCCAGCGGGTATACACGCGCGTCGGTCGTGGCGCGCCGTCAGGTTGGACACAAATATGGCTAGAGCATTGGAAATCATAGACTCCATTTGGACAGATATTTACATGGAGATACTTCTCTAGTCTAACATGGCAGGCAAGAATGGATTTGGATGAATGAGATTCACTGAGTGGAAGGGTATGAACTAAAATGGATCTAGCCTGCCAATCTAAAACGTTGATTAAAATATTAAACATCGAGGATATGTGCGCGCGTGTAAATAGTGACAACAGTTTGCGGGGTATAGATAGAAAATTAACAAAGATGCTCAACTTAGTACCATGTAATAACAATCTTACCTGGTTAAAAAATAAGATTAGCATCCTTTCTTCATCACCAGCAGTCTTCCTGTGGATGTAGATTTTTCTTATCTGAGTGCAGAACTTCAAATTTCAAAAGAACCAATTCAAATAGAACAAGAAGAATTTCTGGCATGATGATAGAAAATAGTTGGCACAACATTCTAGTTGAAGAGATTCACAAAAAGACAATAAGGAATACTCGTATCACTCTATACCTTTTCAAATCTGTATATATTGGTTCTGTCCAATTGGCACAATCAAGCCCAAGTTTCTGAAATGCTGAAAGAAAAAGTAAAATTAAGGCCAGATCCTGGAAGAAAGTTCTAATTTATAATCACCACTCAGAGAGAGATAAAGAAAGTATAACAACAATTACTCAAGAGATAAACAATTAGGATTGCAAGAGAGATATTATATTAAGCTCTTGGTGAGAAAAATGAGAATTGAGGTTGGCAGGTGCCCGTACTGCATAGTTCGCACCTACATTGAAAGCCTGGCGGTTTTCTAGGCGAGATACATCTGCAAGAACCCTGAAGGTTGAAGAAAAGTATTATTAGAAGTAAGTGAGCAGTATAATATATTTCAAAGCCCACTACAGATATTTGCTTTTCATGAAACAACGAAAAGTATTTAGTTATAGCTTGCTGAAATAAAGTATAACTAAAACAATGAAATTAACAGTCTTCTACATGATGTGCTTTGACCAAATTGAATTTTCAACCAAGTTATTATCATTGCTAGCTAATAAAATAACAGTAGAATTTACAACAGGGAAAAAAATTGTACTGCAGAATGATGAGGAAAAAGAACAAAAGTATAGTAGTAAATTTGACAGTTGACATCTCAAAATATCTTTACAGTCTAAGGAAAAGAACGTACGTTTTAGTTTTTCCCCTCCTTTTCATATCACTCTAATGCTTATAAAAGATATTAAAAGTGATGTGATTTAATTTTAATGTATGTTTTACATGGATGAATAATTTTAATTGATCAGACCTCTGATGAAATAAGTGAAAAGTGAGAACAAAAAAAATATAATTGGAAGAGAATGGCTTCGAATTAGTAGGAAAAAACAATTATTTGATACAAAATTTCAGTGTGCTATATTAACCAATGTTAACAATTATTGTTAGAAGATAAGTGATTTATGTGTCATATGTATAGCTTAAATCTATTATAAATAAAAATGAGAATATAATTTCTAGAGTTAAGGCTGTGTAGTTCTAATAAAATTCCTCCAAGGAGGAACAAAATGAGATATCATGGAGTAAAGGGCTAAATATACAAAACTGGATTTATGATACAAATGTGGGGCTCATGGCCAGTGCACCGTATCACAACACGGTCACTAGGAACATGACACATGATGGGGATCGGTTTCTGATCCTTCAGGCCTATTTGAGAAGACACAGTGTCGAATCAAGAAATGTTTAGGCAACAGTCTTTCAGGTATTTTCCCATGTATGGGTTGCTTCTATATAAAACGGCAACCAGTTCAGGGGTTTGGGTATGTTTGGTCATTTCTATTTTGTGGAAGCAAGGATGAGGGAGTGTTCTCCTTTTGAGTCTTTTATGTTGCATGCTTAATTTGTCAATTTCCTTCATGAATTTCCAGCTTCAAATACAATAGCTAACAACTTAGTCCGACCTCTGCCATCTTCCCCACTAATAACCATGTATCACATCTCAATCTCTCAGCTTGACACGTTGTTGCCGCGACTTCCATTCGCTTCAATGTTGTGCCACACTGATACATGTATCACTAACGATTGTTGATCAACATGCACTGTAGCCGCATCCATTGATCTTAATGGGCTACTCAGACAAGTAGATACTAGTATGTTAGCTTGACTCAAATGGGTGAGAAAACGATGATATACACTTTCGTTGATCCGCTTCCAAGATAAATGTGCTCTTTCATTTGCTTCCACAAGGACTCGTCATGCCCTGCCATCTGAGCAAAGGTCGGAATCATGGATGAAATGGATCGTGTCATCTCCAACTTCGCCACACGCATGATAGGCCCGCATACCTCCATGACATACATTCTCCACATTACACACCTCACATAGCCCCGCGGGAAGAAAAACAACAATGTAGTCTCCTTCTAATTCAGCAATGATCGACCTCACTTGGTTGTCTAGCACTCTGATCCACTTCCAGCCATCTACCAATCTACGTCGACTGCACCTCAAATCCCACAATGCCACAAGATTCAGTTGTTCAAAGGTGTAGATCCCCTTGGCTCGCTACACAGAGCAGTTTTTCAAATTGAAAGCTATAATGGAAAGTCACAGAGTTCCCTTGTCCATGATCTAAAATAAAGGGTCTACCAAGCTATAATGGAAAGCCACATAGACGTTTTATCCTTATCTCTCTCTCAGTTTGGGACTAGCAGAATATCACGACAATGGTTGATGCCACCTGCCTCTACTCAAACTCCCCCCCCCCCCCCCCCCCCTCTCCACTCTGTTTTCATCATAGGCAATCATAAGGACACCAAGGAAAAGGCAAGAACCATCTCTTTTGATCTAATCCTTCATCATCCCATGAAGAGAGATTCATATCGAGGGCACAAAACAACTTCTCCAAGATCTTCATTTTAAAGGGTGATGCATTGATGGTTTGAGTGCACTATTTATGCAGTAGGGCCTACCCATCAGATATTTCAATAAGGCGTTACTTTACGCTCCTTTTCCACTTTACGCTCCTTTTCCAGATCTGTTTATGAGAAAGAGTTACAAACACTGGTCTTAGCAGTGTAGCATTAAAAACCATATCAATTGAGATGCCCCTTCATCATTTGTCCTGATCATCATAGCCTTCGCTATTACTGGAGCAACAAAATCACAACAACACAATAATTTTGGAGAGTGAAGCTATCAGGTAACTCTGAGGAGGGTGTCACACTCCTCGTTATCTCTCATTTGCGATGGCTCGATGTGGATACCAATCCGACAGAGGTTCAGTGCTTCAACTACTACAACTCCCTCATTGTGGTTCACGATTTGACCTCCAACCCAACATTCTAACTCATTGGAACCCAACTGCATTACAACAACCACTTAATCATGGAGCACACTTCAACTTCGATTCCTCTCCTTTTGGATGAGTTCCATTCGACAACCACGAGTGGCCGCACTGAGGCATTTCACACGTATTGATGCCTAGAAACAACTCTATATTGGAGGGGCATGATCAAAACAATACCATAGTTTGCAGTCAACTGCAACACCTTCCAATGCTTCAAATACCAAAATGGCTACGATCAGTTTATTTAAGTCATTACCCATCCCTGAAGTTGTATGGGAGAACATCATTATGGACTTCATAGCATGGCTACCTAAATATTTGGGTATGACTGCTTTCTAGTGTTCATTGACAGATTATCCAACTACGCTCATTTCTTGCCTTCACGACACAAATATAAACTAGTTTGGTAGTAAGTCTTTTTGTTTACGAGTATGACTATACGGATTTCCCGCTCCATTATCATCGATCAAGATCTACCTTTAAAAGTACCTTATAGTCGAAACTTTTTAAGGAACATGACACAAAACATCATTTTATTTCAACCTATCACCCCAAAACCGATGGGAGACAATGGGAACATTGGATACAATCTGAACGGAATTTTCTTATAATATATCACTCCACCCAATCGCGGGGGGCCCACTATTTCAAATAATATAAGGCCTTCTACGCCTAAAATTTTGCATCATATGCCTGAAGAAATCTGTGTCGTCGTAGTATCAAAAAACCTTTTGCATCGTTATTAGATACTCTGCCAGCTTGCTTTCCACTTAGAACATACTCAACAATAATAGAACACCATGCCAATAACACCATTGTGATCTGACCTTCACCCAAGGAGATCGAGTTTTTTATTATACTCCGCCCATATAGCCAAATATCCTCTCTGGAAGCGTTTACTCCAGTTACCCATTTGTTACTATTGCCCATTTGCAATACTCGAATGATTGTCTCCCTTATATAGGTGGGAGTGAGACATACATAATTATCGAAATGCCCTAATGCTACATAAGTAGATAGGGGACCTGCTGACCAGGGGAGTCATTTTTGTATCACAAATTGATTGGTGCAGTGGCCTACCGCCTCCAACTATAGGTCACCAGCACATTCACCTTGTACTTCACATTTCTTATATGAAACACATTATAGGTAATCCATCAGATCAAGGACTTACCATATAAAGGCAACTGGTTAAGGGATCAGGGTCTAGGTACTCTGTCATTTCAATTTGGATGTTGATAGCGTTGGCAAGGAGGAGAGAGCTTTCCTCTTTGAATCTTTAACTTGTTTTCTTAATGTCCGTTTCATTCAAGGATTTTCCTCTTCAATTCTCATAGCTAACAAATTAGGTCAGTTATGACAAAGTGTTGGATAAATAACGGATCAAATAGCTATGTTGAGTTGATGGAAATTAGAATGCAAAAATGGATGTGTGATAAAAATAGGAACGAGTGACATGTACATCGAATGATAGATAATGCACGAGAACATAAAATTAGTGTTTAAAGGTTAGGAGGAAAAGGAGTAGACATAAAGTGACCTGGACAAAATTTATTATTAGCACGCAAGAAAGGGGAGCAAGAGACATGCTCTAGCCAAGATACAATCGAGGGCTAGTTTCCTCGCCCGGGAAAAACAAGGATTCCAAAGCCTAAAGCAAAAGATAACCAATAAACACACACACACCCTCCCAAATATAGGGACACGACTCAAAAAATTACCAAAATACATATATTAGTCCATAGGTGCCCCAACTAGACTAATGCACCCATTATTCAGGTTGCAACACGTGCATATGCGACACTCATATATGTAACAACACACCCATCATAATTAATGACCTTGCCCCAAGGTCGTGGGAGAAAGAACAAGCTAAAATTGTCGGACCATCGTCCAACACTAGTGTGTCAAAGTACGAAATGGTGTTGTTGTCATCTTCAGCCATGAGAAGCATTCATACATTGATATGTAGGAGAGTGCGGATGTCTGCATTGAAAACAGAGGCCTTTGAAGTTCTAGGCACTCTTGATGCGATAACAGTTGGATTAGTGATGCAATTTTGGTAATAGCACGCCGAGAGGGTGCAGAGAAGTGGCACGAGTCAAGGAAGTACTAGTGAGTTTCCAATGGAGCATGGAGGAATGTTAAAGATAGATCTTTGGGTGGAATATGGAGGGAACGATGATGGGAAGACATATGATGGAATGACTGAAAGTGTTCCAGAATATGAGGTTGAAGCACGTGCATAAAGTAGCCTATGTAATATGTTGAAGCAAGAGTGAGAACATTGTTAGCCAAGTTCAAAAATCACTGATGCTTGCATCGATCGAGTGCTCCTGGTGATGATACGTAAGCACTCAAATATGTTGTCAGACTACCAAATGTCATAACGGAAAATAAATTCCTCCTTCAACATTGTCAAAATCATATTAGAGTATTTGGAGGATCCAACACAGTCAGTGGAGAGTCAAACATTTCATATAGATTATGAAAAGTCATACATTGTGGCCGTATGATGTGAAAAAGTTCGAAAAAAATATTTTGTGAGCATAATCAATCCGAGCGGATTTGTGCCCCTAAAGATCGAAATATCCAATTGGCACAAAAGATATGTGGGTGGGAAGCGGAATAGATAGTGTCAATACACGGTGAGTCGTAATTGCCACAACGATGAGTTTCATGGTGATCGAGTCATAGGGAGGCGATGTCGGGGTGAGTTGGTGGTCGTGGTGTAATGCTGTAAAATGTCAATCAATGAAGTTTCATATTGTTCATGCGGGTTGAGAGAGCGATGATCGTGCGATCAAGGTCGTCGAATTTGTCTGACATTGCGCAGGTGTAGGTCATTCACTAAAATAAGAGAGAAAGAGGCGAGAAAGATGCGGATGAGTACTGGGGTTATCAAATTGAGTTATTGATGCCAACAATATTCAGATGCATGATAAAGGTACTATCACAAGATTGCAGTCCAACAAGAGCACATGGGTGTGCGCTGACGATGTTAGCAATTGTTAGGATAAATAGTTACAAAGTTGAGAGGCACAATGGGGATGCTTCAGCTTATTGCTGACAAGTGGAATAGGCGAGAAATGGAGCAATTGGTGTCAGGGGTAGGCGGCAGGATAGATGAGACCAAGTTGTCAACATACAAGAAGATTGTACGAAATAGATTTGCATTAAAAGAAATAAAGAGACATGCTCCTACCACGACACAATCAACGGTTGGATCCTTCGCTAAAAAAAAAACTATTTCATGCCCTAGAGTAAAATATGACAAACAAATACACGCATACACACATATGTTTGTTACATGGTGATACAACTCACAAAAATTACCAAAATTGCTCCTACTAGTTCGTAGAGGCCAAACTAGACTAATGCATCTACTATTCAGGTTACGACATATAGATACATGACAATCGTATAATTAGCAATTATTCCAAATTATCTTCAAAGAATAAGGTTAAATGCTCGGCATATAGAAAGGTTGGGATGTATTGAATAGGGCTAATTATACATAACAATCGTATAATTAATGACATATAGAAACACTCGATGGAAATAATAGAAATAAATGCACAAAGACGGCCCAAATGTTAAAGGATAATGTTCATAATGCCAATGATAGATGGAAAGGTCGGGATGTATAGAACTTTATGATTGGTGAAATTTATACAACATGAAGCGCTTCTAATACCAAATTTGATTTTATCAAAGTTTGATAGCACTTGCAGCTAGCGAAAATAAAAGATTGCTATGAAAAATTATAGAAGGCTCACAACTTCAACATGAAATTTGGTACTTCTTCAACGAATCTTTATTTCTAAAGTATCATACTATACTGAATATCAATGGCAATAAGTCAATAACTGAATATGAGAAGCTTGTTTTTGTTGCCATCAACTTTGTTCCCACAATATTCATACTTTTACAAGCCTTCCATGTTGATTTGTTTTCTATGAATCATTGGAATAAAAGAGAAACACTCTTCATGGACCCTAATGTAAAACCATAAGCAGAAAACCAATAGGTGGATTTTGGGTTAAATTTGCTTGTGATAATAATCTTGCTAAAGAATTGTTACAAAACATGCTTTCATTATGATCACAAAAGTTAACTTACCTCCAAGATTGTGTTTTGGTGATTCTCTGTTAATCAGACATTAATTGTAACTTTGAGCCATTAAAATAAAATAGATAATAATTGCACTTTATCGTGGAATGCAAGGAGATGCTAATCATAATCTAATAAATGCCTCAATGTCAATCCAAGATTCTAGACAACTAAATATTTTGTTTGTTCAAAACCTTCAATATGAAAGAAACAGATCAAATACTACTGCCTAGAGCCTCCGTCACTTCATGGAACTGTAGGAAAACGATAAATCAAATTATTTTCAGCAACGATCTCCCTAGTAATACTAAGTAGTGTAAACAAGTTGATTCATGCACATATCAACCAGTTTATTTCTATTTTGAGTTCAATCCCAGAGACAAACATGACTCGAGTCAAAAAATCTTGTTCGAGCTCATCTAATATCCTTAGTGCACTAAGATGAATTTAAGCTTTACTTGACCTTGATAAAAAGTGAGAACATAATTATTTAGTAATAATTTCATTAGTAAACATAAATTTGACCATACTTGCTCATCAAGATTGACGGCAATTCAGTTAGCTAGTTATTCCTCACTTACTAAGCAAAATGAACATGGGTTATAAAATAGGATTCCAAGCTAGTCGCCGGTAAATAATCTGCTAGAAAACCAATAATTAGCACTTTATTTGAGCTACTATGTATGGGAGGACCTCATAAATTTAAAAATAAGCATATATATTTTTGATCTTCTACATTTTTGTAGAGTTTCATAGATTACCTAAGTAGAAAACCATAAACAAATATTTAAATGTAAAATCAGGTGGAGCATGGAATTGTTTATCGATTATAGTACATTCAACCCCCAAAGAGTTGGACAACATGATTCTATAGATCTGGGACTGATTTAACCTGTCTAGATTTGGCTTTTCATCTATAATTGGTCTAGAACTGAACATGCTCATCAACTTACTGAGCTACAAAATTTGTGATGCCAAAACAAGTGAATTAGGTAGGGTTCACAAGTAAATGAATACGAATTTCATAAAGACAGAACTGTGCAAAGACTGTCAGCAATCAAATCAACAGAATCGTGAATTTTTCCTGGTGTACAAATCTTCCACTCTAGTGGTGATATTCGCTTGCCTTCATCCACTACTTGCTGGGAATTTCAGATTAATGCAAAGCTCGGTTAAAGAAAAAAAAAATCACAGTGCCAGGAATGATACAGAGAGGATTGAAATAAAGAAAATATCGACTAACCCATCGACTTCGATCAGTAGGCCAAGCTGCCGCGAGGGCTCCGAATTTATGCTTGGAGAAGCGTGCGATGAAGGGATGAATCTCCTGGGCTTGAGGATGTTGAAACGGTTAATCGGCCGTAGAATGGAAGCGGGCGTGGAGGGGAATGAGGGCGCGGGGATGGCAGCAACTTTGTAAACTTCAGACTTGAGAATGCGCGATCGCAATAGCGGAAAGGAGTTCCGTATGAAGAGAGAAGAGGCGGTGGCGGCGGAGGTATCCATGGCGAGCTCCTCTCAGAGTCCGGTAGTGATGAACAGCACGAGGAAGATGGGAGAGCGGAGCAAGAAGAGTAGGCATTTTTCTGCTGCTTTTTCTTAGCCTCATTTAGAATCTCAGATGGATGAACATGAATTTTTTTTTTTTTTTTAAAGAACACCGGTGAGTCGGTGACTAATTCATAAATAATTTAGTGATTATAATTCTTAGGGTAAATTATCTATACCACTCCTATATTGTAGATTTTGACTCTGCTGAAAAACTTCAAAAGTAGAGCTGAGATGAAATATCTCGGTTATAAAAAATTAAAGATTGTAATAGTTCATTTAAAAATTTTAAGGAATCAAATATCTTTTCGCTGCTACAATGTATATATGTACAAGACTTATTTTAAAAAATTCGTTATAGTTGCGCCCATATTTCAATCGGAGCGATAATATGTCTTGTGCGTACATTTTTAGAAAAAGTGTTCAACACAAAATTTGTAGATCTCGGCGAGATCTACAACTTTCGTGTTGAACACTTTTCATAAAAATGCATGTACAAAATGTATTTCTAAAAGATATGTATATAACTCATACAAATAGGGTGCGGATAACCAAAACTGCTTTGCGGATAATAATCACCGTACTTTATCCTAATTCTCAAATATAAAAAATTCAAGAAGTTTAAATTTAATGTGAATTTCAAAGTACAACTACTTTGTGAAACTTGCTAATTCGTCGAAGTACAACTACTTTGTGAAGCTTTGCGGATAGACATGTATTTTCTTGTTATTTTTAAAAATTCACTATAGTTACGATCAGGGCGACAATACGTCTTGTGCGTGCATTTTTAAGAAAAGTGTTCAGCATGAAAGTTGTAGATCTCGACGAGATCTACAATTTTCGTGGTGAACAATTTTCCTAAAAATGCATGTACAAAGCGTATTTTCAAAAGGCGCGTAATAACTCATTGAAATTGGTTTGCCAATAGCCAATTCTGGTTTGCCTTTAACACCAATCTATTAAAATCATTCCATTTTTTTGGAAGAAAAATAAAACACTTGTGGCCATTTAAAATTTATATTTTTAAAATCGATAGATTTTGAAATTTTCAAATAAGGGCAGCCTTGTGCACGGAGTGTTCGGAAAAAAGTCCGACCACAAGGGTGAAATGTAGTCAAACTTTACCCTGCATTTTTACGAAGATATTTTTAATATTTTAAAAAATATTTAATCATGGCTAAAAGAATCTCATTGGGATGAAAACTTAGCTCGCTCATTTAATATTAGATATTTTCATTTGTTCAATTAGAATAATAAGAAATAAAAATGCTACTTAAAAAAAAAAGAATTGTAGCATTTTGATCCCCCAACCAACAACGGAAATGATTTTACTTAATATTATTTTTGTAGGAATATATATGAAGATCAAAAGCATCATCAATTTTGATGATATTATGTTGTAGTTGATTTTATTGAAAGTCAATTTTCTTTGTTAGCATCATCAATTTTGATGTAGTTCATGTTTCGGTCGTCTATTACTCACTTTTTTGATGAAATGATACAACGGTGAATTGATATGCTTGATTTTGGGAATGATTTTGCTGTCAAAAACATATGCAGTGCATCTAACAGTTTTGTGTGTCATTAGCGTGGTGCGGTGCTTCTAACAAAAAAATGCACCTAGCCAAATGTGAAGTGCACACGACAATTCACAAAATTATAGGTAACCCTCTATGTTTTAATATTACAAAGACCTCCCCTCTAAGATTGACACTTTACAATTCCCCCCTTCCGTCTAAAATTTTCGTCTATTTGTTTGAAAAGTCGTAAATACCTTTTGCTAACTCTAAAGTTCTCATTTCCTCTCTTTCACCATTTTCGATCCCGTTCTGCTCTATTTTGATGAGGCGTGCACTTGGCGACAGCGGCACATGTCGTCTTCTTCAGTCAGAGGCTCGCTCAATCAATTTTTGCTCGTGCATATTAGCACACAAACATATTTTTGATCAAAATAATCGTGCAAACTTAAAGATTGTAGCTCAAGATTAAATTTAAGTAAATTTATTTGATTAAATATTAATTTAATTAAAATTGTTAGGTTAAACAAAAATGAAAAAAAATATTTCAGATATAATGCTCAACAGTTTCAAAATATTACAAACTCGTCCCTCCCCTCCATTTTTTAAAACATTACAAATAGACCTCTTACACTTTTAAGTCATTACAGAGGGTAAAATTGAAATATAATAAAGTTTATTTGTTGAATATTACATATTCCATCCAAATTTTAGACGAAAGAGAAGAATTGTAAACGAGACAATCTTGGAGGGGAGGTACCTGTAATTATGCAAACTCGGATGGAAGGTCCCGGTAATTAACCATATATATAGTTATATATATACTATATTAAAAGAGAAAAGATGGCTTTAAACATTTAAACTTCCCAATTTACCCTTAAAAAAATTAATTTCAACAAAAAATCAAAGAGAGAGGGGCGAGAGGATCTTAATGCGCCACAGTGGGAGAGTGTGTAGAGAGGAGAGAGTGGGTCGGTTTATTTATATATTGGCACGCCAACAGAGAGAGAGAGAGGGTTGAAGGAGAGAGAGAGAGCCGGTTTATGTATTTATATATTAAAATGGCGGCTAAAGAAAGAGAAAGAGTGGCGAAGTGCATTTAGACGTGCACCACTTAAATTTTATATTAATTTATTGAAAAACGATATATTAATATAAATATTTCAATTTATATAGATAGAGGGTCGGTTTTAAATTTATATAGGGTAATTATATTTGCAGGCCCTATATGGATATTTGCAGCCCAATTTTTACGAATTATTACGCGCCTTTTAAAAATACTCTTTGTTAGGTGCATTTTTAGGAAAAGTGTTCAACATAAAAGTTGTAGATCTCGTCGAAATCTACAACTTTGATGTTGAACACTTTTCCTAAAAATGCACCTAACATTGCGTATTTTCAAAAGGCGCGAAAAAATTCACAATAGTCTCGCGCCTTTTGAAAAGACGCAATGTTAGGTGCATTTTTAGGAAAAGTGTTCAACATCAAAGTTGTAGATTTCGACGAGATCTACAACTTTCATGTTGAACACTTTTCCTAAAAATGCACCTAACAAAGAGTATTTTCAAAAGGCGCGTAATAACTCGTAAAAGTTGGGCTGCAAATATCCATATAGGGCCTGCAAATATAACCACCCTTTATATATTGACACGCCATCGTGAGAGAGCGAGCAGATAGGGTGGAGAGAGAGAGGAGAGAGAGGGTATATTTTATATTATTATTATTTTTAAACGATATATTAATTTAAATATTTCGATTCATATAGATATAAATCTTTATAAAATGAGCATGTATACTTAAACATCGTCAAAAAAAATTGTGAGCGGCGGGAGCGCCGTCGCTCCAGGCAATGCGGTGGCCGGAGTACTGTCGATCTGGCACTGGGGCCCCCTATGCAATGTCGCGGATAAGGTGCTGCCGCAGTTGGTCGTAGGGGTGGAGCCCCGTGTCTTTCATTAGTACTTATTGCGGGTCACTCAGCGCTTTTCCAGACCGGGCGAATTGAACCGTCTTAGCCCGAGAGTGAGCCGAGTGCGCAAACAGTCACAGAGAGAACAAGCAGATGGCAAGAGAACGTTTTTAGCGTGAAAACCCGAAAAGGGTGAAAAACCACGTGGTCAGATCTGCGCCAGCCAAATTTCACTAAGTGTTCGAGTTTTACAAGTAAAGTTGCGAGAACTGAGAGCGACAGACCGCTTCTCGTTACAATTGCAGTTGAAAGAAAGTCCCTGAGGGTGACATGTCACCACTCAGAAAAAACTAAGTATTTTGCTGTCGTAGGACGGTAGGAGGTCTTCAAGGTCCGAAAAAAATCTTCAAGTGACGAAGGAGATCTTCGAATAACGAAGGAGATCTTCGAATCACGAAGGAGATCTCTCAGGGCCCGTTCGTTTGGACGGAATTGGAATTTGATATTGGAATTCGATATTGGGATTCAATATTCAGAATTGGAATTGGTCTAATTCCAATTTCATCGTTCGCCTAAGAAACAATATTGTTGAATATTGTGGAATTCAACAATTCTTTTATTCGTTTGTTAAATAAAATTCAATCAAAGAATTGAAAAATATTATAAAAAAATTAATATTTTTTTACATATATAATAAAAAATGTGCGTCCTGACAAAAAACACACGCCCGGGCGAAAAACGCGTGCCCGGACAAAAAAAACGTGCTCGGGCACAAAAAAAACCCTCCCGGGCGAAAACCTCGTGCCCGGGCGACAACGTGCGCCAAGGCGAAAAATGCGCCCCCGAGCGAGAAACGCGCGCCCGGGCGAAAAACGCACTCACTGACGATAAATGCGCGGCCGCGCGAAAAACTTGCGCCCGGGCGAAAAACGCGTGCCCGGACAAAAAACACGTGCTCGGGCGAAAAACGCATGCCCGGACAAAAAACACGTGCTCGGGCGAAAAGCACGCGCCCGGGCGAAAAACTCGCACCCGGGGGACAAATTGCGCGCCCGGGAGACAAAACGCGCCCTCAGGCGAAAAACGCGCCCCCGGGCAAAAAATGCGCGCCCGGGCGAAAAACACGCCCCTGGAGGAAAAACGCGTGCCCGGACAAAAAACGCGCGCCCGGGCGAAAAATTGCGCCCCCGGGCGACAAAACGTGCGCCCGGGCGAAAAACGCCTGCCCATGCGAAAAACGCCCGCCCGGGAGAAAAACGTGCGCCCGGGCGAAAAACTCGCGCCCAGGCAAAAAATTGCGCGCCCGGGTGAAAAACGCGCCCACGGGCGAAAAACGCGCGCCCGGTCGAAACACGCGCGCCCGGGCAACAATTGAGCTCTTGGGCGAAAAACGCGCACCTGGGCGAAAAATGCGCGCCCGGGCGAAAATTGCGCGCCCGGGCGAAAATTGCGCGCCCGGGCGAAAATTGCGCGCCCGGGTGAAAATTGCGCGCCCGGGCGAAAAACGTGCGCCCGGGCGAAAAATGCGCGCCCGGGCGAAAAACGCGCGCAACCGGCGAAAAACGCGCGCCCGGGCGACAATTGCGCGCCCGGGCGAAAAATGCACGCCCGGGCGAAAATTGAGCGTCCGGGCGAAAAACACGCGTCCGGGTGAAAAACAAGTGCCCGGGCGAAAAACGCGCGCCCGGGCGAAAAACGCGCGCCCGGGCAAAAAAACGTTCGTCCGGGCGAAAAACTCGCGCCCGGGCGAAAAATTGCTCCCTGGCGAAAAACGCGATAAATCGTGCGTGTCAGACTCGCCCAATTCCGATATGTCCAGCTGGATTTTGTGCCTAGATTAAAATCAATTCCATGATATTCAACTCAAATTCCAATTATTAAAGCTATTTAGCAAACGAACGGCGTAATTGAAATTCGACGTCGAATTTCAATTCTAAGTCTTCAATTCCGTTCAAACGAACGGGCCCTCAAGGAATTCTTCAAGAAGCTCTCTCGGATGCAAAGTGTCAGAAATGAGGGTTCAGGGTCCCTTTTATAGATTTGGCCGGGGGCGACCCGGTAATTTCGCCGTTGTAACCACCGTAACCACCTGACGGGCCGATCTCGACAGTTGATCGAGAGCACGCGGATCGACACTTTCTGAATATGACAATTCCGCCTCCCGGTCAGTTCGGCCACTTCGGGCAGTTGGAGCAGCTTCCTTGACAATTTTCGATTGCAATGTGTGAATCCTGTAATCTCAAGAAGGATAGTGAAGTTAGCAATCGCGCGCGCTATGAACTTTGCAATGTTCAAATGCGCGCGAATCAAAGGTACGCTAAGAACTTAGCGACGCTAAGTGCGATTGGGCTGGCGCAAGGACGGCGCAAGGAGTGCAACGGGCGGCGCGAGGCAAGGGGGAGCAGTCGGCACCGCACACGCGCGCATGGTGCGCAAAGGGTACCGCGCGCGGTACCGAGCGTGGTATTGCGCTCTGCGCGCGGTATTGCGCGGGCCGGGCGGTTGCGCGAGCGCGGTACCGCGCGGTACCGCGCGGGCCGCGCGGTACCGCGCGGTTGACCGCACGCGGGCAAAAAACGCGCGCACGGGCGAAAAACACGCCCCTGGAGGAAAAACGCATGCCCGGGCAAAAAACGTGCGCCCGGGCGAAAAATTGCGCCCCCGGGCGACAAAATGTGCGCCCGGGCGAAAAACGCCTGCCCGAGCAAAAAAACGCCCGCCCGGGAGAAAAACGTGCGCCCGGGCGAAAAACTCGCGCCCAGGCAAAAAATTGCGCCCGGGTGAAAAACGCGTCCACGGGCGAAACACGTGCGCCCGGTCGAAACACGCGCGCCCGGGCAAAAAACGCGCACCTGGGCGAAAAATGCGCGCCCGGGCGAAAATTGCGAGCCCGGGCGAAAATTGCGCGCCCGGGCGAAAAACGTGCGCCCGGGCGAAAAACGCGCGCCCGGGCGAAAAACGCGCGCAACCGGCGAAAAACGCGCGCCCGGGCGACAATTGCGCGCCCGGGCGAAAAACGCGCGCCCGGGCGAAAAAACGCGCACCCGGGCGAAAAACGCGCGTCCGGGTGAAAAACAAGTGCCCGGGCGAAAAATGCGCGCCGGGGGAAAAACGCACGCCCGGGCAAAAAACGTTCGTCCGGGCGAAAAACTCGCGCCCGGGCGAAAAATTGCTCCCTGGCGAAAAACGCGATAAATCGAGCGTGCCAGATCGCCCAATTCCGATATGTCCAGTTGGATTTTGTGCCTAGATTAAAATCAATTCCATGATATTCAACTCAAATTCCAATTATTAAAGCTATTTAACAAGCGAACGGCGTAATTGAAATTCGACGTCGAATTTCAATTCTAAGTCTTCAATTCCGTTCAAACGAACGGGCCCTCAAGGAATTCTTCAAGAAGCTCTCTCGGATGCAAAGTGTCAGAAATGAGGGTTCAGGGTCCCTTTTATAGATTTGGCCGGGGGCGACCCGGTAATTTCGCCGTTGTAACCACCGTAACCACCTGACGGGCCGATCTCGACAGTTGATCGAGAGCACGCGGATCGACACTTTCTGAATATGACAATTCCGCCTCCCGGTCAGTTCGGCCACTTCGGGCAGTTGGAGCAGCTTCCTTGACAATTTTCGATTGCAATGTGTGAATACTGTAATCTCAAGAAGGATAGTGAAGTTAGCAATCGTGCGCGCTATGAACTTTGCAATGTTCAAATGCGCGCGAATCAAAGGTACGCTAAGAACTTAGCGACGCTAAGTGCGATTGGGCTGGCGCAAGGACGGCGCAAGGAGTGCAACGGGCGGCGCGAGGCAAGGGGGAGCAGTCGGCACCGCACACGCGCGCATGGTGCGCAAAGGGTACCGCGCGCGGTACCGAGCGTGGTATTGCGCGCTACGCGCGGTATTGCGCGGGCCGGGCGGTTGCGCGCGCGCGGTACCGCGCGGGCCGCGCGGTTGCGCGTGCGCGCGGTACCGCGCGGTACCGCGCGGGCCGCGCGGTTGCGCGTGCGCGCGGTACCGCGCGGTACCGCGCGGTACCGCGCGGTTGACCGCACGCGGGCAAAAAACGCGCGCACGGGCGAAAAACACGCCCCTGGAGGAAAAACGCATGCCCGGGCAAAAAACGTGCGCCCGGGCGAAAAATTGCGCCCCCGGGCGACAAAATGTGCGCCCGGGCGAAAAACGCCTGCCCGAGCAAAAAACGCCCGCCCGGGAGAAAAACGTGCGCCCGGGCGAAAAACTCGCGCCCAGGCAAAAAATTGCGCGCCCGGGTGAAAAAACGCGTCCACGGGCGAAACACGCGCGCCCGGTCGAAACACGCGCGCCCGGGCAAAAAACGCGCACCTGGGCGAAAAATGCGCGCCCGGGCGAAAATTGCGAGCCCGGGCGAAAATTGCGCGCCCGGGCGAAAAACGTGCGCCCGGGCGAAAAACGCGCGCCCGGGCGAAAAACGCGCGCAACCGGCGAAAAACGCGCGCCCGGGCGACAATTGCGCGCCCGGGCGAAAAACGCGCGCCCGGGCGAAAAACGCGCGCCCGGGCGAAAAACGCGCGCCCGGGCGAAAAACGCGCGCCCGGGCGAAAAACGCGCGCACGGGCGAAAAAGGCGCGTCCGGGTGAAAAACAAGTGCCCGGGCGAAAAACGCGCGCCGGGGGAAAAACGCACGCCCGGGCAAAAAAACGTTCGTCCGGGCGAAAAACTCGCGCCCGGGCGAAAAAATTGCTCCCTGGCGAAAAACGCGATAAATCGAGCGTGCCAGATCGCCCAATTCCGATATGTCCAGTTGGATTTTGTGCCTAGATTAAAATCAATTCCATGATATTCAACTCAAATTCCAATTATTAAAGCTATTTAACAAGCGAACGGCGTAATTGAAATTCGACGTCGAATTTCAATTCTAAGTCTTCAATTCCGTTCAAACGAACGGGCCCTCAAGGAATTCTTCAAGAAGCTCTCTCGGATGCAAAGTGTCAGAAATGAGGGTTCAGGGTCCCTTTTATAGATTTGGCCGGGGGCGACCCGGTAATTTCGCCGTTGTAACCACCGTAACCACCTGACGGGCCGATCTCGACAGTTGATCGAGAGCACGCGGATCGACACTTTCTGAATATGATAATTTCGCCTCCCGGTCAGTTCAGCCACTTCGGGCAGTTGGAGCAGCTTCCTTGACAATTTTCAATTGCAATGTGTGAATCCTGTAATCTCAAGAAGGATTGTGAAGTTAGCAATCGCGCGCGCTATGAACTTTGCAATGTTCAAGTGCGCGCGAATCAAAGGTACGCTAAGGACTTAGCGGCGCTAAGTGCGATTGGGCTGGCGCAAGGACGGCGCAAGGAGTGCAACGGGCGGCGCGAGGCAAGGGGGAGCGGTCGGCACCGCACACGCGCGCATGGTGCGCAAGGGGTACCGCGCGCGGTCGTGCGGGCTGCGCGCGGTACCGAGCGTGGTATTGCGCGGGTTGCGCGCAGCACCGCGCGGTTGCGCGCGCGCGGTTGCGCGCGCGCGGTTGCGCTCGCGCGTACAACGCGGTACCGCGCGTTGCGCGTGCGCGCGGTACCACGCGGTTGCGCGCTCGCATACCGCGCGTGTGCGGTTGCGCGCGGTACCGCGCGGTTGTGCGCGCGCGTACCGCGCGGTTGCGCGCGCGCGCGTGCCGCGCGCGGAGCCGCTGCGGTTGGGGCGGTGTTAGCTGGTTTTTTGGGAGTTTTCTCCCCCTCTTTCTTGCCCATGACTCCACCATCTTAGTGGGGAGTGGGGTTTCTGGCTAAATGCAGCTCAGATCTCTTTATAAAATAGACGAGGACCCATCAGTACTATATTAAAAAAATCCTTCGATGAAACATTCATAATGGCAATACAACCCTTATTTTTTAATATAATATCATAAAATTCTTTTATTCATTTCAAAATAATTTAAATTCCGCGAGAGTGTCATCACACCGTGATACTGTCGCAGCTGAGTCCTGAGGTACTGTCGCGGCCGCCGCAAGAGAGGGTCGTGTAACGTCACTTTATATTTATATATATGGTCTTCTGAGTGAAATCAAATTTTAATCCCAGTGAGACCTTTTTTATCTCGAAAGTGAGACATTTCATGGGAAGAACCAAAGCTTTGGGGAACAACCTGCCCGGCACCAATCTCAAAGCAATCAGACTGTCAAATTAAACCATGTACAAACAATACTAACAGCAATACAGCAGAATTCTGACGATCACACTACCCTAAATGAATATCAACAGCTGCTCAGTTTTATTTAACCATGAAATTAAACAATGTACAAGACTTTTTACATTCCCAGCTACTCACAACCCCTTCCAATGATCAAACCACTTCTGAAAGACACGCCTAAACGCCCCCTGAAAAGGATAGATTACGCCGAAACGCCCCCCAAAAAGTAGCGCCGATATAACTCAAGGATAGATTATGCCCCCGACGGAAAAGCACGCAATAAACGCCCCCCGAAAAGGCACGCCTAGATGAGTTTATTATAATTGATTCAATGATTAGTTGACAATGTGATTGTAAACACAGTGGTCATCGTCATTTGTGAACGCTCAACCTCACCAAAATGTTAAAAAATGAGTTTTTTTTTTGCGGTGGCAGTCATTACCGTTATGTCAAACACATATTCATGATAGTAATGTTTTTGTCCAAACTCACCGGAGCAAAAACGCAGCGCCAAATAGACAACGGTTCGTAACCACTGCGTTCACGACTGCCAACGCCGTGCCAAACGGACCATTGATGTGATTTGCTTTAATTATTGTTCATAGTTATCTTCCTATTTTCTCCGGTGGAGTCCACAAAGACTAGAAGAATAGAGTAAAGTAGAAGTTGCAATGCTAAACACAGTACTCATCAACATGAATATTAGCAAAACCAAAATATTTCATGTAAAAAGGTGCTGAAGAGAACAAAATTGCAGAAGAATGCCTTCTCACAATCTTTGATGTAGAAGAATGTCTTATCGTATTGTGCGCATGTCAAAATTGAGGTCGCCGAAAAGGTTGAAGCGCCGGTATCATTGTCGAAGTTAAGCTGGCGTCAAATTTCCGAAAATGTGAGGCATGCATATAATCATCAGGTAACTACCAAGGCAAATTGTCTGATCTACAGGAGGGCAGATGGTTAACATAGAACAAATTTGTTATTTGAGTTAGAACGTTGCTTATGGAGGCGAAATATAACCGAACGTCTAAGCCTGGTAAGTTGATTTTGATGATAACGAACCCTCACGTGCCGTTAATACTACGGTTCGATCAGCTTATGAGCCGGTATAATATATGCAAGTTAATTAAAAATAATAAGAAGAATTTAAGATAAGGTTTAAGTGGTTTTTTGTAATATCATGTAATGAATTAAGTAGATGAGAAGTTATTAAATAATATCTTTTTTCTCTCTATGGAAAACTTGTTTCATATAAAAATATATATACATCTATGCATAATAATTAACCATTCATGGCCTTTTTATCATGCCTTAGATATTTGATTTTGATCAAACCTTAATCAGACGATGGTGGGATCGGCTGTATAGATCCTTTGTCGTCATTGCGCCCTATCTAGTTCATCTGATCAACCAAAATAATTGGAGGGATTGATTTAACCTCTAATACTATTGATTTGATTATATCTTATGATGTAATTTCAGCCAAATTTCTCAGGGAGAGGACTTAATATTAACTAGGCCACCGTTTGGCGCGGCGGTGGCGGTCATGAAGGCAGTGATTATGAACCGTCGCTCGTGAACGCCCGATCTCATCTAAGGAATTTAATCCACTTTTATGTTCAAAACCAGTTTTCTTTTCGTGGTGGCGGTCATAACCGTCGTCATGCCAAACATAGTTTCTATAACAATGGTGTTTCTGTCCAAACTCACAGGAGCAAAAACACCACGCCAAACGGAGCCTAGATCTCAGAACAAGTCGCTGATCATGATTCCATAAGCCCTCTTATCGGCATATCAATTTGAGCCCTTGATTGAATCGAACGGGGTTTGCTTATACCTTATGATCTAGCCATTTAATCAAATTTTATATAAGCTACCTTAACATTAATCCTAATTCAAATCAGATATCTATTCCATAGGCTCGTTTAGTCGTTGGATCAACTCCAATTGATTTTCAGCCATTCGATACGTATTCAGTGTCCATCGTCTTTCTCCTCCGGACTCACTAGGGCCATTGTTGGGTATTTCTTCAAACTTCCACCATTAAATTTGATTTCAATTGCGATTAATCACTTAACATCCTCAGCTATGATCTCTAAAGCAACAACCTTGTAGTCGTTAACCATCTCTGTTATGGAGCCATTTCCATTGGATTCTATCATATGGTATAGCTTCTTTCTAGATTATCTGTTGACTCCACATCTCACTCAATATAGTCACTGCTCCTGATGAATTTCCCAAATCTAATTTTAGTTTCTTACTACAACCACCACTGCAGCCAGTTGCTTCGCCACAGGCTCTCCGAACCTCTTCCGACCAGGTTCTTCTCCATATGGCATCAATTCATCCTCGGTGGGAGCTCTACAATCATCTTACCATTCTTCTTCTTCCTTCAAGATTAGGAGCCCTAGAGGAGCAAGGGGGAGAAGAAGTTATTTCGTGCCACCTTCGATCAGGTCATTCATCAACCTTAGGCTTTGTTTGGCGGGGTGTTTTGAGAGCTGCACGCCGCAGTTTTTTAAACCGCCCCACCAAACAGAAAATTGACGCCGCAGTTCAAACCGCCCCCGCCCTTCAAATCGCGAATACTTGCGATTTGCGAGTCGTGATATTGAACTCACGACTCCAACAGCGTGGACAGCTGCTTCTCTTTCCCTAGTCGCGCTTCTCCATTTCCGCCCTAGCCGCGATTCATATCTTCCTCCTCACGTGAAAGGGACAATTGATATCCTCTGATGAGGGTGATTGATAAAATCAACCTGCTTTGATACCAATTGAAATGAGAGTTTTAGTTCTTATTCTTATTATTTAAAACTCTTGTTTAACTTTGTTTATTTCAAATAAATGATATATATATATAAGTGTGTTTGCTGATTGAGTAATAAACACAAACAGTGAAAGGGCATATAAAAATCAGCACAACAAATAAGAAATAAAGCAAAGCAAACAAGCACATCCAGATGACACAAAGAAATATAGTAGTTCCTCAAAACCCGGGTGCATCTACTCTTCTACCCACTGGTAGGAATCCACTAGGAGAGTTGATCAGGTGCCCTCACACCAAGGTGTTTTTGATCAGGTGTCCACACACCAATGGAGGTTTGATCAGGTGTCAAATTCACCTATAAGCTTTTGACCATGTGCTTATAAACCAACTAGATTTTTTGATCAGGTGTCTTGCCACCAACAGGTAAACTTTTGAAGGGAGTTTTAACCCTGTACAAGATGGGGAAGGAGAAAGGGAAAAGATTTATTGTTCTTCTCTTTGTGCTGAGAAGACTCTTGATGAAGATCCTGATTGGTAGTTGTGTTTGGATCTTGATGATGATGTTGAAGGAAGCTCCCCCTGTCTGATTTAGAATAGATGACAGCTTGAGGATGGAGCTTCTTCTCTAGATTGTGATACTCTTCTTCTTCGTCTTCCTGAGCAAGTGATATTGATTTTGTGTCTCAGGTTGTAGAAGATCTGCAAGAAAGATGTTAGCAAAAAGAAGATAATATAATCTGGATCTGTTCTTCTTTTTGCTCTGTTCTTCTTCTTCTCTTTTTCTATCTTTCTTCTTGTATTTCCTGTACAGCAATATTAATATATTATGTTCTGTATATTGCTGTCGAGAGATAACAGCTATATATATATATTCTGATATATATTATCTGATGTTGTATATCTGTTTGAATCAAAGAGGAAAGCATTAATATAACTTTCATTTCCCAGATCCTCGAGAACATCTCTTGTCGTGAATGGCTTGCTGCAACGGCTACAGTATTTATTATTTCTGCTGCCAACGACTATATCATTAATAAACGCTTCAACAGCTGTATTGTTAAATCAACAATATATATAGCAATATATAAATAGGATAAAATATTGCTTTGAATAAATCTAACAGCAAAATATCTATTTTAGTCAAGCTAAATAATATAAAGTATTCCTGTCAGAAATTCGTCGAGCTGAGCTCTATGTTCGTCGAGCTCATCATTTCATTCGTCGACCAGATCATGTGATTTACTGTTTCTGAACATCTGTTGGAATTCATCGACCGTTGTTCGTCATTCGTCGACCGCTGTTCCACGTTCGTCGACCGCAGCTTCCTTGCTTACAATCTGTCGAGCGCTGCTGTCTGTTCGTCGATCGCCGTCCGACGAATGCCGAGCGCCGCTCGACGTTCGTCGAACGCAGACAATATATATAATATTTATTTCTTCTCTTATTTTCTGCCTATTAAAATATATATTTATATTTCTTAGTATATTATATATATTATTGTATATTTCTTATTATATATATATATTATTTATATTATTGTATATTTCTTATATATATATTATTCTTTTCTGCCTATTAATATATTTCTTTTTCAGCATTCTTTCTTAATGAGATATTTAATCTAAGTTATACAATATGTTTTGATATAAACTTAGACACTAAAGGTGGATCCTAACTCAAATCAAAACTAAGGTTCCAACATCACGACATTTATTTTTCTTCCAGCATCCCTGTCGACGGCGACATCTCCCACTGGCAGCCCTCTTCACACCCACGAGTAACCCTTCCAGCACCCCTATCGCCGGCGACGAAGAAGAGGAGGCTCGTAAAGGTAGGTCTTCCTTCTTCCTTCTTCCATACCTACCTCCGACGGCTAGGTTCTGAGGCTCTGTTCATGTTTGCAGTTTGTATTTTGCTCATTTCTTCTCGAAGCCTCCATCGCCGGCTACAGGTTTCCTACAGGTTTATTTCGTAGAAGTTTTTTTCTATCAATCACAGTAATTTTTAGCCATCATAGTATTTTTTATCTAGCAATCATTGTGATTTTTAGCCATTTCTAGCAATCACAGTATTTTTTTTTCATTTCAAGATCTGATCGGCCATCTGATTATTAGCCGATGTTTGCAATCACAGTAATTTTTTTCAGTTTATTTCAATCACTATGATCAACCATTTGAGTTTGATGTGCTAGTTTTTTTCAGTTTATTTGCTAAACACATACCTATCAATAAATGTTGGAATCAATAAATGCTAGTTTTTTTCAGTTTTTTTTTTCAGTTTTTTTTATTTGAAGTGTTTTGTATGTTTGGTCCCATAGATGATAATATCAAAAGATCGTGGAATATCGGTTAATTGGGAGTCATCCCTTTTATTCTGCGATCTCTGTATCCGAGAGATAGATTTAGAGAATAGACCAACCACTCATTTCAATAAAGAGGGTTGGGTCAATTTGATGAAAAACTTTAAGGAACAAACCGGTTTAGAGTACAGTCGTGCACAAATGAAGGAACGGGAGTTACTGAAATGTTAAACATCAGAGACTTTATAGCGGATCAACTATTGGAATATCAAAGGTAAAATACTTTGAGGTGTTAAAATTGATTAATTACATTACTATAAAATTATAAATTAATTGTTGTTCATACATTACTCTTACTGTGCAGTTGACGTTCGATGATCGAAAGCGTTGGTGCATGTTGAAGGACGATCACACTTATGAGTTTTGTTTGGGAAAAACCTTTTAATTATTGTATTTTATTTTATAATAGAATATCAGAGTTCTTAATATGTACACTAAGTCTCTTTGTTTTAATTAATTGTTGTTTATCTCCAATTTTATAAAAAATAATATTCAAAACGCACAGCTGTTTTGCCAAACAGCTTAACAGATTCTCTGTTTGAAACAGCACTGCAACAACTGTTCTTCCAAACAGATTCACAGATTCTGCCACCACTCTGCAAAACAGTTGATTATTCCACCACTGCTTCTCCAGTCGCTGCAGCTGCGCCAAACAGAGCCTTAGACACTTTCTCATGCTCAAGCTTATAATACAAAGCCATCTGTTTGGAGTGGATGAAAGGATTAACCATGTGTCTCTTTATAGACTTAAAATGATTGTCGTAGAAGTAGGTGTTTGATATTGGCTATTTAGTCCTAAACATAACAAAAAAAAACATATTAATCCAAAAATAATAGTCGATGACATTTATACACCATTTGGCATTCTGATTAAAGAAGGTGGGACTTACAAACCAATGACATTATATAAAATAATGAAGATCTCTCTATATACATGATGTTAAGTGATACAAAAAACCCATTTTTCATAGTTTCATGCTCGAGCTAATTACATTATATAGTTAACAATAGAAACGGAATCCATAGTCATAAAAGTTGAAAACAAACAGAAAAGCTGAAATCAAGTCAAAACCCACACTACCAACCATTAATCCCTAGAGATAATTGGCTCTCATAAGTTTTTACATATTAAACATGCAAACTTTTCTGCCAAAAGAGAGAGTTAATCACTGACCTGAGATTGCATGCCCAGCATATAATGCAGTCGTTGTTCGTAAATTTGAAGTCTGAACCAATATTCAGAGAGATATGCTTCACTTAGAGAGAAAAAATGTGATATCACAAACAAACTCTCAAAGTTCAGTATAAATTCAGGTTCCCATTCTTTAGACTGGCAGCAGAATCCCTCCATTGTTCTGATGGTCAAGTTCATGAGATGCTGTGGTAGACTTTCTACATCCAAAGCTAGAAGAGCTCTCCATCTTACAGGAATATATTCTAATTGTCTTATGAACTTAAATGATGACTCACCCATCAAAAGGAGCTCTTTTACTGCACAAGACTTGGAAGAAAACTGCATGAGAATGAATTTGTTGTCATACTTGCGGTCAGCACTATTTCTCCCATCGCTCTCATCACCTACTAAATTATTCTCCATGAATTTAGATCCAGAACAGCGTCAGTTCAGTCCCCAATGAAAGCCAGAAAGCTTTTCAAAATTTACATCACCTGCCAAATTATTCTCCATGAATTTAGATCAAGAATAGAGTCAGTCCAGCACCCCTTGAAAGCCAGAAAGCTTTTAAAAATTTATAAACCCCAGTGAGGCACATTCGCTTCATTTCCAGCTATTTAGCCTCTCTTTGGGACAGTGGTGGCAATTGCCAAGGCAATTATGAAAAACACAGAAGCGTTTAGATAGTTGCAGACAGGAATGTTATTTTATTAGCATTGGCGTTTGTGAATAATCAAACCCCATAATGTGGAATTTGGGAAAAAAGTTGTCAAGAAAGTTCCAAACACAGATAAACTGTCACCTTCGCATTTACTACCACAATTTCACACCGCCACCATTCAAACGCCATCATCATCCCAACCAGAGCCTTATGCTTCACTTCATCTCATTATGGCTGCATAACCATGGCAACTGAGGAGAGCAATCAAAATAAAAAACCAGCCTTGGTTGAACCCAAAACTCAGATATATCTCTTGATATCCATCAATAAATGATTTTTATGGCATAATAATAGATGCATATCTCAAACTAACATTTCCACATCCTCTACGATCATCCGAACAATCCAGCTGAATCTCCAAACTAAGGAGTAAGGGCACTAATCCTGGGGATTCTGGAGCCAATGGAGTCCATCCAACAAATCTGAATACATGCTCCGATCCATGGCTTTCTTCTTCCTCCCCAGCTCCTCCAAAAGCTCAAACGCTTCCTCAGTCTTCCCTCCCCTGCACATCCCTTCAAATACCGTTCTATATGTCAGAATATCTGGAGTCATCGAATTCTCCAACATGTCAAACAAAACCTTGATGCATTCATCAAATCTCTCTTCCATGGCCAAGCTGCAAATCAAAGACATGTAGATGCTGCTTGTTGGCACGAATCCTTTGTTCCTCATCTCTCTGAAAAACCCAAATCCCTGATCCAGTAACCCCTTTTCACAGAACCCCTTCGTAATATATCCATAGGTGTATTCATTGGGTTCGCAGCCATAGAGCTCCATCTCACGAAAAACCCTCAGCGCTTCGTCCATATCCAAGCAAATAGAGTAGGCCTTGATGATTAGGTTGAGTGTCAATGTGTCCGGAATTACACCGGTGGTCTTCATCTGACGAACTAGGGATCGGATGGAGCGAAGGTAGATATAGCAGATGGGGGGCTTGCCGAAGCGGTTGAGGATGACGCCGAGCAGGAGGGAGAAGGTCTCGAGGGATGGGCGGCAATCCGTGTCTGGACGGAGCATGAGCCTGTAGAGCTCGAAGGCGCGGGAAAAGTGGCGGCGGACGGAGCAGCAGAAGCGGATGGCGGAGTTGATGAGAGGGGGGTCTGGAGGACATGCACCGGAGAGGATGTCGGATATGAGGGATTCGACGGTGGAGAAGCGGCGGGAGGAGACGGAGATGTGGAGCATGGTGTGGTAGGTGGAGGTGCAGTGGCGGTAGCCGGGCTGGAGGGAGGTCCAGCGGAAGATGTCATAGGCGAGGTCTGGATCAGATTGTTCGCGGAGAGCCGCATCGACGTCGGCGGAGGTGAAGCCGGGGCTAAGGCGGGAGACCCAGCTGTCGAATTGCTTCTCAGTTGGTGTGGAGGAGCGTGTTCGGGGGTTAGGGTTAAGGTGAGAAGCAGGCGTTGTTGAGAGGGGGCGGAAAATCATGTTATTGCTTTGGAAGAGGGAGGATTTTGATTTGGAGAAGGCGGAGAAGAGAAGGCGATGGGAGTTGACAGCCATGGCGTTCTTCTGCCCGGAGGGAGAAAGGGAGGGTCGGAGAAGCCACTTTACCGTGATGCGAAGATTAGAGAAGAAATGAAAACTTACGCACCGTTTGGCACCGCGGTAGCGGCGGTGAACGCGGTTGTTAGTTGATATTAGCAATCTGCTATTTGCAGTCCATCGCTATTCGTAGTCCATAAATTTTATTTGCAGTCCATAATTATATTTGCACCTCATTCTCATCCCAAATAAGCGAAACATTTTGTTGATTTATTAAACACTAGAAGCCTAGAGAAATATCTTCAAGACTCTAAAACAATTTAAAACTCTAGCGGAAAAACAAGTTAAATGACATGCATAGAGGAATCAACTCTAAATCAAGTTAAATGGCATGCAAACATTCATCTAATCAGAAAATTATTTTCTTGGGATTTTTGCTGGATAATTTTCTTCTTTTTTGAAGAAGACAAATCTAAGAGGGGGAGAGACGACGCGACCGATGGAACTACGGCTAGGATTTAGGCAACGTGAGGAGAGAGATGGAGAGGAGGAGGTTATTTGATGAGGTGTGATTAGCGAGAATTGAATTGCGAATATAATTAGGATTTTTACAATTTTTTTGGGTGCGAATAACAAAAATTGGACTGCTAATATCAACTCTCACAAATAAACACAGAACAGTATTAAACATGTATCCACGGATTTTTAACATGTGCAGCCCAACGTAAAATCAAACAGAGAATTGTGTGCTTCCCCGCATTTTCTTATAGTTGATAGGAGTCATAGTGCATCGTCTCTGAGATCGCGACAGTATTATTGATTACCGGGTCTCACGTAAGTATTATGAGGGGATGACAATGCCACAATTTCACTTAATAGTCATTGAGGGGATGACAGAGAATTGTGTTCTTGTTTACATGCAATTTTACAAAAATCATATTTTTGTAGGTCGTTGATATTTGTAGACCACAAATAACTATTTGTAATCTATGGATGTTTGTAGACCACATAATTATATTCGTACTCAAACATGCTATTTGTAGACCAATATATATGAATTTTTAAAACAAATTTAGAATGATGTAAAACAAGCGTAGAATTATACTCCCATTTAAACCATACACATATTTGAAAATAAACATGTGAAAAAACATTAACAACTTTATACACTTCACATCAACTATAAACGCAGTCCCAAAATATATATGTACTGTAACATTAAAAAAATATATTGTTCCTCAATAAAGTCATCTATAAAGCTCAGATAACTTTTCCGCTCAAAATAAACTGTCCATGCAAGAGCAGTAGCTTCAAATTAAATTTTTAATAGAACTGGTGGTAGTAGGAACTCCCGAATGGGGCGGCCAAGGCGGGATTTCGCTCCCGAAAGCACGTCAAGGCGGAGATCTAGCAATCCGACGGACGTGAGAAACGATTCCAACGGGCGGCGGAATGCGACACCTCTTGCGAGCACGTGGTGCGGGGAATAGGCGCTCGGGCGTACATGAGAGGAGGAGACAGTCTGAGATTATTATCTTTTAGAAGCCTAAACAATCAAAAGAAAGTAAGGCTTCGTTTGGCGCGGCTTTTTGCTCCGATGAGTTTCGTCAAAAAAGCAATTATCATAGAATGTATGTTTGTCAAGACAAAGGTTAAGACCGCTCTATACATAAAATAAGAGAGTTGATATTAACAGTCCGGAATTGGCTATTCGCAGTCCATCACTATTTTCGTAGTCCATAAATTTTATTTGTAGTCCAAAATTATATTTGCACCCCACTCTCAACCCAAATAAGCGAAACATTTTCTTGATTTATTAAGTACTAGAAGCATAGAAAAACATCTTAAAGACTAAAACAATTTAAAAACCTAGCAAAAAAAACAAGTTAAATGGCATGCATAGAGAAATTAACTCTAAACCAAGTTAAATGACATGCAAAACTTCCTATAACCAGAAAACTGACTACTTTTTTGAGATTTTCGCTCGATAATTTCCTTCTTTTTTGAAGGTGAATCTAAGAGGGGCAAAACGACGCGACCGATAGAACTACTGCTAGAGTTTAGACAACGGGAGAGAGACGAAGAAGAGGTTATTTGATGGGATGTGATTAGTGAGAATTGTAATGCGAATATAATTAGGATGCTTACATTTTTTGGAGTGCGAATAGCGAGAATTGGACCGCTAATATCAACTCTCTAAAATAAACTAGTTTTGAGCATAAAATGCATGAAATTTTTTTGGTGAGTTCGGGCATTTACGAACGACGGTTCATGACCGCTGCGCCAAACGAAGTCTAAGTTACTTCTAGAGCAAAAATAGAGATTCGTGGTCTAAGAATATTAACACCCCAGTTTTAAAAGATTTACCGAACCAAATATATTCCTTGTCATTTGTGGAATCTTCGTCGAGTAAATCCTGATTCTGTGGATCAAATGTGACGAAGCCTTCACACTCATACTCCACCTTAACTACGTCGTTATCTGATTTATCTCCCTCCCTTCCTCCCTCAAGCTCTGCTCTCTTCTAATTATGGTCACAATCGTCAACCTATCTCCCTCGCTCTCCAACTACTCCCTCTCTTCTCCGATCCGTCTCCTCCCTTTCTTAAGAAGAAAACCCCACTCATTACCAGCTCGCGAAACTCCGGTTTGAAGCCCCAATGGAGTCTCACGGCAAGCCATTTTCTCACGGGAGGCGCCTCTTCGAACTCCTTGAAGAGCGGCAGGAGCCATTTCTACTTGAAGTCTACCTCTCCGAGAATGGCCATTCGTGCAATCTCCTCAAATCTCAGCAACCTTCAATGAAGTGCTGGCCGACTGAAACTTGCAGAAAGTTTCTTGGATACAGCTCAGACGGATTCAAGAGACGGAGAGGAGGAAAGGAGTTGACTTGTGTTCTGCCCAAAAATTGGAGCTTGAAGCTCCGAAAAGCTCTGAATTGGGACAACAGAGTCCCTGCTGATGGAACCGGCGGTTTATCGGGTTTCTTCGCTGCGATCAGAGGCCAGGCCCTGTCTGTCCGGTTCAGCGGATTACTCCATTCATGCGAGGAAGTATTGGACGGAAGAAGGCGCTGGAAAACCATGGTTGATTCGAAGCAGCTCAGCCCTGTTTCGGTTTTTGAATTGCATTCAGAGGAAGGCTGCTCTGCTCACAACCACTGTACTCTTTTCCTGGTTTTCATTGTTACCTTTGCTATACAATTGATTAAAAATACTTTCTTTGATCTGTTTTTTACCTTTTACTTGCGTGTTCGTAGCGATGGAGGAAGAGAACACATCGACCTCGCCTCTGAATCCAGAGACGGCCGATGAACAACCGCATTATAAACAACAGCACAAAAATGACAGAAACTGCAAGCTTCGATCGAATCATCTTCTCCAGCAATGCGGGAAGGAGTTTGAGGAGAGGATTTTCGGCTGTCGTGAGAGTTTGGGCCACCACAGGGCCGCCGCGAAAGCCATGGAATTGCAGGTCGTTTCCTTCGGCGCAGCCAGCATAGCAGAATGGATAGACGTGGACCGCTTTGGGACCACAGCAGAGTGGAACAGATTCCCAGCGGAGGCAATGGAGATTGGTTTGGTGATCGAGGGATTCATCTTTGATGAGATGATCAGAGAGGAGGTAGTTGTAATTCTTTCTGATTTCTGCTGTAATTGGAATCCATTCTAAGTTTTGCTAAGCAAAAGAGAAGTCCAAATCAGCCTTTTTGTTTAAAAAAAAAAATCTGTTCTTTGTTATAACCTGTTAATTTCTGGGGCCATTTGAGGAGAAATTGTTATATTCACCCAGGCTGCCTCTACATAGGCTTTGTTTGTTCAGCCATTTTTGCTCCATCAAACATAGCTGAAAAAAGCTGTTTGGTAAATCTCTCATTTTGGCTTTGTAGCGGTCATAATCTGTCTTGCTAAACATACATTCTATGATAATGATGTTTTTGACCAAACTCATCGGAGCAAAATAAGATGCGCCAAACGTAGCCTAAGGTGGTGTCGGTCGTGAACGTGGCGGTTGTGAACTGTCGTTCGTGAATGCCCGACCTCACCTAAAAAAATTCATGCATTTTATGCTCAAAACTAGTTTATTTTCTTTATAGCAGTGATAACCTTTGTCTTGTCAAACATACATTCTATGATAATGATGTTTTTTTATCAAACTCACCGGAGCAAATAAGACGCGCCAAATGTAGCCTAAGGTGGTGGCGGTCGTGAACGCGGTGGTTGTGAACTGTGGTTCGTGAACGCCCGACCTCACCTAAGGAACACCATCCACTTTTATGCTCAAAATTAGTTTTCTTTTCTCCAAGCACTCAATGATGGTAGACTTTTTGTCGAGGCTCATTTTTGCTTCTGACACGGCATTTTTGCTCCGGTAAGTTTGGACAAAAACACCTCCATCATAGAGCAGCACCACACTATCATAGAATGCATGTTTGACATGCCAAAGGTAGGACCGCCACCGAGAAAAGAAAACTAGTTTTGAACATAAAAAATGGTTGAAGTTTACTAGGTGTGGTAGGCCGTTCACGAACGACGATCATAACCACCGCGGTAGTGACCGCCCGACCTCACTTAAGGACCTTTCATCCACTTTTATGTTCAAAATTTTTTTTTCTTGGTAGCGATCGTAATCATTGTCATGCCAAACATACATTCTATAATTATGAAAACGCCGATTTGAACCTAAGCATACAATATTTTTGAGCGATTATGACTAAAGATAGAGCACATTGACGACAAAGGATTCATAAAGCCGGCCCCACTATAGTGGGATAAAGAACCGAGTGTTGTTGTTATTGTTACATTTTTCTCCAACCTAAAATATAGCAAAATTGGCAACAAAGAGAGTTAATTTTTATGAGAAAAATAAACACATGCTCTACAATAAATTGGAGAATACATGGTTTTATCTACAAATTATTTGAAAGCAGATTCAATAACAATATAGCATCGAAACTTCTTAAAATTATTGATTTTCTTAAAAAAAAAACAAAATAAATAAATAAATAAATAATTGTCGAGCGCTTATTCCTCAAATTTTCGAAAATATTTTAATTTTTGGTCGAAGAATGAAGTCGGCAGTCTAGTCACTTAAGTTTCACTAGGTCGGGACCGATGCGCTTAAATGCTGAAAACCTGAATATGACTGCGGTCCAAACACATGGGTCTGGTTGTGATTGAAAATGCTTTTTGTATGCCCCCTCTGATCATCCCAGGGTGCCCTAATGATCGAGGTGCTAAGTGCGCACGATGCTCGCATGTAGAGGGAGAATGTTCGTCGAACTATTTTAATTAGGCTCCGTTTGGTAGGTCATGATAGCTGTCATAAATGCGGTGGTTATGAACCATGCATCGTCCGTGAACGCACGACCGCACCACCTAAGGAACTTCATTAACTTTTATGTTCAAAACTAATTTTCTTTTCTTGATTGCGGTCGCAACCTCTGTATGCCAAACAAAGCCTTAGGCGCTCTGATAGAATTTTTGATCAAAATTAAATATCATATTATTTTATTTATTATGAAAACAGTGCAAATAAAGTATTTTATTAAAAAAAAATGAGATGCTAGTATGTGTAAATAAAGTATTTTTATTGTCTTGGTGTAACATTAGGCTTTTTACTTTTAGGGAGTTGTTAAAGGCAAATCAGAAATGGCTATTGGCAAACCAATTTCTATGAGTTATTACGCGGCTTTTGAAAATACGCTTTGTACATGCATTTTTAGGAAAAGTGTTCAACACGAAAATTGTAGATCTCGTCGAGATCTACAACATTTGTGTTGAACACTTTTCCTAAAAATGCATGTACAAGGCGTATTTTCTTGTTATTTTCAAAAATTCACTATAGTAACGATCAATGTGATTTTAGGGCCTTGTGCGTGCATTTTTAGGAAAAGTGTTCAACACGAAAGTTGTAGATCTCGACGAGATCTACAATTTTCGTGTTGAACACTTTTCCTAAAAATGCATGTACAAAGCTTATTTTCAAAAAACCGCGTAATAACTCATAGAAATTGGTTTGTCAATATCCAATTCTGGTTTGCCTTTAACAATGCCCTAATTTTATTCCTCTCTATTACAAGATTTTCAAAATTGTTAATTTATATGTTTTTTTCTATTTTAAGAAACATGCTCTCATAGGGACAGAGTATCATCAAAATCGTGATTAGGGATATATAGGTGCGAAGCCCTGTGCCTGTCACTCATAATTTAGAATTACAAAAAATTCTCATATAATTTAGCATGCTTACCTAGGATGTCTCGATAAATGTTGTTTTTTATTTTTCTTTTCAAACTTCAGCTAACCCCCATATTAATCACCTCCATCTAATTTTTCACCTAATTAAAGTCTTCCTTGAAGAATTTGTGGCATGCTTGGCAGGTCATGTGATTCACACCTACCATGCATGAAATCCTAGCCATCGACCATATTACTTCATAAAAAAAAACATAACTTGCTCATGAGCAAACACACCACGGAAGGAAGTCATCAGTTAGGAAGGGAAAAGACTCGGGCGTGCGCTACGTCGAAGGAGCCGCCGGCGGTTTAATCGGCAAGTTCGAGGAGGCGTTAACTCAGAGACACAGTGGGCCAACGGTGCTCAAGCGGGCTCGGTCTCAGCCGGCAGAGGCTTAATCATTTTGATCATTCCATGTTTATTTTTTCTTATGCAAAGTAAGAGAAGAAAGAAGATTTCTATATATATATACACGAGTGACAGTGCACGGGGAGCCCCCCGTGTCCCGCGCGACGGTACTCCGGTCATGACGGTACCTCAGCTTTACGGCGCTCATGCCGATTGCAATCTCTCGAGCGCACTCGTTGCCTCATTTTGTCGTGCGCTCGAGAAAATGCGAGCATCGTGAGTGTCGTCGAGCCGAGGTACTCCCGTCTATGTTCATCTGTTCTCGCGCGCGAGCATCGCACAAAAATACTCCCCACGTGCATAACATTAATTTAAGAAACATTAACTTAATAAATATTTTGATATATCAACGTTTTATATAAATTTTAATACTTCTTTATACTATATATATATCAAAATTTATATAAAATTTAATAAAGTTTTAATTATATATGTCTAAATATTAATCAAAATGTTGATGAGACTCACTTCCACCTCTCTCCTTCTTTCTCTCTCTATCTTTCTCTCTCCAATTCCAAAAGTGTTGCCGCCCTCTCTCCCCTCCCTTCCTCTCTCTCTCTCTCTCTTAATTGTGAGGCTCACTCCCTCTCTCCTTCTCTCTTTCTCTCTCCTTATCGAATGATGGTTATTATTTAGCTGGACATTACAGTGACAAGGGGATATCTTTATATATCTTTACGAGTGACAGTGCACAGGGAGCCCCCCGTGCCCCGCGCGACAGTACCATGTCCGCCCCCGGCACGCACCCAGTTATATTTTTTCTTTTTTCTTTTTTTCATTTATTTTTATAAATTTTAAAAAATAAATATTATGTATTTTATTTTTAAAATATTTAGATTTTATACAATATTTTATATTTTTTTCAATTTCTCTCTCTCTATTTCTCTCTCCAATTCGGCCACCCTCTTTCTCCTCCCTCCCTCTCTCTCTTAATTGTGGGCCCCACTCCCTCTCTCCCCTCTCTCCCTCTCTCTTCTTCTCTCCTTATTTATTTCTCTATTTCTCTCTCCAATTCAATGATGCCGCCCACTTTCTCCTCCCTCTCTCTCTTAATTGTGAGCCCCATTCTCTCTCACTTTCTCTTTCTCTCTTCTTATCGGTCGATATTAATTGACTTGGACATTACACCGATAAGAGAATTTCTTTATATATTAGTACAGAGATATATATATATATATATATATATATATTTTAAATCATTTTGAGCATTTTAAAACGGCGTAGCAAACCTACCTCTAAATACGATCGCTGCTCCTAATAATTTTGGGAATGATGGGGTCATGAGACGAAAATACCCCTAACTCAAGAATATCGAGATAGCAACAGTGGAAAGGACAAAAAGGTCTCTTCTACTCATCCTTAAATAACAATGCTGCTATAGCCTCATGACAGCTGTACATAAGTCTCTTGGGAGGAGAGAGAGAGAGAGAGAGAGGCATCGAACAATCAGCTTCGTACGAGAAAAAAGTAGACATGGTCCTCCTATCATTGCCCATAAAGTTGGCTCAAATTACTACAGTACCACCACTAGTACTACTACTCATTTATTAGGTTCTCTTAGCCCTCCCCTAAACCCTTACGAGAAATTATAGCCTTGCTTCGGCTCAACCAATTGCGTGTCGCATGAAAACAAATAGGCCACGTGTCTAGTCGACTCGTCAAACTCGCGGCCGGCCCCACGCAATAGCTTCGAGCCCGCGCTACCACTCCCAAGCAGGGCTCTAATGGTTTGGTTTGTTCGGTTTTTAAGCAAAATCGTAAACCAAACCATCCCAATGTGTTTCCAAAAATTTGGAACAAAACCGAACTGTGCTCAAAAATTGAAACCGAACCGAACCGAATAGTCCGGTTTGATTTTGATGGTTTAAAATTTAAATAATGTGTAATCTAAGAAGTGTGTTTTAAAATCACAATTATATTTGATGTGTGCTCAAGAAATTGCACTCCATGTTTCTCAGTCGCATGTGTTTCAAGTACTTTTCGGTTTGTAAAATCTCGATTCATTGTGAAGCGAATGTTTTTTGCAAAAAATTAGGTTGTATCGAGCTCGATGTTTACATTTATTACCGTGTGTAGTTGTGCCGTGTTCACAACAATAGATATCAGTATTGGACGGAATCATAAAATCATTGTGGATGGAATCATAAGATCTGAAATTACATTTTGCCATGCAAAATCATGAATACGGGTCGGTTCAACTTAATTGGTTCGATTTGTCATGCAAAGTTATGAACCGATCCGAACCGTATGGTTTTTCTAAAATCAAAATCGTGATCGAATCACGGCCTAATGAAACCGAACCAAACCGTGCGGTTTGGTTTGACGGTTCGGTTGATTTTTGCTTACAGGCCTACTTGCAAGTGTTGCATACGCTTGAGTGTGACTAAAAAATTAGTTTTCCTCTTCCGTCCAAAACTAATTTTTCTGACGAAGGTTTTCATCTCCTCTTCCGCAGAGCTTCCGCTCGACGACTCGCGCTCGCGCCGCTCCCCGCGCCTCCTTCTTCTCCGGCGATCGGCGGCCGCTGTAGGTATTTTCCTCTTCCGTCGTCCTCTTCCTTTATTCCGCCGCTCCACATTGATGCCCTAGGGCACTTTTTTGGCCGGTGTTTTTGATCTCGCTCGGTGCCTCTTCCGCAGACATTCCGCTCGACGCCGCTCGCTATCCCCGCGCCTCCTTCCTCTCCGGCGACCGCTGTAGAAGGTAAACTCCTCTCCCGTCTTCCTTGTTGCGTTTCATGTTGGTAGGCGGATCCAGTGATGAAGGATCGGCATATTTTCCTGTAGAAATGCATCAAATGTTTTGTGGATGAGTTTGTATTTGTGGAGGTGTGTGTTTGTGTGTTCATTTTTGTGTGATTGGATGAGTGTGTATTTGTGGAGGTGTGTGTTTGTGTGTTCTTGTTTGTGTGATTTGAATCTTATTTGTGTATGTGTGTGTTTTTTTTTGTGTGTGTGTATTATTTTGGATGAGTGTGTGTATGTGTGTATTTGTGGAGGTGTGTGTTTGTGTGATTGGATGAGTGTGTTTTTTTTGAATGTGTGTGTGTATTTGTTTGATGATTATGTGTGTGTGTGTATTTTTTTTGGGTGTGTGTGTGTGTATTTATTTGGATGAGTATGTGTGTGTGTGCATGTGTGTGTGTGTATTTATTTGGATGAGTGTGTGTATGTGTGCATGTGTGTGTGTGTGTGTGTGTGTATATGTGTATGTGTGTGTGTGTGTGTATTTATTTGGATGAGTGTGTTTATGTGTGCATGTGTGTGTGTGTATTTATTTGGATGAGTGTGTATATGTGTGCATGTGTGTGTGTTTTTAGGTGTGTATATGTGTATGTGTGTATTTGTTTGATGATTATGTGTGTGTGTGTGTATTTATTTGGATGAGTGTGTGTATGTGTGCATGTGTCTGTGTTTGTTATTTTTAGGTGTGTATATGTGTATGTGTGTATTTGTTTGATGATTATGTGTGTGTGTGTGTGTGTGTGTTTGTGTGTTTTATTTGGATGTGTGTGTGTGTGTATTTTTGGATGAGTGTGTGTATTTGTGCATGTGTGTATTTGTTTGGTGTGTATATGTGTATGTGTGTATTTGTTTGGTGTGTATATGTGTATGTGTTTGTGTGTTATTTTTTTGGATGTGTGTATATGTGTATTTGTTTGATGATTATGTGTGTGTGGTTGTGTGTTTTTTTTGGATGCGTGTGTGTGTGTTTGTGTGTTTTGGATGTGTTTGTATATATGTATGTGTGGATGAGTGTGTGTGTGTTTTGGATGGGTTTATATATATGTATGTGTGTATAACTGCCATTGGATAGCTTTCCTGAAAAAACTGTATTTTCCCTCCATTTTAGATGGATTCAGCGGAGTTGCGAGAAAAATTAATAAAAGAATATATTATGAAATGTGGGTATCTCACAGCACTCGGTGCTGCTTGGGCAGCATTAGAATATATTCCCATGGAACCTGTAGACCATGAAATGAACTCTGCACTACGATCCACATTGCTTAGACGCATATATGAGGGTCCAGAAGTCAACTGTTTTAACCTATTACGTATGAGTAAACAACCATTCGGAGAGCTATGCCACATATTATCTGTTAGAGGTCTGGTGCACGAAAGTAAGTATGTTTCGGTGAAAGAATCTGTTGGCCTATTCTTATACATTATAGCACATAATAAGAAGTTTCGTGATGTTGGAGTTACGTATATCCGATCCATGGATACTATAAGTAGACACTTCAATATCGTGCTCAGAGCGCACTGCTGAAGTTAGCTAGAGAATATATAAAGTTACCGGAATCAAGATCAAACCGTAGATGGAGATGGTTTGAGGACTGCTGAAATGGATCGTACTCTGTCCAGTGTATTACTAGAGGAGCATGGAAAGGGTCACAAAACGCCGAATGGATGGAAAGCGGTGGCCTTCACAGCAGCAATCAAAGGGATGAAAGATTTACATAATATAGATTTCACCAAGGAGAAGATCATGACCAGACTCAAGACGTGGAATAAATATTACAAGGAGGTGTCTGCAATGTTGGATACAAGTGGCTTCAGATGGGATTGGGAACGTAATACAGTGAAAGTTGACAGTGAAGAAGTATGGGCCAATTATGTCAAGGTATATTCAGTTATATTGCATTCAATATTTTTGTTTTATTTATTTTACCATAGTTAATGTGAAATAATCATGTTGTGCAGGCACATCCTACTGTGAAGCACTACAGAGATAAGGTAATCATTAATTGGGGAGATTTAGGCATATTATGCGGTAATGACAAAATAACAGGTGCTTTTGCGGCGACAGCAAACGAGACAGTAGTTGAGCTGGATGGAGAGTCAGTAGGTGAAGAAAGCAACTTTGCGGCAGAGCCTTCAACAGGGGGGAGCAGTAGGCAGAAGAAGAGGAAGAAAACCCTGGGGGAGGAAATAGCACATGACATAAATAAAATGGCAGATAGTATGGAGCACACAACGGCTGCAATCGCAAAAAGCAACGAAGCTCCGAAAGCACCTTCTACTCAAATCTATGAAGCACTTGCTCGACTACCGGATTTGCAGGTGCGGGAGTTAGTGAAAGCCATGGATCTTCTAGATGCCAGCCAACTGAAGTTCGACACGTTCATGGCTTTGCCAGAGAGCATGAGGCTGACGTGGCTTCACTTGCAATTCTATGACTTATGAGCGCATGAGGATTACGTGTTTATGTTTGTTCGCAGTTTATTGTATTTCTATTTTTTATGTTTAGCGGAGTGTCACATTTCATCTGCTTTTGGATTCGTGGTTTTATTTCATGCAGTTTACTAGAACATTTTGTGGTTAATGAATGTTTAGTTCGTGTTGTTTTTATGTCTATTTTTGTTTTTTAAATATTGTTTGCCCTACTGTTGGTAAAATTTTAAACAAAAATTCTGATTTTATGCAATTCCTGTGATCAATGAATTCCATGCTGCAGCCGAACAGCAAAATTGCTCAATTCCAATTCCTGCAGCTGAAAACTTTCCTGCAGCCGAACAGCTTTTTTGGAATTCAGCAAAACCAAAACCTACTGGTTTTTGGTTTTACTGAATTCCAATTCTTTAAAACCAAAACCCGCGATCCGAACGGACCCTAAGAGAAATTATAGCCTTGCTTCGACTCAACCAATTGCCTGTCGCATGAAACAAATAGGCCACGTGTCGTGAGTCGACTCGTCAAACTCGTGGCCGGCCCCACGCAATAGCTTCGAGCCCGCGCTGCCACTCCCAAGTAGGGCTCTAATGGTTTGGTTTGTTCGGTTTTTAAGCAAAACCGTAAACAAAATCACCCCAACGTGTTTCCGAAAATTTGGATCAGAACCGAACCGCGCTCAAAAATTGAAACCGAATAGAACCAAATAGTTCGGATTGGTTTTGGTGGTTTAAAATTTAAATAACGTGTAATCTAAGAAGAGTGTTTTAAAATCACAATTATATTTTATGTGCGCTCAAGAAATTGCACTCCGTGTTTCTCAATCACATGTGTTTCAAGTACTTTTCGGTTTGTAAAATCTTGATTCATTGTGAAGCGAATATTTTTTTGCAAAAAATTAGGTTGTATTGAGCTCGATGTTTACATTTATTACCGTGTGTAGTTGTGCCGTGTTCACAACAGTAGATATCAGTATTGGACGAAATCATAAAATCATTGTGGATGGAATCATAAGATCTGAAATTACATTTTGCCATGCAAAATCATGAATAGGTACGGTTCTGTTCAACTTAATTGGTTCGGTTTGTCATGCAAAATCATGAACCGATCCGAACCATATGGTTTTTCTAAAATCAAAACCGTGATCGAATCACGGCCTAATGAAACCGAATCAAACCGTGCGGTTTGGTTTGACGGTTCGATTGGTTTTTTGCTTACAGGCCTACTGCAAGTGCTGCATACGCTTGGGTGCGACTAAAAACAATTCCACATGCACGTTGGTCTCACAGGTCGAATTTGAATGCTCCATACATGATGTAGACACAATCGCGGAGCAATTCATGGAACGGGTCGATAAACAGAAGCGCGACAAGAAGCACTCGAGCGTGAAGCTTCACCGACTTGGCGGCATCCTCCAATCAGAGTTTGCTTGGTCTTTTATTTTCAGTTTCTTTATGTTTTTCACTTCTAGGGTTATTTTCGACATTTCTCTGCTTAGGGTGCTTTGGTCGATGGACATATTTTTTCACTCCTATTGTTGAGGAAGAAAACTATTCTGTACGCGCGCGTGTTTGTGCAGTGACTTGAGCCTATTGTCGGTCAAGTATGACCTAAATAACGAAATATGTAAACCAGTTCAATTCCAGTATATGTAAACTACTCATCATTTCTCATTAACGTTAATCTCATCGTTGAGGCCAGCGCGCGTCACCTAGCTTGCTCATAACGTCCACCTCATCGGTACCATTCACATTATATTCCTTCGCTAACCTCCACATGGTCTCCGCATTTCCTTCATATAACATCCATACACGGCCCCACCCTCCTTCATTCAACCTCCGGTAGTCCCCCACACCTTCATGTAACCCCTAATGATCGATCGCTCCTAGCTTGTTGGACCACTATTGGACAACTAGCTACCGCCTTCTTCCTACTTGGACAACAACTAGCCACTTCACTCTTCCATTGTGAAATTGCCATCAAGTTTCCCTCCCCTCCCAATTGTAAACCCCACCTCCCATTAATTCTCCGCAATTGGCCAACAAGTCGCTTTTTTTCTCCTCCGCCTCTTCGGCCATGTAATAAAGCTATATCAAGAGGTCTCTATGATGTTATGAAATACAATAGAATTTGATTATTTCTTTCAACTTTTAGTGAGAAACCATGCAATCATCTTTGTAGGTGAGCGTCCCCTAATAGGGGCGGATCCGAAATTTTCAATAAGGAGGTCCAGACATCGTCCTTCTCCAGTAAAAAAAAGTCTCTTACATGAGTCGTTTCTTCCTCATTCGGTCACAGTTTTTGACTTCATAATAGTGTTTTTTCAATAACAAGTATTTAAATGATCTACGCCTCACATCAAGTGACTCCAAAATTCTCCTTGAAAATTTCTGATGAGCACAATTTTTGATATTTTTGCTTGATTATTTTTTGTATGATGTTTACATATACATGTCTTATTGGTTGCTTTTATTTAAAAACATATTAAATGAATGACAAAATAATTTAATTGTGTCTTGCAATCATTTTTAATTATCATTTATTTATATTTTTATAATATATTTTTAACTATACTGTATACAAGAAGTTGTCTTTGGTACAACATTCAAAATTTTCAAATATAGTCTCATTCTTTTAAATTATAAATGTTTTTGAAAAAAAAATAATTATAAATATTAATTAAAATTTTTGTGTGGTCATTTTGAGTACTCATATGTACATGTTGTGGGCGCAACCGGCTTGATGCGGGCGAAGCTCAGAGCGTCATGGGCGTAGCCCGCCGGGGGGTGGCGAAGCCCGCCGTCGCGAGCCGGGTACTATCGTGCTTGACCGGGGGCGTAGAATGCATGTTTGGCATGACAACCGTTATGACCGTCACAAAGAAAAGATAACTAGTTTCAAACCCAAAAGTGGATGAAGTTCCTTAGGGGAGGTCAGACGTTTACGAACGACGATTCATAACCACCGTGTTCAGAACCGCCACCGCCGCACCAAACGGAGCATAGGTTTCCTTCACCTCATCCAGAATTCGCGGATTTGATTCGAATCACGCGTAGAAACATTCAATCCACGGCGAAGGTTAGGCGCATCAATTCTCGCAGGCGCACAAATTCAGCATGAACAACATGGGAATTGATTATGATTTGGGGTGAGCAGACTATACATGGGTCAATTGATTTCAATTTTAATTGGGAGTCAGGAGGTTGTTTCAACTCAGTGAGAAATGCATCAAAGCTGCAATCTTTGAATTAATGGCTTCTATGTTTGATTATGACTACAGCTGATCATGAACCACACAAAATATTCAGAGTAGAGGACAACTCTGAGAACCCTGCAGAAGATTTCAGAAGCAAATTGAAGGGAAATATGGCAACAGAGAGCACATGTGCATATATATATATATTATTCTAAAAAGAAATATGGATAACTTTGAAATTGATGGAATTAAAAAGCAATTGAGAAAATCATATCCGTCCGTGATGGCATCAAAAAATACAGACCGTTCACAATGGTCTGCGAATAACCAAACAATTTTGCGCTAGCCGCTATTCGCAGACCACATTGGTCTGTGAATAGTCAATCAGTTTTGTTGCTCTAGCTGCTATTCGAAGACCAAATTGGTTCGCAGACCAAATTGGTCTGCGAATAGTCAATCAGTTTTGCGCTAGCCGCTATTCGCAGACCACGTCGATCTGCGAATAGCGAAACAGTTTTATGTCGGCCGCTATTCACAGACCACGTTGATCGCTGACCATGTTCTGGACGCTATTTGCAGATCACCTAATTTTATACGAATTTTTGAAGACTGACAACGAGCTCAGTCTGCGGCGGGCGGGCTCTCAGTTGGAAGCGGGCGTAGTCCGTTGCCAGTGCGGGTGAAGCCCGCCGTTGCGCTTACATAAGGTCGGAGGCCCGTGTCATTCGACTTGTTTACACACACACACACACACACACACACACACACACACACACACACACACACACACACACGAACTACAGTGCACTGGCCCTCACGTGCGGCCAACGACACACACACACGAACTACAGTGCACTGGCCCTCACGTGCGGCCAACGACACACACACACGAACTACAGTGCACTGGCCCTCACGTGCGGCCAACGACACACACACACGAACTACAGTGCACTGGCCCTCACGTGCGGCCAACACACACACACACGAACTACAGTGCACTGGCCCTCACGTGCGGCCAACGACAGTATTCCGGTCACGACAGTGACCCGACGCGACGACACTCGTCACTCGCAGAGTCGCTGTCTCCCGAGCGCTTGATTGCAGGGCATCGTGAGGGTGAAATTTTTATTTAATTAAATAAAAAATAAAAAGAGAAGATGATTTAATGGAGGGATTAGATTACTTTGATGGTTACACATTGACGAGATGTTTTTGTAATTTCAATAATAAGAGGGGTGCAATCAGTAATTATGCTAACTTTGAGGGGGTAAGTTTGACAATAAGGAGGCAAAAAAAGTGGGCAGCCAATTAATTGTTCATCGGCTGTGGTGCAGCGCAGCGCAGCGGGTGTCACCATGTGTTCGTATTTCAAATACAGAAAGGAAGCATGCATGGGACGCAAGGACAGGGGAAAGGCGAGTGAATAGTAGCCTCCTTACATTACCCCCTGCAGCTGCCAAATAAACTCCACTTCTCCCATTTTTGACCCACAATATACCCTCCACCCCAACAGTACCCCCCCCCCCCCCCCCCCCCCCCCTACAATTATCCACACCAGCCCTAAACTCTGACCATATTTTTCTTTTTTGAACTCTCAAATATGCCGCCATGAAATAAATATATGGGCAGAACTCGGAAGCAGAGCTCGAAGCTACAGGATTCTTGTAGAATGCAAGCTAAGAGCTGTAGAGTAACACAATTTGAACCCTTTTTTCCTGATTAGGGGAGGCTTAATGTTTGAGCCAAGAACTCGGCCCGCAAAGTTTTGCTTTGTCGCGGGCGACCACGAAAGCAAGAAAAGATACGAAAGCAAGAAACGATAGAGAGAACATGCATTAGAGTATTTTATTGTTCGACGTGGAGATCACGATTACGTTGCGGAGGGATCCCCGCATGCCAAAGAGCGCAAATGAACTCCCCCCCCCCCCCCCCCCCCCCCCCCCAAATCGAAGTGTTGTGCGAGGCCGTTGAAGGCAGGTGCGATCGCCGAATCTTGAAATGGGCGTCTTTCGTAAAAGGGTGCCCTGTTTTGAGAAGGTCGGGCCCACCCCCATGCGAAGAGCGGGCCGAGCCGCCCATGATAAGAACACTCTCAACATTATTTTGGTTAAATAAATGGGGGGGGGGGGGGGGGGGGGGGGGGGGGGGGGGGCTGGAAGAAGAATTTCTTGTGTTCTAGTATAGAATTAAAACCTTCTGCACCAATCTTGAGTTACTGCAACAGATTTTGGTCTTTTATGTTGGGGATGCATTCAGTGAATAGAGACAAAACACAGGTGTCTTCATAAACTCCATGCAGATGCTGCTGCTGCTGCTTTGGAACTACAGTTGGCTACTTTTTCATGCAGTCTCCCAACCTTTCCAACCTGTGAAGACAAAATATTACATGAAGAAAATATATTTATGTAATCTATATCTTGGTGTATTTTAATTAGACATATAACACCAACAAAACTTTTGCTTGCTGCTCAAACCCTAAGTTTTTATTAAGGATTGATAGCTAGCTGCAATCTCTCTCTTCATGAGTACGGTAAGCTCACTTTAGGCACCAGTTGGGTGTGAGAGGTGGAATAATTCCCCTCTTATAAAGGAGGCCGGCGGTTCAAACCTTGGCCTCAAAAACCTACCTCCCTATATTGGGGAGGAGAGAAGGTTGGGGTGTATGGGCTACAGTCCGGCTGTTGGGTCGCCTATTTGGCTCTTGCTCATGAGTGGTGCCGTTGAGAAGAGTTTCTTGGCCCAACTTTCAGCACAGCCTAAAGTGTCCTTTTAGCGCGGTGTCTTTGCTCTGATGAGTTTGGACAAAAACGCTGCCAATGACAGATATAACTGACCCTAAGAAAGAAAAAAAGTACATAAAAGTGGATGGAGAGTTCTTTAGGTAAGATCGTTCTTCATAACCACCGTGTTCATGAGCGCCACCACTGTGCCAAACATAGCCTAAGTTCGTCTCTCTGACCCCGCTCTCCTGACCTATTAAAAAAAAACTCAAATCACTTTCAGTAAATAAGCCCACATGTAATTTCGAAAGATAGAGGGATGCAAGTGCAACCTGTAATCCAAACTCCCAGGGGAGATCACAGTAATTAACCCTCTATATATACGAGTGACAGTGCACGGGGGGTCCCCGTGCCCCGAACGACAGTATCCTGCCCGTCCCCGGCAGGGATCGTCCGCCCCGTGCGGGGATCGCCCGCCCCCCGCGGAGATCGCCCGCCCTAGCATGCATTTTTAAAGGTTTTTCTTTGTTTTTCTATTATAGTTTTATTTTTGAAATTACAGTTTTAAAATTTAAAAACATAAAAAAATTTGAAAAAGAAAACCGCCGGTGGGTGAATGTGTGTTGAGAAGTTAAAGAAAATTGTCCAGTCATATATAGAGTAATGTAAGTGCTTACAACAACTTGCCAGTTAGTGTGGTGGTTGTGTCTTGATTCAATATATTACAGGTTTTGAGTTCGATCTCATGCAAGCGCAATTTTACAATTATTAAATTTTTAATGAAGATAAGGACAAAATCGTAATTTCACGTTGTAGGGTAGTGACTTGAAAATATAGGCCTAAGACATCATACCATAGTAAGTGTAGGAGATCTAGTAAAAATAATATGCGGCTGGATTTGATTTCAGCGAGATTGAACGGTGGTGATTGACTTGATGACAAACAGTTACACCATAAATGAATATCTTTATATAGTAGTCGAAAAATATCTCCAACCCCACCCTCTTCCAGCTCTGTTGTTCTCCAAAAATGAAGGCATACAAATTTAATTGTTGATAACCCCAAACAAGATTAGCTATATATTATGAGTCTGATCGGTCCCCACGGAATTAAAATCTCATTAGAAATATTAGAAGATGGCACGAAAAAGTACGGCATAAAATCAGAACGACAATCAGAGATCCCCACAACCGAAACAACCCCGCAGAGTCATTCATACAGAATACAAACGTTCAATGTAGCTGATACAGTTCACAATTACATGAGCATTGAGCTACATGATTAGAGATGAATATATAGGGACCTTGTGCTGCATTGCGCATTGAGCACTGCGCTCGTTCTCCTTTTTTGCGGCAAGCAGCGACTTTAAACCTTATGCTGCATTGCGCAATCCTGCGCCGCAAAACATTGTAAAACGGGGGTCAGACAAAGCTAACGGGTGCTCCCACTCTCCCAAGCTCTACGACAAGGGTCCTCCAAAAGGGAGTACCGCGCGCACGCACACAACTTGCAGTTAGTACAATAATATATACAATTACATGAGTATAGTAGCAGGTGAAGCTGCAACGCCAAGTAAGAGCAACAATTTAATCATGTGAAAAATTATACTATCAGAGCGATGTCTAAGGCTTCGTTTGGCGCGGCTTATTTGCTCCGGTGAGTTGGGTCAAAAATGGCATTATCATAGATTGTATGTTTGGCAAGACAAATGTTATGACCGCTACCAAGAAAATAAACTAGTTTTGAGCATAAAATGCATCAAATTTTTTAGGTGAGGTCGGGCGTTCACGAACGACGGTTCAAGACCACCGCGTTCACGACCGCAACCACCGCGCCAAACGAAGCCTAAATCAACAAGCAAACAATAGTGAAAGCATCCTCATCAACCGTCATATCTAAAAACTATCTCATCAAACTAGAAATTGCTGACAAATCATAGTATAGCCTGTTAAACCACCGCACTCATTTTCGATTCCAAAACCCGGGTCAAAGATAAGAGAGGTGGGGCATATTATAAGCATGAGTAGAGCGACTGGGTAGGCGGTGTGAGACTAATTTTGACATGCCTTTTTTTGGTTCATGCTGGACCGTCCTACAAAACTCCAAGTTAACTGCCATTTAAATTTGTGTAAGAAGCCTGGAGCTTTACTGCTTTAGTCATATGATAGGATTGTGATGAACAAATTGGGTACTAATATTTTGGAAATTTCTCCTGATTCTATTGTTTTGATTTATTATGTGGACTTAGGTATAGTTATTAATTTGTATTGTAGACGGCACAGATTGTTAATAAAGCTGAAGATTTACCAATTGTTGCTAAAACTAAAAAACCCTTCATCAGCTATATGAGGGTTATAATACTACTAGAAATGCAATTCAAAGCCAAACTGATAGTAGTGAAGCCTCAGTCAGCTCAAAGATATATTGGGACGGAGATATGGAACAACTCTGTATCATCTCACAAACTTATGTATTACCCCCTCTAGAGTAATTCTCAATTACTTTTTCACACTTTCATTATGGCAACACCGTGTCTCAATACGTCTTGGAGGGAAGACAAGCGAGAAATTTATGTTGCCTACCACCCCACCCGGCGATAAGACCTACCGCCCGGCAATAGTCCTATTATAGAGACATCGCACTGCCGTGCAGATTGGACGGTGATTGGAGCGCAAAGGTCAATTTTGCTACTGCACTGTGATAACTTGCTATCGCTCCGCTTTAGCACAAACCTAAATAAGGAATGTTTCGTTGTTCTGAGGAGGGAAAATTGGCGTCAAACTCATATTTTGACGATACCACCCGACAATAGCGTGAGAATGCCCTTGAAGAGGAAGATACAACATTTTTTACACTTGAAGTGACACATCATATAAGATATTCGAAGGAAGATCGAAACTCCAAGTTGCTCCGCTCCTTTTGGTAAGGATGATATAGATAGGATGGAGTACAAAAGAATGGCTCCCTCCAGATGACAGATAACTCAATCGCCCGAGACCTGAAAGCAAGAAAGGTGGGAGTTGAACCTTTTGACTTCGAAGAAGGTAAAAGCGAAGCTACTAAGTGAACAAGCACTACGACGGAGTATGTGAATAAATGCAAGAAAAGCATCTCGTCGCGGACCACGGATCCTTTGAGATCCTGATTTGCCCGCCGACAGTGACTCTTGTTCTTCCGGTCCCGGTCCGATTCTCTCTCCACGAGAAGATTTTTTTGAAAATGAAGCTAAATTTTGATATCTTAAATTGGTGGAAAGTTAACCCCGCGAGATTTTTAATTTTATCTCAAATAGCAAGAGATATTCTATCAATTCCAATATCAACAGAAGCATCTGAGAGCACTTTTGGTACTGGTGGACATACCAAATCCAATTAGGAGTTCATTGGCGCCAAAAACTCTTGAAGCTCTAATTTGTAGTTTGACTAGTTACGTTGCTAGACTAATCTCACTAAAATTGAAGAAATGATTGTAGATGTAAAACTGACCAAGGTCAGTTCGGTTTCAGTTTGTCCTAAACAAGACCAAAACTAACTCTTATAAGCTTATTGCAGTCCCCCGCCGAGATCGAAAAGAAAGAGACAACGAGGGTGTTACAAGAATAATATTCTTTTAAATTTGAAAAGGAGGATATGATTACTTCATATTTCAATCGGTAAAATTTAGTTTATTATTTTGTTGGTTGAATTTATTAATTTTATATTTAATTAATGAACAAAATATTAGATTAAAATTTATTGCTAAAAATAGCTTAAATAGCTCAATTTGTTACCTAGAAAGTAAATAAAATTAATGTTTGGAGACCAATTATGACCTAAAATATATAAGAAAAACTTCGTGGACGCAGTGCTTCCGAGATAGGTACATATCGAGCATAACAAATGATGATATTAGGCAGTGAGTGTGAGTGTAGTGCACGCAGAATGTACAATTGCAAGGTGTGGGCGCGATGCTGCATGCATATGCGATAGAGTGAGTGCATACAGACTCAAGAAGTACTGTAGGGATAGAAGCGCAACATATTAAGGTTACATGTAGGCGAGTGGGGCATGTGGAAAAGGAGAAGGGTGTGAGGGCAGAAGACACATAACTTTGTATGCCATGACAACATTAGGGAATGAGGCTCAGGGCGTGATGGTGCGCATGCATGCAAAAATATTATAGAGCACTGGGATATGTGTGCGAGGATTTTAGGAACATGAGCATGTAAATGGTATCCATGTGCATAAATTTTAGGACACCAAGTATATGCTATAACAAAAGAAGTGCATGAAAATCAAGGCGCCAAAAGATTTGGTGTATTCAAAACTTTCAGGGCATCACATATGAGTGACTTGTGCTAATATGGTGACTGCTTTTGTCGCAAGATTAAAGTGATAGTGTTAGTGACGTAGGGTAAGACACTAATGAACACCTAAGGCTAGATGCAAGTGCAAATGCAAATGTCCGGCGAATTCAAACTTGCAAAACAATATTTATAAACCATATAACTAGATTTAAAAGGTATCAGAGGGTAAGGCACTAATGAACATTCTTATCATGGCGTCGCCTAGGCGTCACCTAGGCGACGCCTAGGCGTCCAGTCGGCCGATTGAAAACAAGGCGAAAGCCACCTTATTTTTTTTAAAATTAGGGATATAGACAGCGATTTATATATAAACCGCTGTCTATGTAAACCGTTGTCTATTGTAACACGTAATGTTACAATAGACAGCGGTTTATATATAAACCGATGTCTATTGTACACATAATGTTACAATAGACATCGGTTTATATATAAACCGCTGTCTATTTTACAAATAGACAGCGGTTTATATATAAACCGCTGTCTATTTGTAAAATAGACAGCGATTTATATATAAACCGCTGTCTATTTGTAAAATAGACAGCGATTTATATATAAACCGCTGTCTATTGTACACGTAATGTTACAATCAAGGTTTTGAAAACCGGACCGGTTATCGAACCGGTGGAATGAAAGGTTCAAGGTTGAACCGGTCCAACCGGTTCAACTGGGGTCGAACCGCTATATATATATGCACAAGTATTTATAATAAAAATTTCCAAAAAATTAAAAATAATCAATATTACATCAAATATTTCTATAACATTATTATATTTCAATTTCTAAAATTATGTCAAATAAAATCAATAAAATATACTAATATTTTGAAAGGATTATAAATAAAATATAATTTGAAAAATCATTTAGATGTAAATATAAAATTAACGGCAAATATAACTAAATAATATGATTTATTAAATTAAACATAATTTCATAAATATAAAATTTAAATTTGAATCAAAATTAAAATCATATATATACAATGAAAATTGAATAATGTTATTTACTAATAAATATGAATAAAATTATTATATATAAAAGATATTTTGAGTGTTTTTAACTAAGACCAGTTGGCCTAGTGGATGGGGGTTCGTATTTATTGTAGTGGACTGGGTTCGAATCCCACTATCCTCAATTTAAACTTGAGTTTTTAAGTCCAGCAGTATTTATTGGACCCTTCCGGTTACGGGGAACCGGCCACGGGTCCCGGTTTTCAGGTCAACCCGCCCGGTTCCCCGGGTTTCGGGCGGTCCGTGGCTAATGCGGTTCTTGTACCTGGACCGGACCGGGTAGGTTTCCGGTTGGCGGTCCGACCGGTCGGACCGTCCGGTCCGATCCGGGTTTCAAAAGCTTGGTTACAATAGACAGCGGTTTATATATAGACCGCTGTCGAATAGGGATATAAACGAAAGAATTGACCCAGTCTTTTTACTTTTTACCGTCTCTGGATCGTTTGCTGCTCTGTTCAAATTTCTAAGTTGAATGGTATAACTTCTAAGTTGAATGCTATAATTTCTAAGTTGAATGATCATTTCATAATTCATATTTTCCTGCTTCCTAGTTTCTACTGCTTCTATAGTTCTGTATTTATATGTGTGATTGACTTAATGTGTGGTATACTAGTATTACCTCAATATCATTGCGGTTTTGTATGAATTTTGTTTAGGTTTTTTGGATGGTTTAGGTTTTTTTAGGGCTTTCTTATTACAGGAAAATGACTGATAAATGATCCTCATCAAAGTCAACAAGAGGCTTCACTAAAATGATGGGATTGAATAAGCTTAGAGCAGAGGGGAAGAAGATTTTTATTTCTGTTAATGATGATGGCCACATTATTCCCGGGCCTGAGTGTAATAAATTGATGAGTCTAATTGGTTCTCTTGTGAGGATGTATGTTCCAATCACATGTGCTAGATTGAAGGAAGTTGATAAATAAATTAAAGATCGAATATGGGAAGAAGTAAATGTACGTAATTTTGTTATTAGCGATTAGATAGCAGTGTTATTTTTTAGTTATTTATTAATAATATTGTCTATTATTTTCAGAATTATTTTGATAATGTTGATGGTGTTCGTCATGAATTGATGAAAAACATGGGTGAAAGTTGACGGTCGTGGAAATCTAAACTTTATGTCCATTACGTAAAGGATGTTGATTTGGAGCATCGTTACAATGTTCCAGTCAAGTATAATTTTATACCTCTTGAAGATTGAAAATTTTTTGTTGACAATCGCACCACTCCGGAATCTATGGTTATGTGTTCTTAAAAAACTCAATGTTTTATTATATCTACTAACTTTGTAAGCATTATACTCTAAGTATTAACAAATATTTATTTGTGTAGGAGAAAAGTAAACTTAACACAGAGAGAGCAAAAGCACAAAAGTCGTTTCATACTACTTCCAGAATGGGTTATTCTGGATTAGAAAAAAGGATGGTATTAGTATTTACTATTTAGTTCTCTACTTCTCTCTTGTATATTTTGTTTTTAAAATGTGTTTTTTCAATAATTTAAATGATAATTTATTTGCATTTTATTGTCAAAATTGAACAAGGTGCAAATGCACCAATTTCACGTGCGGAGCTATGGAAAGGCGGTCACAAAAGAAAGACTGGTGAATACATTAGTCAGGATGCAACTGATTTGGCAGCTAAAATTGTATGTTTAAATTATCATTTCATCATTTGTAAATTTTTATTTCATCGTTTGCATTAATATTTATTGATTTCACTTAGGATGAGGTCTCGAGCCAAGAGTCTGCTGCAAGTGCAATAGAGTCGCAGGTAAGAGATGACATCCTTGCATCTGTTTTAGGCAAGAAACATCTGGGCAGAGTAAGAGCTGGTGGCAAGTTTTCCACCATTACAAGTTTTTTTAAGAATGATAAGCGGAAGGAGAGAACAATAGCTCATATTGAAGATGTGGAATCTATTGTTCAAGAAAGATTGAGCCAACAACAAGAGTTATGGAGGCAAGAACAACAACAACAACAACATGAGCAGGCCTTTCAGAGCCAACTCTACCAACAACAACAAGCGCATCAAGCAGAGATGGCTAGCATGAAAAATCAAATCGATGAACTTATGCGCATGTTTGGTGCTAGAACCGAAACATCTCAAAACAAGTCTCAGGTATTATTATGTATTTATGTTTAATTATTTATACTTTTATGAAATATCATGTTATTTTTATACTTTTATTTATAGTTAACTTGTTATTTTTGGTTTGTCAGCAGACACTTGTATTAGTCTTACAAGGGCCTGAAACATCACATCAACCCGAAACGTCACATGGGTGTTTACCGTCTTCGGTATTATAAATTTATAATTAATATTTTTTATTTTTATGTAATTAATTTTTTTGTCCGAAATACTAAATACTAATTATTTTTAATTCCATAGAATGCCAATGATGTCATTGTCATGTTACCCAATTTCATTTCTATGATGGAGAAACGGGACAAAATAATAACTATGGTATTAGATCCAAATGTATTTGGAACTAAAAAATCAACATGTATATACTTTGAAGCTTCCGAGTTGTTTGATTTCCTTAATATGGAAATAATTGGAGTTAAAATCATATTATCATGTATTGGGTGAGTAATGATTATCAAATATTACAAACCTAAGATTTTTAGTTAATATATATATTGATTATGAATTTACATGTTTTTTTACAGATACATAGATTCACAACTAAAGAAGTTTAGATACACAAGAAATGTATATTTTCATAATCCGACATCTATTTTTGCTTTTAATGATAAGTTTGCCAAGGAGCGTATTAAATCACGAGTACAAGAGCTAAAAAATAGGCTTGCTCAACTTCAACCGGATTCTTTATTATTTTTGTCATATCATAAAGAGTAAGTATCAATAATTATTGCTTTTTTTTATTGCTATTCAAGTTATTACTTATTAATGATTTTATTTGTTAATTGTTACACAGAGTACATTGGATGTTGGTCAGTATTGAATACGATACCAATACAATTTATTGGCTTGATCCTTTAAATAAGAACATTCGTGACGATCTAAAAAATGTCATTGCACTGTAAGTTTATTAATTAGTATTTTCCCTATTTGAAATTTAGATTCTGCTGTAAACTAATTTTTTTAAATATTTTATGAAGTGCATTGAAGGATTTGGCAAATGACCGGAAAGTCAAATTTCTAAAACCAAAGGTTTTACGGTGGAATCCGGTAAACTATAACCTATATGACTATATGAGTATATGTTATATAATTATTTTCATATTTACAATTCTAAATTATAATATTTACTATTTGTTTATTTATTTAGTGTCCTAAACAACCGGATAATATTCAATGTGGGTACTATATCATGTGCTACATGATTGACATAGTTGATGCTCTTAGGAGTACGACAATGCCATCAGGGGTAAGTTAACTGCATATAGTTTCATACATGATAAATGATAATAATTGTGTTGAATTTATTTTAACAAATATTTTTGTTTTTATTGCAGATCTATGATGGAGTGGATGAATTTTCGCATGAGAAAATAGATAATATGCGAAATAAGATTTGTGATTATATAATCACTACATGTGCGACATGAAAAACGATTGAAAGTTAGAAAGTAGAAACTAGAAACATATATTGTAATTGTGTAATTGTGTATGTGTTAGTGTGTTGCTTTATACTTATGTAGAAAACTAGAAATAGAACTGTATGAAAATTGTAATTGTAATTGTTTATGGAAATTGATGTATGAATTATTTGTGTAACTGTGTGTAAATTGTAATTGTAATTGTTTATGGACATTGACCATTTGACCCTACTTAACTCTGAATTTTATAGCTCTTGTTTCAGTTGTTTGTGAAAGATGGAAGACCAAAACATCAACAGTCTTGCTCCATCCGTTGATAGCAATGAACTTGACCCAACAACTGATCCTAAAAGAAAAGCAAATTCAAAGGATCCTGGATGGAAATATGGACATTGATCTGACATAAAGGATAAAAATACCGTTAAATGTAATTTGTGTGATAAAGTATATAAATGTGGGATCAAAAGATTGAAACAACACTTATGTGGCGGATATGGAGATGTGGCAAAGTGTTTTAAGACTACTTCAGAAATAGCAACTGAGATGTATGCAGCTTTAAATGATAAAAAAAGGACAAGGTGAATTTGACAGCTGATGATGATAATGTAAGTGAACAAGAAATAGAGCGAGCAGGTTCACAAAATGTATCTCCGGCATTATCTACAGCTAAAAGTTCATTTGTCCCAAGTTCTGGGACAAGTGCCAAAAAGAGAAAAGTACTCCACCTTCCACAAAAACGGGGCCCTATGGATGCTCATGTAAGACGTGATCCCGAAGATATAGTTGATGAAAGACGTGATAAAGGTCCGGCACAAACTACTATTGAGAGTTGTTTTAGATCTCCTGAAGAGAAAAAGAGAGTTGATGGCTATGTTGCAGATTGGTTCTACGAATGTGGAATTCCTTTCAATGCTGCAAAGGCACGGAGTTTTGAAGTAATGCTTGAAGCAGTTGGACAGTATGGGCCTGGTTATAAAGGCCCTAGTTATCATGATTTACGAGTCCCTTTGTTAAAAAATACAAAAGAGAAAGTTAAGAAGATGAAAACAAAGTATCAGGCGTATTGAAGGAGATATGGTTGCACTCTTATGTCAGATGGTTGGACGGACAGGAGAGTGAGACATTTGATCAATTTCCTAGTTAACTGTCCAGAAGGAACTTATTTTATGGGTTCCGTAGATGCATCCGGTCATATTCAAGATGCCACAATGCTATCAGAGTTGCTTGATAGTAAAATAACCGAGATAGGAGCAGATTGCGTTGTTCAGGTAACTTTTTTTGGTTATTTTAATTTTCATATTTCATGTTTAATAGTCTACAACTATAGACTATAGAAGTATAGAACTTTACATATATAAAAAGTTATGTTGTATGCAGGTAGTGACTGACAATGCCTCCAATTATAAGGCAGCTGGTAAAATTTTAATGGAGAGAAGACCCACATTATTTTGGACTCCTTGTGCAGCTCATTACATTGATCTTATGCTAGAAGATATAGACAAGCTGCAACAAAACAAAATGGTGATAAGAAAGGCAAGGATGATTACAAATTTCATCTACATGCACACTCGTTTACTTGATGCAGTAAGGACTACTATTGGTGGAGATCTAGTCCGGCATTCAGTGACTAGATTTGCAACATCATTCTTTACTCTACAAAGTGTACTTAAGCATGAAGAGAAGTTGAAATTATTCTTTGTGTCGTCTTCATGGAATGCTGCTAATCTGGCAAAAACCGAAGCCGGAAAACAAGTTGTTGAAACAATACTTTCAACTATTTTTTGGAATGGAGTAAGAGATTGCCTAAAAGGAGGAAAGTCACTAATAACCGTGTTGCGATTAGTAGATGGTGATGAAAGGTCAGCTATGCCTGAAGTATATGTGGCAATGGAAGAAGCCAAACAAAAGATCAAAGATAATTTTGATAATAAAGAAAGATTATATAAAAAAATTATTGACATTGTTCAAAATAGGTGGACAAATCAAATGGAGCAACATTTGTATAGAGCGGCTTTGTTTTCTAAATCCAAACAAATATTTTGAATATGGGGAAAAACATCCCGATGATACTTGAAAATTTCAAGATGCTTTCAATGATGTTATTGCAAGACTAGTGTCTGATCAACAATTGCAAGACAAGATTGCAGAGCAAGGCACTAACTATAAAGCATCTCGAAATAGTTTTGGAAAGCCTATGGCTATTAGGCAACGAACCACCTTAAATCCAAGTGAGTATTGATTACGTTTTTATTTTTTCTTAAACTACTTATATGTTATACTAATTTATTTTTGTCTTAAATAAATAGTGGATTGGTGTGGTGCACATGGAGGACCGAATGTTGACCTTACAAAGGTAGCATTGTGCATACTTGGCTTATGTTGTTCTTCTTCTAGTTGTGAGCGCAACTGGAGTACTTTTGAGTTTGTAAGTATAAAAAAAATTAATTTAAAATTGAACTTGTTTTATCCACTAACAAATAACAAGTTTGCAACTATCTTGATTCAGATTCACACAAAGAAAAGAAATAGATTGGAGCATCAAATGCTTAATGATTTTGTACACATTCAATATAATCGTCGTCTACAAGCACGATTCTAAGAAAGACGTGAAAAATGAAGAAATTACAACCCTTTAGTGCTTGATGAGCTAGATTGGAGTAGTGAGTGGATGATGAACAAACCGGAGGAAGCTTTAGTTTATGATGATGATGATCTCACATGGGAAGCTGTAAAGAGAGTTATTGGGACTGGGGCTCGAAATTTACGAAGTGGTGCTCAAGCTAATCTTGAACTAGTAGCTGAAGGGGATGAAGATCTAGATCATTTTAGCGTTGCAAATGATGATGGAGATCTTGTTGATAATTACGGGAAAATGACGAGTACCTCAAACCAACTAAGCTCATGCAATGCCAATGACGATTTACTAGATATTGATTCTATTTGATCTAAAAATTTATTAATGCTACATTGCTACTGTGTATCAGTGTATAATGATAACATTTTGGTATTGAGTGAAATGGTTGTGAATCTTATGATTGTCAATTTGACATTATATATATTGATTCTGAAATCTGAATGTTATTTCTATTTGATTCTGAATGTGTGATTGACTGATTGTTCATGCCACTAGGCCCACTATTCCTCAATGTGCTGAATGAAAAAAAACTGTGTATCTGAATGCTGAATGACTTCTGGAGTTCTGGGAGTGTTGAAAATTCTCTTTCAGACTTTAAAAAAACACTGGTATTATAGACAGCGGGGGTTATTTCAATAACCACTGTCTATAGTCACTGGCATGGGACTATAGACAGTGGTTATTGAAATAACCGCTGTCTATAGTACAATAACCGCTGTCTATAGTACTATAGACAGCGGTTATTTCAATAACCGTTGTCTATATTCACTGTCAAGTGACGAAATAACCGCTGTCTATAGTCTGGCAGGGGACTATAGACAGCGGTTATTGAAATAACCGCTGTCTATAGTAGTCCCCTGCCAGTGACTATAGACAGCGGTTATTCAAATAACCGCTGTCTATATTCTTCATTTGTTTTAAAAAAAAATTAAATGTCGCCTAGCATTTGCTCGCCTTAATGTCGCCTAGGCGTCCGCCTTGTCGCCAAAGCGTCAAGGCGGTCGGGGCTCGCCTTGGTACGCCTTGACGCCAAGATAAGAATGCTAATGAACACCTAAGGCTAGATGCAAGTGCAATCATGCAAGTGCAAATGAACAACTAAGGCTAGATGCAAGTGCAAATGCAAATGTCCGGCGAATTCAAACTTGCAAGACAATATTTATAAATCATATAACTAGATTTTTCCACAATTGAATTAAAACAATTTAAAACCAAGGTAACAAAGAGAAGCGTATGAGCGCGAGAGTGCGCGAAAATAAATACTAAGGAAATTACAAAGACTAAAACAATTGAATGCAAATTTATAAACCACTATCTCTACAAGTAGAGAACAATCACGAGATTCAACAGTAAAGAAAACAACACACAAACCTTGATTACCACTACTATAAAGAGGGGAGGGCTGGAGGCGTTTCAAGAGGGCTATCCGGGGCAGATTTCAGCATCCAGGAGCTGACTGGGGCTGTCCAGAAACAGGGACAGCAATAGCGAGGGTGCTGAGAGGTAGTTTTCAGCAAGGGTAGTAGTTTTTGACTGTCCTGGGCACTGTACAGCAAGCCCGACAATGCAAGGGAAGTATTTTGAGGCAGCAGGCAGCAGGTTTCAAGGAGATTGGTGAGTGAGGGGAGGAGTGGGATGCTTGGGATAATTTACTGGGCTGTCTTGGAAGAGCAGAACAGTCACAGTTAAGTATGGGGCTGGAAAAGGGAGAGGAAGGGTTGCTGAAAGGGGTTCCGGGTGAAGGGAAGAGATGGATATTTGCTGATTGAGGCTCCACGTAATGGAGAAGGGGGGTTAGGGGGGGGGGGGGTAAGGAGTGGGATCGGCTGCCTTGATAATGTGGAGTTAATGGGTTACCTGCTAGGGGAATTTTAAGGTGGTTCCACGTGAATGTGGGGGAAGGCTGAGAGTGAAATAAGGGGAGAGGGGTTAGTGGGTAATTATGAGGTAGTTAAGGAGGTTATGGGTAGCGGTGGAGGGTGGTGGCCGGAGCTGGTTACCAGTGGTGGTGGAGGTGGTTGTCGGTGGTGGTGGAGGTCGTCAGAGACGTTTTCCGGCGATCGCCGGAAAACGTTAAATGTAGGAAATATGTAGAGGGGGTGTGGGAGGTCCACCGGAGATGGCCGGAGACGAACTCCGGTGATCGCCGGAGATGTTCTATGGGATGTTGGGGGCTGTTTTTGGAGGAGAATTGGAGATATGAGGGCTGCTGCGGAGGAGGGTGGTGTGTTGATGAAGGAGGCTCCACGGCAAGGGGAGGGAGGAGGGAGATGGAGGGGTGCTGTTAGGGGGAGGAGGGGAGGTAAGTTGGCCGGCCACTTGAAGGTGGAGGAGGGGGTGGATGGCCGGCTGTTTCAGGGAGGGCGTGAAGGCTGTTGTTAGGGGGAGGAGGGGAGGTGAGTTGGCCGGCCACTTGAAGGTGGAGGAGGGGGTGGATGGCCGGCTGTTTCAGGGAGGGAGTGAAGGCTGCTGTTAGGAGGAGGAGGAGGGGGGGGGGGGGGGGGGGGGGGGGGTGAGTTGGCCGGCCACTTGAAGGTGGAGGAGGGGGTGGATGGCCGGCTGTTTCAGGGAGGGAGTGAAGGCTGCTGTTAGGAGGAGGAGGAGGGGGGGGGGGGGGGGTGAGTTGGCCGGCCACTTGAAGGTGGAGTAATGGCTTGGCCGGCCAAGGAGTGGGGAGGGAAGAGCAAGCCCGGGCTTCGCACCCGGAATCAGCTTCGGCACCGAGGTGATCAAGGATTGGCTTCTAGACTCCAATCTTCAATGCCTAAAATGAGAGCCCTCACCCTCTATTTATAGTTTTCTAAGGACCAATGAACGGCTATGATTGACCGAACACTATGACTCAAATAAAACATAAAATTACAACTCAAAATAAAAAATGACAAGAGACAAAAATACAAAGTTCGTCGAGCCGCTCGAAATGAGCGGTCCCGATCATCACTGCGCCCGTGGTCGTCGCGAGTAGACCCGAACGGGTCGGGCGGGCTGCTCCCCATCAACTCCCCCCATCTCAGAATCATTCATCTCCGTAGAATGAAGATGATCACAATGTCGTCGTAGGGCGGGGGCGAGTCACTCGAGCTCTGCTGCAAAAATCCAGGTATCGTCGGTGAAGTGGCGGCCCTGCCAATGGACCAAATAGCGAACTCTGTTTGGTGCGGGTACAAGCACATGGGCCACGATCACCGTAATGATATCAAACGGGCTGGTAGTCGAAGATGAAGGAACTGCTGAAGGCGATGGAACTGCTAATGACGGCGGGGCTGCTGCGGACAATGGAACTGCTGAAGACGACGGGACTGCTGATGACGGCGGGACTGCTGCGGACAATGGAACTGCTGACGGTGGTGGAGTTGTTATCAATGAACGAGGTGCGGGAGCTGGAGAAGCCGAATGATCTGTCGGTGTCGAGGACTCGGGTGGGAATGGAAGCTGGGTGGTAGGTGAAGACAGCTGCTGAAGCAGTGAGGTGGAAGGAGATAGGGGTGGTGACTGGGGTTGTAGTGGAGAGGTGGATGTAGACGGGGGCTTAGAGGATATAATGGTAGAGGGCGAAGGGTGCATATAGTCATGCGGCCCAAAGTATGAAGTCAAGTCTTCAACATTGAATACAGGTGAAATCCCCATACTTGGCGGGATATCCAGTTCATAAGCATTTGTTCCAATTCGTCTCAACACCGTGTAAGGACCCATTCGCTTAGCATTCAATTTTCGAGCAGTTCCTTTCGGGAACCTCTCAGCGCGTATACGAACCATCACTTGTTCTCCTTCTTTAAAGCTTTTCATTCTCCTGTGACTATCAGCATACGATTTATAAATATCATTATTACAAGAAATCTTTCGCCGGACCGACTCATGCATGCCATGTATATGCCTAATGAAGGACTCAGCCGACTCACTAGGACGAGACTCTATAGGAAGAGGAATAAGATCTATCGGCTTCTTAGGCTCATAACCCAAGACTACCTGAAATGGACTCAATCATGTGGTCCTATTCACCGAACTATTAAATGCAAACTCCGCCATGGGTAACACCGAGTCCCAAGAGGTTGTGTGGTCACCAACGAGGCATCGCAAAAGATTTCCTAAACTCCTGTTTACGACTTCCGTCTGGCCATCCGTCTGCGGGTGGCAGGCAGATGAAAATAGCAATGTCGTGCCAATATTTTTCCAGAGGGTCTTCCAAAATAGCTCATGAATCAGACATCTCGATCGGAGACGATGGTCTTGGGGAGACCGTGAAGTCGAAAGATGTCCCGAATGAATAATGAAGCAACGTGAGACGCGTCGGCCGTCTTGCTGCATGCAATAAAGTGAGCCATTTTGGAGAACCGGTCAACTACAACGAGTATGAAATCGTGCTTGCGTAGGGTGCGTGGTAATCCTAGCACAAAGTCCATACTAATATCCACCCAAGGCTGGTGTGGTACTGGCAATGGTGTATACAGTCCTGTATTTTGACGTGATCCCTTAGCCGTCTGGCAGATGTAGCAATGTCGGACAACTCGCGCAACGTCCCTCTTTAGGGAGGGCCAATAAAAACGATCTTCCACCAGTGTGATGGTCTTACCCCTACCAAAGTGGCCTGCCGCACCACCGGCATGCATTTCCCAAACAAGATGATCTCGGAAGGATGTCCTGGGAATGCATAAAAGTGTGCCGCGAAATAAATACCGGTCGGTAATCGAATAATCAAGAATGACCTCAGGCGGGTCCTGGGATAGAGCGGAGTATATCTCTTCAAAGTTTGGGCATGATGCATACTCAGTGATTAGATGCTCAAATCCCGTGACCTCAGTGGTAAGGGTGTGAAGTAGGCCCACCCGGCGGCTAAGTGCGTGCGCGGGTTTGTTCTCAACACCCGCTCGGTGTTTGAGAACATAGTGAAAGTCCTGCATGTACTCTATCCACTTGGCGTGCCGGTGACTCAATTTTTTCTGGGGTCCAAATAACGTAAGGCCTAGTGGTCTGAATATAACACGAACTCTCGTGGGAGGAGATAGTGTCACCAGTGCCTCAATGACTGCACTATCGCATAGAACTCCCGATCGTAGTTGGAGTACCTCTGTCGGGCATCATTCAGCTTCTCACTGAAGTAAGAAACTGGATGACCCTCCTGACTGAGTACTCCTATGCCTACGACAGAGACGTCGCAAGCAACCTCGAAGGCTCGACCAAAATCAGGTAATCGAAGTACCGGAGCCGTGGACAACTTCTCCTTGATGTCCTCAAATACCCGAGTGGCGGCAGGTGTCCACAAAAAATCTCCCTTACGAAGGCAACTCGTATAGGGGGCCATGATGGTGTTAAATCCTCGGACAAAGCGTCAATAAAATGTGGCCAACCCGTGGAAGCTTCGAGTCTCGTGGATATTCGTGGAGATTGGACAATCTCTGATGGCCCTAACTTTGTCAGGATCTACGGACACGCCTGAGGCAGAAATGATAAACCCTAGAAAGTGTACAGACTCAGATAAGAAGGTGCACTTCTTCAGATGGATATAGAAGTGCTCCTTTCGGAGGATATCAAAGAGTAATCGAAGGTGCGTGAGGTGCTCTCTCTGAGTCTGACTGTAAACTAGGATATCATCAAAATAAACAACGAGAAACTTGCCCATGTATTTGCGCAGGATCTGAGTCATCACGCGCATGAAAGTGCTAGGGGCGTTGGATAGCCCAAAAGGCATAACCAACCACTCGTACAACCCATCCTTCGTCTTAAATGTTGTCTTCCATTCATCACGCTCTTTGACTCTGATCTGGTGGTACCCGCTCCGAAGATCAAGCTTTGAAAAGATCTGGGCACCTGACATGGTGTCAAGGAGGTCATCGAGTCGAGGAATGGGGAATCGATACTTAATTGTGATCTTATTGATAGCATGACTATCTACACACATACGCCAGGTACCATCCTTCTTAGGGGTAAGAAGGGCAGGTACGACACATGGACTCAAGTTTTCTTTAATAAACTGCTTTCGCAGTAGGTCAGCTATCTGAGTCCGGAGCTCTTCGTGCTCATCGGGGTTCATACGATAATGAGGAAGATTCGGTAGAGATGAACACGGAACAAGATCGATCGCGTGCTGAATATCTCGCAGTGGGGGTAGCTCATCAGGCATAATGTCACTGTGCTCATCTAGGAGGCGTCGAACATCAGGATGGACGGACTTTAAGTCCACAATGCCTTCCATAGTCTGAGAAGCAGCAACGACGTAAATGAGGCCAGTGTTTAGACTCTCCCTGGTGAACTCACTACGTCGCAGGATATGTACAGGTCTAGGGGCACCTGTAGTAACTGAAGGTTCAACCCTCCCCTTTGAGGGATCTCTGGGTTGGGTCGGAGACAATGTGATCTTGCGGCCCTTGTCAAAGAAGACACAAGTGTTGGACCGTCCATAACAAGTCATGTCTCTATCACAAAGCCAGGGTCTGCCCAGCAAAACATGTGCAACGTCCATGGGAATGACGTCGCACCAAACTCTATCCTCGAAGAAGGCGAGCTGAATCGGAACCTGACATCTCTGGGTGACCTGGATCGCTGTTTTATCTACCCAAACAACACGGTACGGATGTGGATGAGGCTCTGCCTTAAGTTTCATACGCTCAAGCCCCTTTTGGGCTATAATATTCACACAACTACCACTATCGATGGCGAGTTTGCAGGGCCCACCTGCACTCGGGAAATAAGTGTAAAAGATAGTGGTCTGCTTCCAATCATCATCCGCACGGGAGGTGTGCTATAAGCGGCGGATGACACCCAACTCAAGTGCTCGGTCGGCCTCGTCCTCCCAACCTTCTTCTATGGCCACGAAGATCTCCTCCTCAGGTGGTTCTGCGGGATCAGATATAAGGTCAGGCTCCTCCTCAATAAGCAGATTTCGTGTGGGGCACTGCGCCGCCACATGGCCTCTACCCTGACATCTATAACACTGGATCCCGGGCTTCGAGGGCCCGGTGGCAGTGGAGGTGGCCCTCGTATCTGTGGGAGTTCGGGGAGGCACGTAAGGGGTGGATCCCTGCTGTGGGGGCCTCCTAGGGGCAGGACCATCAGACTGTGAAGTAGGTCGCCTCGGGCCTGTAGTGCGTAAGTACTGCTCATACTCTAATGCGAGCTGATAGATCTGCTCGACTGTCTCTAAGCGATGAGGAATGAGCTCTCTACGAATGTCTGCTCTCAGTCCGGTCCTAAAGCGGGAGGCCGTCATGATATGCTCCTCTGTGACATCACTCCTCACAACAAGCTCATCAAATCGAGTCATGTACTCGACTACAGATAGGGTGTCCTGTCGTAGGGGTCAGGAGCTGCTCTAAGAGCTAACTACAATACGAAGCGGGGAGGTATTTTTCTCTAAGTTTCTGCTTCATATCGGCCCATCGGGTGATGGTGTCAAGGCCCTCTCTATCTAGGGAGCACTCCAAACTCGTCCAGTAAACTTTGGTCTGCCCAAATAATTTCATCTTGGCAAACCTTACTCGCTTCTCATTGCTCATCTCGAACCAGTCAAAATAGTTGTCCATTTCTAACAACCAATCGCAAAACGCCTTAGGATCTAACTGCCCGTCAAAGGATGGGGCATCGATCCGAATACGACGGATAATATCATCCTCATAACCTCTGGGGGCATCATATCGACCCATGTAGTCATCTCGGTCATAATAGTATCGAGCGTCTTGACCGTGATGACCTCTACGAGGTGGGTATTGTGGCGGAGGCTACTCCTCTGGGGGAGGAAAAGCTCGGCCTCCATTGGGGTTCCTATAACGATCGTTGGCTTCCCCTGGGGCCTCTTGGGCGGGCTGGGGAGCCTGTGCAATTGGGTTGTGGAATATTCGATCTGGGGCGTATGCAGGAGTAGGAGTTCTTTCTCTTTCACGATGACCCTCTTGTTGGACAACTTGTGGCCTAGTGGACCTTACTGGGCTTCTAGACTCCAATCTTCAATCCCTAAAATGAGAGCCCTCGCCCTCTATTTATAGTTTTCTAAGGACCAATGAACGGCTATGATTGGCCGAACACTATGACTCAAATAAAACATAAAATTACAACTCAAAATAAAAAATGACAAGAGACAAAAATACAAAGTTCGTCGAGCCGCTCGAAATGAGCGGTCTCGATCATCACTGCTCCCGTGGTCGTCGTGAGTAGACCCGAACGGGTCGGGCGGGTTGCTCCCCATCAACTCCCCCCATCTCAGAATCATTCATCTCCGTAGAATGAAGATGATCATAATGTCATCGTAGGGCGGGGGTGAGTCTCTCGAGCTCTGCTGCAGAAATCCAGGTATCATCGGTGAAGTGGCGGCCTTGCCAATGGACCAAGTAGCGAACTCTGTCCGGTGCTGGTACAAGCTCATGGGCCATGATCTCCGTAATGATGTCAAGCGGGCTGGTAGCCGAAGAAGGAACTGTTGAAGGCGATGGAACTGCTGCGGACAATGGAACTGCTGATGATGACGGGACTGCTGCGGGCAATGGAACTGTTGATGGTGGTGGAGCTGCTGTTGACGAACGAGGTGCGGGAACTGGAGAAGCCGAAAGATCTGTCGGTGCCAAGGGCTCAAGTGGGAATGGAAGCTGGGTGGTAGGAGAAGACTGTTGCTGAAGCGGTGAGGTGGAAGGAGGTAGTGGTGGTGACTGGGGTTGTAGTGGAGTGGTGTATGTAGACGGAGGCTGAGAGGATGTAGTGGTAGAGGGCGAAGGGTGCATATAATCATGCGGCTCAAAGTATGAAGTCAAATCTTCAACATTGAATACAGGTGAAATCCCAATACTTGGCGGGATATCCAGTTCATAAGCATTTGTTCCAATTCGCTTTAACACGGTGTAAGGACTCATTCGCTTAGCATTCAATTTTCGAGCAGCTCCTTTCGGGAACCTCTCAGCGCGTATACGAACCATCACTTGTTCTCCTTCTTTAAAGCTTTTAATTCTCCTGTGACTATCACCATACGATTTAAAAATATCATTATTGCAAGAAATCTTTCGTCGGACCGACTCATGCATGCCATGTATATGCCTAATGAAGGACTCATCCAACTCACTGGGACGAGACTCTATAGGTAGGGGAAGATCTATCGGCTTCCTAGGCTCATAACCTAAGACTACCTGAAATGGACTCGATCCTGTGATCCTATTCACCGAACTATTAAATGCAAACTCCGCCATGGGTAACACTGAGTCCCAAGAGGTGGTGTGGTCACCAACGAGGCATTGCAAAAGATTTCCTAAACTCCTGTTTACGACTTCCGTCTGGCCATCCGTCTGCGGGTGGTAGGCAGACGAAAATAACAGTGTCGTCGATTTCTTGCAATAATTCTCCTGTGACTATCACCATACGATTTAAAAATATCATTATTGCAAGAAATCTTTCGTCGGACCGACTCATGCATGCCATGTATATGCCTAATGAAGGACTCATCCAACTCACTGGGACGAGACTCTATAGGTAGGGGAAGATCTATCGGCTTCCTAGGCTCATAACCTAAGACTACCTGAAATGGACTCGATCCTGTGATCCTATTCACCGAACTATTAAATGCAAACTCCGCCATGGGTAACACTGAGTCCCAAGAGGTGGTGTGGTCACCAACGAGGCATTGCAAAAGATTTCCTAAACTCCTGTTTACGACTTCCGTCTGGCCATCCGTCTGCGGGTGGTAGGCAGACGAAAATAACAGTGTCGTGCCAGTCTTTTTCCAGAGGGTCTTCCAAAAATAGCTCATGAATCGGACATCTCGATCGGAGACGATGGTCTTGGGGAGACCGTGAAGTCGAAAGATGTCCTGAATGAATAGTGAAGCAACGCGAGACGCGTCGGCTGTCTTGCTGCATGCAATAAAGTGAGCCATTTTGGAGAACCGGTCAAATACAACGAGTATGGAATCGTGCTTGCGTAGGGTGCGTGGTAATCCTAGCACAAAGTCCATACTAATATCCACCCAGGGCTGGTGTGGTACTGACAGTGGTGTATACAGTCCCGTATTTTGACGTGATCCCTTAGCCGTCTGGCAGATATAGCAATGTCGGACAACTCGTGCAACGTCCCTGTTGAGGGAGGGCCAATAAAAACGATCTTCCACTAGTGTTATGGTCTTATCCCTACACCAAAGTGGTCTGCCGCACCACCGCCATGCATCTCCCAAACAAGATGATCTCGGAGGGATGTCCTGAGAATGCATAAAAGTGTGCCGCGAAATAAATACCGGTCGGTAATCGAATAATCAAGAATGACCTCAGGTGGGTCCTGGGATAGAGCGGAGTATATCTCTGCAAAGTCTGGGCATGACGCATACTCGGTGATCAGATGCTCAAATCTCGTGACCTCAGTGGCAAGGGTGTGAAGTAGGCCCACCCGGCGGCTAAGTGCGTCCGCGGGTTTGTTCTCAACACCCGCTCGGTGTTTAAGAACATAGTGAAAGTCCTGCATGTACTTTATCCACTTGGCGTGCCGGTGGCTCAATTTTTTCTGGGAGTCCAAATAACGTAAGGCCTGGTGATCTGAATATAACAAGAACTCTCGTGGGAGGAGATAGTGTCTCCAGTGCCTCAATGACTGCACTATTGCATAGAACTCCCGGTCGTAGTTGGAGTACCTCTGTCGGGCGTCATTCAGCTTCTCACTGAAGTAAGAAACTGGATGACCCTCCTGACTGAGTACTCCTATGCCTACGGCGGAGGCGTCGCAAGCAACCTCGAAGGCTCGACCAAAATCAGGTAATCGAAGTACCGGAGTCGTGGTCAACTTCTCCTTCATGTCCTCAAATGCTCGAGTGGCGGCAGGTGTCCACAGGAAATCTCCCTTACGAAGGCAACTCGTATAGGGGGCCATGATGGTGATGAATCCTTTGACAAAGCGTCTATAAAATGTGGCCAATCCGTGGAAGCTTCGAGCCTCGTGGATATTCGTGGGGATTGGCCAATCTCTGATGGACCTAACTTTGTCGGGATCTACGGACATGCCTGAGGCAGAAATGATAAACCCTAGAAAGTGTACATACTCAGATAAGAAGGTGCACTTCTTCAGATGGATATAGAAGTGCTCCTTTCGGAGGATATCGAAGAGCAATCAAAGGTGGGTGAGGTGCTCTCCCTGAGTCTGACTGTAAACTAGGATATCATCAAAATAAACTACGAGGAACTTGCTCATGTATTTGCGCAGGATCTGTGTCATCACACGCATGAAAGTGCTAGGGGCGTTGGATAGCTCAAAAGGCATAACCAACCACTCATACAACCCGTCCTTCGTCTTAAATGCCGTCTTCCATTCATCACCCTCTCTGACCCTGATCTGATGGTACCCGCTCCGAAGATCAAGCTTTGAAAAGATCTGGGCACCTGACATGGTGTCAAGGAGGTCATCGAGTCGAGGAATGGGGAATCAATATTTAATTGTGATCTTATTGATACCACGACTATCTACGCACATACGTCAGGTACCATCCTTCTTAGGGGTAAGAAGGGCAGGTACGACACATGGACTCAGGCTTTCTTTAATAAGCTGCTTTCGCAATAGGTCAGCGATCTGAGTCCGGAGCTCTTCGTGCTCATCGGGGTTCATACGATAATGATGAAGATTCGGTAGAGATGAACCCGGAACAAGATCGATCGCGTGCTGTATATCTCGCAGTGGGGGTAACTCATCAGGGAGCTCCTCAGGCATAATGTCACTGTACTCATCTAGGAGGCGTCGAACATCAGGATGGACGGACTCTAAGTCCATAATGCCTTCCATAGTCTGAGAAGCAACAACGACGTAAATGAGGCCGGTGTCTAGACTCTCCCTGGTGAACTCACTACGACGCAGGATATGTACAGGTCTAGGGGCTCCTGTAGTAACCGAAGGTTCGGCCCTCCCCTTTGAGGGATCTCTGGGTTGGGTCGGAGACAATGTGATCTTGCGGCCCTTGTCAAAGAAGACACAAGTGTTGGACCGTCCATAACAAGTCACGTCTCTAGAATAAAGCCAGGGTTTGCCCAGCAAAACATGTGCAACGTCCATGAGAATAACGCCGCACCAAACTCTATCCTCGAAGGAGGCGAGCTGAATCGGAACCTGACACCTCTGGGTGACCTGGATCGTTGTTTTATCTACCCAAACAACACGGTACGGATGTGGATGAGGTTCTGCCTTAAATTTCATACGCTCAAGCCCCTTTTGGGCTATAATATTCACACAATTACTACTATCGATGGCGAGTTTGCAGGGCCCACCTGCACTCGGGAAATAAGTAAAAGATAGTGGTCCGTTTACAATCCTCATCCGCACGGCGAGGGGGGGGGGGGGGGGGGAGTAAGCGGCAGATGACGCCCAATTCGAGTGCTTGGCCGGCCTCGTCCTCCCAACCTTCTTCCATGGCCACAAAGATCTCCTCCTCTGGTGGTTCTGCGGGATCATATATAAGGTCAGGCTCCTCCTCAATAAGCAGATTTCGTGTGGGGCACTGCGCCGCCACATGGTCTCTACCCTGACATCTATAACACTGGATCCCGGGCTTCGGGGGCCCGGTGGCAGTGGAGGTGGCCCTCGTATCTGTGGGAGTACGTGGATGCACGTAAGGGGTGGATCCCTGCTGTGGGGGCCCTCCTAGGGGCATGACCATCAGACTGTGAAGTAGGTCGCCTCGGGCCTGTAGCGTGTAAGTACTGCTCATACTCTAATGCGAGCTGATATATCATAGATCTGCTCGGCTGTCTCTAAGCGATGAGGAATGAGCTCTCTACGAATGTCTGCCCTCAGTCCGGTCCTAAAGCGGGAGGCCGTCATGATATGCTCCTCTGTGACATCACTCCTCACAACAAGCTCATCAAATCGAGTCATGTACTCGGCTACAGATAGGATGCCCTGTCGTAGGGTCAGGAGCTGCTCTAAGAGCTGACTACGATACGAAGCGGGAAGGTATTTTTCTCTAAGTTTCTGCTTCATATCGGCCCATCGGGTGATGGGGTCAAGGCCCTCTCTATCTAGGGAGCGCTCCAAACTCGTCCAGTAAACTTTGGCCTGCCCGAGTAATTTCATCTTGGCAAACCTTACTCGCTTCTCATTGCTCATCTCGAACCAGTCAAAATAGTTGTCCATTTCTAACAACCAATCGCTAAACGCCTTAGGATCTAACTGCCCGTCAAAGGATGGGGCATCGATCCGAATACGACGGGTAATATCATCCTCATAACCTCTGGGGGCATCATATCGACCCATGTAGTCATCTCGGTCATAATAGCATCGAGCGTCTTGACCGTGATGACCTCTACGAGGTGGGTATCGTGGCGTAGGTTGCTCCTCTGGGGGAGGAAGAGCTCGGCCTCCATTGGGGTTCCTATAACGATCGTTGGCTTCCCCTGGGGCCTCCTGGGCGGGCTGGGGAGCCTGTGCAATTGGGTGGTGGAATATTCGATCTGGGGCGTATGCAGGAGTAGGAGTTCTTTCTCTTTCACGACGACCCTCTCGCAGGACAACTTGTGGCCTAGTGGACCTTACTGGACTGGGGGACCTACTGGACTCTAGATCCTCTACTCTAGTGGTGAGGTTTTGAAACTGCTCCCTAATCTCGTGCAATTGTGTACCCACTTGATCGAATCGATCCTCCAAAAGTTTTTGGAGATTGGACATAAACATATCAGTGTTAGGACTGGTAGTGGCCTGACTGTGTTGAGGCGTGGACTTCGACATCGCTCGTCTATATGCCTTAACGTTACGTAACATGCAATGCAGCCCAACCTGGGCTCTGATACCAAACTGACGTAGGGTAAGGCGCTAATGAACACCTAAGGCTAGATGCAAATGCGAATGCAAATGCGAATGCAAATGTCCGGCGAATTCAAACTTGCAAAATAATATTTATAAACCATATAACTAGATTTTCCACAATTGAATTAAAGCAATTTAAAACCAAGATAACAAAGAGAAGCGTATGAGCGCGAAAAAACAAATGCTATTTAAATAGGAAATTACAAAGACGAAAACGATTGAAACAAGACTTACAAGCCACTATCTCTACAAGTAGAGAATTAACACATGATCCAATACAAAAATAAGAACAACACACCTTGTTTACCAACAACTATTAGGCGAGGAGGGCTGGAGATGCTCACAGAGGGCTGTCCGGGGCTGTTTTCAGTACTCAGATGCTGTATGACATTATCCAGAAAATGGGACAGCAACTATGAGGTGTGTCGGGAGGCAATTTTTGCAGGCTGTAGGGAGATATGGCTGTATTGAAAGCTGGACAGCAGCCTAGCCCTTGGCTGGAAGGATTTAGGGCGGCCGACAGTGGGCTTCCAGGAGGTGGGGATGTGAGAAGAGATGGGGAGTGTCCTGGATGGGATTTTAGGTTGTTGTAGAGTGTCTTGACAGCAGTTATACAGTAGCTTAGGGGGAGTTTGGGCGGCAGGATGGTAGCAGAGGGGAAGGGGAACTTTGTGGGTGGAAGGAGGGAAGAGGTGGTGGCTCCACGGGTGGGAAATAGGAAAGGGGGTGGGGGTGGGGGTAGAACCGGCTGAAATGGGGGGTTAGAGAATTGAGGGGAGTGGGGGTTCAGTTATGGGTGGGAAGTGGGGCTAAGAAATAGGGGGAAATTAGAGTGGCCGGCCAGCACAAGTGGAGGAAGAGTGGGGTGGTTATCCTCACGTTTAGGAATTAATTCCCAAAATTTAGGAGAGTGGAAATATGGGAGTGGGGAGTTATGGAGGTTATGGGCGGTGGAGGTGGTGGCTGGTGGCTGGGGGAGACCAGAGGTGGTTGCCGGTGGTGGTTGCCGGAGACGATTTCCGGCGATCGCAGGAAAACTCCAAATGATGGAAATAGGAAAAGGAGGAAGGGGAGAACCACCGGAGATGGCCGGAGAGGAACTCCGGTGATCGCCGGAGATGTCTTAATAGGAGTATTGGGGTTGTTTTGGAGGAGAATTGGAGGGGGAATATACTGGTTGTTGCTTGGTGGTGGAGGAAGGTGATGGTTTTGGGGAGGAGGCTTGCTGTATTAGGGGGGTGCTGGTTGGCCGGCTGCTGTAGGTGGAGGGGCTGGTTGGCCGGCTGCTGTAGGTGGAGGAGGCTGGTTGGCCGGCTGCTGTAGGTGGAGGAGGAGGCTGGTTGGCCGGCTGTTGTAGGTGGAAGAGGAGGCTGATTGGCCGGCTGATGTAGGTGGAGGAGGAGGCTGGTTGGCCGGCCAGGAGGGGGGCTGCTGGATAGGAGGAGGGAGGTGCTTATTGGTTGTTGTAGATGGAGGGGGCTGGTTGGCTGCTGTAGATGGAGGGGGTTGGTTGGCTGCTATAGATGGAGGGGGTTGGTTGGCCGGCCACTAGAAGGGGAGTAATGGCTTGGCCGGCCAAGGAGTGGGGAGGGAAGAGCAAGCCCGGGCTTCGCACCCGGAATCGGCTTCAGCACCGAAGTGATCAAGGATTGGCTTCTAGATTTCAATCTTCAATGCCTCAAATGAGAGCCCTCACCCTCAATTTATAGTTTTCTAAGGACCAATGAACGGCTATGATTGACCAAACACTATGACTCAAATAAAACATAAAATTACAACTCAAAATAAAAAAAATGACAAGAGACAAAAATACAAAGTTCGTCGAGCCGCTCGAAATGAGCGGTCTCGATCATCACTGCTCCCGTGGTCGTCGTGAGTAGACCCGAACAGGTCGGGCGGGTTGCTCCCCATCACCCCACTTAGGTAGCCCGGTTCCGCCTCCAGAGTATCCTCCTCCTCTGACAAATCTACCGACTTTCAACGGGTTTGCTCGTAACAACGTAGTGTCAGAGCTGAAACAAACGCGGACTACATACCCAATCCATCACTTTTTGTCTCTTGCCGAAACGAACCTGAGGAAAAAGGCCATCTCTGTTCCAGATCGCCTCCATCCCCAGAAGCCAAAAAGTAGTGACATCCGCTGCAACAATAATAAAAAACCACTCAGTTATTTTTTTTATTGCAGCAGTAATTACAAAAAAAAGATATTGTCCTTTTAATTGGGCAATCATAGGAAAGCACCGCGAATCTCTTGGCACTGCGAGCACGCCACACACATCTGTTCACGTGGTCTCGAGCTGGCCTGTAACCCGCTGCTTTTCTCCATTCCTCTCGCAACGTGAGGATTCCACTGACCAAATGATTTAGCTTATTGCTTTAATACAAATATTTGTCGACACTGAGACCGACACTGAAAAATGACACCAAGAAGCTCTTCCCACCATCCAGACCAAGTTGGACGGTCTCACTCCAGTCATCCAAGTCATTATCGGTCCAGCACATGAGCAAGCCAACAATAACCATGGACCTCATATCGTTCCCCGTTACACTAAGTTGAACTTTCCAACCTACAATATGGCTCACCTCGGCGAGTCGAAGTAGCGACACAAAGGATATTGATGCTACTGAGGTACATCATAGATGGGTATCGGTATCTATCTACTCAAATGGTCATATTAGTGACATTAAAGATACTGAGGTCCCTTATAAAGGGTAGCTGCCACCAAGAAGAGGGAGACTAGTATGATCATGCACTTTCATCTTCTAGCACCAAACCTAGTTGGAGAACCTAAACAAGGAAAATGCTCGTTGAACGGCCAAACACCCAGGACTCTACAAACAAAACCAAGAGCAATCATCCACTTCGTTGACAAAAATCCCCACGAAGAATAAGCTCATCTCTCTTCGATGAGTGAAAGAGAATATTTCAGTACTGATAAATCGATTTGAAAACATTGGTCCTCATGATGTTCACTTCAAAGCTGGAGATAATTCCTCAACAACTGACCCCAGAGTATAACTAAAAATTGTTCAGCTTGAGAAGTGTAAACATAAACTTAGGTCTATAAATTTTGCTAAGGAAGAATTAAATTATCATTTCTTTATCGAATCAACAAGTTCGGGTGAAACCTTGTGGTATTTTATGAAGCTAATGGTAGAGATCTATATCATAATGCTGATGGCATTCTTCGTTTTGGACTTCGGAGCTTAACTAGCATTTCACTTGTGCTGTACTGGAGGCAGTAGGACCTACTTATTAAGTAGATTCTTAGATCATCAAAGCACAGAAAATGATTACCATAGTTGCGCATAACCTCATGAAGCATGCAGCAATTAAAAAAAATGAAAAGAATAAAATTTGCATTGAATTAACTTGAAAATTGATTCAACTTTGATTCTTTTCTTTATTCGCCATGATCTTAGATTCAATCATTAAAATTTTGGTTTTGCGTCCTTAACCTGCAAGTCACAACTAATTCCTAATTTCCTGCGAGTGAAAAATGAAGCTAAACTTCGAGTTGTCAGTCGTGTGTGGAGCTGAAGCCCATGCTCAGGTGCAAAGCCCGCCGTTGTCTACCTCCTACCACTGTCGACATCCATGATCTATCGTCTCCGCCTACCTCTGGCCACCTCAACACCTCCTCCTTTTGTTCCCACCGACCTCTTCACCTCCCTGGCCAACCGCCAGCCACCAACAACCCTTTCTCCCTCCACTGACCACCACTCTCTAGCTCCCTTCCCCACACTGGCTTCCTCTTCCCCTCCCCAACGCATGCCACCGTCCACCACAAGCCATTTCCCCCTCCACCGACCACCCCTCTCTACCTCACCATCTTCCCCATCACGCAGCATCCCCTCCCACAAAGATTTCCCGGTCATCCACTCCTCCATCGCCACTATTCCGCTCACCGCCGGTCATCCCCTTCCCACCTCCTCCCCTCCATTATCCACACCCACCTCCTTCCCAAGCTCTCTTTTGGACTACAGATTGCCTTCGATTCTCCCTACTGCCCCGTACTTGATGAGTCTTGATTGTGTTGCATTCCTTCACATTGTACAACTACTATTTGTATTCGCTTAGTATTATTCTGTGATCATGTTTGTCTCTTTATTTCACAGGACATGTATTGCTTGGTTGTCCTTTATTTAATTCTTTGCAACTTACGCCAGTAACCCTAAATTAAATTTGTTGAGCTCAACTAGTATTTAAAAGCAACTTTAAAAAATAATTAATGAGGTCGAATGTTGGATATGTATTGCTTGGTTGTCCTTTATTTAATTCTTTGCAACTTACGCCAGTAACCCTAAATTAAATTTGTTGAGCTCAACTAGTATTTAAAAGCAACTTTAAAAAATAATTAATGAGGTCGAATGTTGGATATCGTTGCTTGGTAAATCATGTAGTTGCACCACATCAACCTTAGGGAAGTGAGAGTTTAATCACCAGGTGTGTGTGTGTGTGTGTGTCTGCATCTTTCATATAGTAAGCATTAAATCATCTTTGCGTTTATCTTTAGAAGAGGAAAGGACAAATATTTAGATAACAATAATAGTATCTATTACCAATGACGATGTCATGGCCATGTTTAATCATTTCCAGAAGTTATTTTTTAAGAGGAGCTTGTGCCTTCATGCTGAACTCCTTTCTCAAGCATTCCTCCAACTGACTAAAGAGTGAATTGAATAAACCTGTAAAAATTAATAAGATTATATTCATTGTATATCAATGAGCAAATAGAAACATGGATGGTTTAATGTTTTACTATCAGCAGACTATGACATCGAGGTATTTATAGAATTGTAATGTTTAAGAAATACAAAAAGGGAAAAATAAGGGCTAATCTTTGTAAAATAAAGTACTAGGAATTTGTATATTTTAACAAGCTTTTGAGAACCGAACCAGAAGAAAAGAGACACTAAAGGACATGGATATAAATATTAAATTGTTGGAGACTTAAATTCATTCCTTAATTAAAGGTAGGTCACTCTATATATAATAGAGTAGTGTATACAACAATGCTAACACTCCCCCTCAAATTGGGCATGTTATACAATTCATACCCAATTTGCTAATTAAGCTACAAAAATTACTTCACTTAAGCCTTTAGTAAGAACATCAACAAGTTGTCCTTCTAGTGGAATGAACGGAATACAAATGAGCCCCTTCACAATATTCTCTATGATAAAATGTCTATCCACTTCAACATGCTCTGTGCGGTCATGCTGAACAAGATTATGAGCAATACTGATAGGTGTCTTGTTGTTACAATATAAGTTTGCCTTTGTTCGTTTGAGTTGATGGGCTCCGTTGCGGCAGACAAAAACCGCCGTTTTTGGTTTTACTGGTGTTTGGAGGCACGGTTTTGGAAAGCTCCATATTAAAAAAAACAGCCCTTAGGTCAAAATTGAACCGCAGGGAATACCTCCTTTTCGGGCGTCCAAAGCCACGCGCCTAGCCTCCTGCATCGTGAGTGCCTCGTCTCGTTGCTCACCTCCCGCATTTCTCGCTGCTCGCCATCGTCTCCGCCGTCCTGGTTTGCTACTGGCATCGCAAGAGCTCGTCCAACCTTCAAGTCCTCTGCGAGGGATCCGTCCTGTCGTCGTCCTCACCACACAGATCCGGCGGCTACTCGACAGATCTCTTGAAGGTGAGCCAAGTCTTCCTTTTTCCAGTCTTCCTGTTCAGATTTTTTTGCATTTGTTCGCAATGGCAGTGAGGATTGATTTGTTCTGCATTTGTTTGCATGTCTTTGAAATTGGTAGGTTGCTGTTCAGATTTTTTTCATATGTAGTAAGCGAAATTTCTACTCCTTTCTAGGTTTCTATTAACTCTAGCAGACATACAAATAAAGTAGCAGGATAATGTAGCAATCCAGAAATCTATTTCCTGTAAGAGTTCAGAAAAAACTTGATCAGTGAAGTCCAACAGATGAGTTTTTGGTCTGTGAATGCATAATTTCTTTGGATTATCAAATCAACTGTTAAGATATTGTAAGAAATCTGAGCACCAATGCACTTCATATTTGTGAGGAATCAGTCAAACTTCTATAACAATATCTGAGAACGGTTATCTTGATTGTATTATAATACGAACGGGAAGGAAGTTGCATTAATCAAAGAAGAACACGGATACAATCCGGATCGAAGTCCGGCCAAGATCAAGGAGGCTGGTTCCTCCAATGACCCTTCTCTCAAATGAGAGCCTAAATTCCTAATGATCCAAAAGATAACCCTAACACTCCCATACCTCCTCCTTATATAGGGAGGAGGGGGCTCACAACAAACCTAATATTAAAAATAAAAGCAGTAATAATGGCGCGTGCGCGTAACAATACATCCCTTCAGAAAAGCGACCTTGTCCCCAAGGTCGGAGCGCCGCCCGCCGGTCAGTAGTGGGATGCTGTTGAGGTGCCCGGGGCATCGTCTGGTAAACTGTCCGAGAGCAGCAGGGCGTCGAAATCGGCGGCGGAGAGCGCGGCCACGTCGTCACCGATGAGGACCCGACACTCCTTCACGGAGCACTCATGACCAGGAGAGTAGGGGTGCTTGCAGCGGAAGCACAGGCCCTTGCTTCGTAAGTTGTTGTACTCCTGGTTGGAGAGGCGGTGGGTAGGGACAGCCCGGTTGTTGCGAGGACCCATCATTGGTGGCCGAGGCAGAGGAGGTGGCGGAGGGATAGGTTTCGGATGGGTCGAGACATATGTGTAGGAAGGATGCCGAGAGGGAGGTGATGGGGAAGGAATGTCGCCGGACGTCGCGAGAAATTCTGCCTCCACCAGAGGGGCGAGGTCAATGGCGTGGTGAACCGTTAATGGCTGAAGAGTGCGGAGACGGGAGCGGAAGTGGGGTTGCAAGCCGTTCATGAAGAACCCCAAGTAATGGTCCGGGGGAAGACCGGGGACATGAGTGACTAATTCCACGAAGGCATCAATGTACGAGTCGATGGAGCCAGTGTGACGCACCCCGCAAAGTCGCTCGATCATGGGGCCGGAGTAGCGGGCGTCATACCGCTGAATGAGGGCCTCAGAGAGAGCTGGCCAGGTGAGGTCGGGAGAGGTCTGTCGGAGCCAACGGACCCAATGGAGGGCCGACCCTTCCATGCCGATGATTGCGGTGGAGACCCGTTGTGTCGACGCGGTCTGGTGAATGTCGAAGAACTGCTCGGCGCGGGCAATCTACCCGAGGGGGTCAGACCCGTTGAAGGTAGGCATGTCAGGTCCACGGTACGGAGGAGTAGGCACTTCCATCGCTGCGGGAGCATCGGGAAGCACGGTGCTGGGGGATCCCACAACAGAGGTGGTAGAGGGTCCGGAGTGCTGGGTGGGCTGCAATTTCTGGAGCATGGTCAGAATCGAGGCGAACTGCTCGTTCTGTGCCTCGAGACGAGAGTTGATGGTGGCGAGGGAGTGCTCGAGGGCTTCCACACGGGCTTCCATCCGGCTCTTTGGCATATGAGGACGATTGCTCCGAGTTGGAGGTTGGCACGGGGCGGATTGGTGTGGCACGGGGCAGATCTGGCCCGTCGGGGGCCGGGGCGGCGGCGGGGAGCGCTGGCGGCTGAGGAGGATGCACGGGCGGTGGCTGGCGGGCTGAGGAGGATGCACAGGCACTGGCGGGCTGAGGAGGACGCACGGGACGGTGCGTCGATTGCAGGTCGCAGGCGGAGGAGGACGATCGCAGGCGGAGGAGGACAATCGCAGGCGGACCGCGCAGGCGGGGTTGAGGACGATCGCACGCGGGACCGCGCGGGCGGGGCGTCGATAGCAGGCGGGACGAGCGCAGGCGGGCGTCGATGGCAGGCGTGACAGCGCGGAGCCGATCGCTGTTGGAGACGGCGAATGCCGAGCGGCTGGACGAGTCCGGGGAGAATCCTCTGCTGAGAGCAAGACTCCGGCGGCTAGGTCAGCAGGCGGAGCGGCAGGTCGGACCAATTAATACGAACGGGAAGGAAGTTGCATTAATCAAAGAAGAACACAGATACAATCCGGATCGAAGTCCGGCCAAGATCAAGGAGACTGGTTCCTCCAATGACCCTTCTCTCAAATGAGAGCCTAAATTCCTTATGATCCAAAAGATAATCCTAACACTCCCATACCTCCTCCTTATATAGGGAGGAGGGGGCTCACAACAAACCTAATATTAAAAATAAAAGCAGTAATAATGGCGCGTGTGCGTAACATATTATAGTGTGCAAATGAAAAATAATTTGTTGTACTGAATACTCTTGTTTAGCTGGTGTTTTATGTTTATCGTTATTGTTGTACTCAATACTTCCCAAAGGGTTTTGCAATTGAAAATTATATATTTTACAAAATTCCGTTTTTATCGAACAATTTTTATGCACTGCTTTTCGAACAGCTTTGCAAACGGAGTTTTACACAAATAGTTTTTTTACTGCAAACCCCATTTTTCACAGACAACTCCTTTTTCAAACTTCATTTCTGACAGTTGCTTTTCGATGAGCAACATCCGAAACAAACAGAGCCTTGATCGTATTGTCTTCAAGAACTCTGATATCTAGTAGTAATGTGCGAAGCCACATTCCTTCACATATTTTATGAGTCATAGATCTGAACTCGATTTTTGCACTAGATCGAGACACCATAGGTTGCTTCTTGCTTCTCCACGTGACAAGATTTCCCCTGTAACATAAGAAATTTTATCCAACTTCTCAATTTAATTTCAGACTCTGATCAAGGTTCGCGTCGGTATTGCTCCCACCAACTGATTTAATTCTGTTTGTTAGTCCTAATTATTGCATGTCAACTAGTACATATTGGGGCAATGTACGATTTGATTTAGACGCGTTGCAGAAGTGCGCGGGAACATTTCATGTTGCGATAAGATGATTCCAGTGAGCGGTGGTATTTTAGTATTATATACGAGACGATCCAAGCTGACCTAGCCGACACTCCCTTCTGTCATTACTCTCGAGTGTCGCAGGAGATAAGATGTGATTTCACGCCTTTTTTGGTCTAGCACGCTTTGTTTCAAATACAAGCTTTCATAGTTACAATATTTAGCAATCTGGTTCCCAAGTGCAGCTATTGCATAGGTATATTTCTTTTCTCGGTTTTACCTATGTTTTATTAGTGTCGTTGGAGGAAGAGTCTTTCTTACTCACCAGTGGACTGATCATGTCTTCACTCTTCTTTTTCAGGGAACATAGGTGAGGAGGTTTGCTTAGAATGAACTTACGAAGGTTTATGCAGTTTTGCATTATTTCGTTTCTTAGAGCTTTGTAGTTGATCACACTTGCTTTTCTAGTTGGCTCTGTGAGGTAAACTTTGAGGTAATTTTTCTAACCTTAGCACCAATTTATTGTTTCCGTTGTATTCCTTAATTGTTTTTGTTATGGTACCAATTTTATTACAGTTATTTAATTTGTTTCATATCACAAGTGTTGGCCGGGTTTTTGAAATGTTGCTAAACTTGATAGGGGTGTTACATTCCTGGCAACATCTTGAGGTAGTGCATGATTCTATATACAATATTCAAGTGTTTAGTTCTAGGTGAGTGCATATATTAACTAACCACTCCCACGACATATGTCATATCTGGACGAGTATGGGATGGATAAACCAACAGTCCAATAAGTTTTTGGTAGCCAGCCACATCTTCTATAAGCTCTCCATCAACCTTTCCAAGCCTATGATTGGCTTCAATCGGTGTAGTGGGAGGTTTGCACCCACTCATAACTGACTGTTCTAATAGATCTATTACATACTTCCTTTGTGAAATAAGCATGCCATGTCTTGACCTTGCAACCTCAATGCCCAGGAAATATTTTAATTTTCCTAGATCTTTTACCTCAAACTCTTTTGCTAGCTTCCCTTTGAGGGTAGTAATCTTTTCGATATCAACCCCAATTATCACAATATCAACCAGATATACCATAAGAGCTGTCAACTTTCCCTTCCTCCATCTAATAAATAGAGTGTGATCAACATTAATTTGAGTATACCCAAAAGAGATCATCACCTTGTGGAATCTACCAAGCCATGCTCTCGGGGATTGTTTCAATTCATATAGAGCCTTGTTTTGTTTGCATACATTTCCTTCAGAACCACTTGAGACAAATTCGTGAGTTATAGACATATAAACCTCCTCTTCCAATTCACCATGGAGAAATGTGTTTTTTACATCCAACTGTTGGAGGCTCCATCCATTACATGCAACACATAATAACAGAACCCGTACTGAATTCATCTTGGCCACATGGTAAAATGCCTCTTGATAATCAATCCCATGAGGTTGAGTATATCCTTTCGCCACCAATCTGCTGTATAGTGTTCCACTATGCCCTTCGGCATTTTGCTTTATTGTAAATACTCATTTGCACCCCACAATTATTTTACCAATTGGAAGATCCACCAGTTGTCATGTACTGTTTTTTTTACAGAGCCTGCATTTCCTCTATCATAGCATTCTTCCACTTTGTACGTTGGAGTGACTCATGCCACATAGTAGGAACCACGATAGAGGATAAAGAGAAAATAAATGCTTGACGCGATGAGGTTAAAAAGGCTTAGGAAACATATTTAGACAATGGGTGTTTGGTACTCTTACCTTCACATAGGTCGATAGGTAACTTTGCAAGAGCTGAAGACAAAGTTGGTTCTAGTACAGAAGGATGGGCCAGTGTGGTCGAGTCTTTGCTTCTCCTAGTATAACCATATAGGGGATTTATTTTCGGTGGAGGTATAATCTCCCCTGGCTAGGAATATTATAGGATGACATGACATGATATACGGTGGAGGGATCGACAATGGGAGAGTAGAAGGACTCACTTTCAAAGTAGGTGAAGACTCCCCCTGAAGAGAGGCCTCATAGTAAGGATCATTTTCCCGAAAGGTGACATCCATAGAGACAAAAATTCTCTCGGTTCGAGGATGGTAGTATTTATAGACCTTTTGAGTAGGGGAGAATCCAATGAAGACACATCGGAGGGCACTAGGGTCAAGTTTTAAACGTGCAATGTTATGGACATGAACAAAGCACATGCACCAAAAACTTTTGGGGCAAGGTGAGTAGGAAAGACACCCAATGTATGAAGAGGAGTCTTGTTTCCTAAGACACGAGTAGGTAGACGATTGATAAGGTAGGCAGCAGTAAGAACAACATCTACCCAATAGTATCGAGGAAGATGCATGGTAAAGAAGAGGCAACGAGCAATCTCAAGAATATGGCGATTCTTCTGCTCAGCGAACTCATTTTGTGCAGGAGAATGAACACATATGGTTTGATGCCCCAGGGTAGTCAAATATGTTTCAAAGGAGTCATCAGTGTATTTTCGGTCTTTGTCACTGTGAAGAATTTTAAGGATGACACCAAATTGGGTAGAAATCATTGTATGAAATTTCTTAACCAGAGGAAAAACCTCATTTTTATGTTACATCAAATAAACCCGAGTGGTTCGTGTAAAACAATCAATGAAGGTCACAAAGCATTTGTAACCACAAATAGAAGCAACATGCAAAGACCCCCACACATCAGAGTGAATGATAGCAAATGGATAATGAAGAATATATAAAAGAAACACGCTTATGTTTAACGTCGATTGGTGACAGTGTCAAGGAATAAGCAACTCCAAGCTATCGACTCCTGCATAGAGTTTGTAAACCAGAATATGACTAGTGAGTTCTCGGAGTTCTATTGCCCCAAAGTAGCAGTATCCTGTGTGGGTTCTATTATGCTCCCATTTACATAGTCAAACATCTACTAGCTTTTAAGTGTCAAAGTAATGGACCTCAACCTAGACAAGTAATTCATATTGTTGAGGCGAATATTTGTAATCTGAGGTACATTATGATCATGACTAGCCCAGGTAGATCCAGCGGGATCTCAACCTAGACAAGTAATTTGTCTTGATGAGGTGAATAACCATAATCTGAGGTACAATATGATCATAACTAACCCGAGTAGATCTAGTGGGAGTCGATCGATCCCTAGAATCAACATCATCTAATATATCTAACAACGATAGAGGAATAGTATGCTCACGACAAAAAAGTGCACAACCCACAACTCACAGAATGACAAAAGTAGAACCGACTAAAGAGAATGCAGTTACGGGCCTAACGTAGTAGCAAAATGCATAACAAAAGTGCTAATAGACTAGCAATAGAACTGTAATTAATGAAAGCTGTGACATGTGATGCACCACAATCCATAAAAGTAAAACCGACTAAAGAGTAATTACAATGTAGGTAGTAGAACTCAAAATCCAATACAACAAAAAACAGTAACAACCATGAACTATACCATCCATGAAGTCAATAAGTAATAGAACAACAAATAGAGCAGAAGCAACAATGTTCCCATGAACTCAATAAGAAATCTTCTTGAACTAGTTAATAAATCCCCATGAACTCAGTTGCCATCATGGACTCGGTAAATAACAAAACCACCATGAGAATTGCGGAACAGCAAATATAGCAAGGAATTAAAATTTTTGAAATATACAGCGCAGACGCACCCATAAACACAAAACTCAACCTACACAACAGGAAGAAATGAGAAACCAATCAAGTGCCCAACACGGAAAGTAAAACAGAGAAGAGATCAAGAAAAACTAATATGTCATAAATTAGTGAAGTCATAATGCCCGAGATGGCGAGATCAAGTGAGAAAGAAGAGAAATCGAAGTCGGAACAACAGTCGATGCCTTAGAAAAAACCCAGCGGCTCGAAGATTCCAAGCCCTAAATTAAAGTGTTGAAGTTTCAATGGGGCAAAAAGAAAAGACCACATGAGAAGAACCCTAAATCTTCACAGAGGAACATAATCGTCAGTCATCACAGATGAGATCGTCGTCTTGCTCAGATCCATAGGCAGACCCATGTATAGACACACCCGGGCAAGTGCCCGAGTGTGTTTTTTGATAAAATTTGTCCGGGTGTGTTTTTTGAGAAAAAGTTGGTTTGGTAAGAATAAAATATGTCCTAGTGCCCTAGGATAAAAAGGCTATAATTTGGGGCTTTCTTTTTCTAGGCTTCATTTTCATCTCTTTGCCAAATTGTTAGGGCCTCCACTCCAGTTGTCTGACACCTCTTTGGTCATCTCTAAATCGTTGGATGAGTCATGAAGGGTTGATCTTAGCTTCTGATGTCATCTATGTGACTATTTTAGTTTTTTTCCAGAATATGGATCTTAGGACCTGTGGACTCTAGGTAATCTACTAACTTCAGGTAACTTGTAAATTTTTTTTCGCTTTTACGTTTATGAGATTTCAAAAAGATTATGAGATGATGTGATTATGTGATCAAGTTTAAATTAATAAATGATAATCAACTAATTGATTTTATACTTTTTCTTTTATATTTATTTCGGCTTCAGAATGAAGGCGTTACCATGAACTTAATCCGCCCATGAACGAAATATTTATTGTGCCCGGGTTGGACGGAAATCCTAGTTCCACCGGTCAGAGCCACATAAGAACACAAATAGATGAGTGAAATGAGGGATTTGGATCGGGATGAGTAGATTTGAGATCCTTTCTGATTTATATTCATTATGAAATATTGAAATACTAAATGATATTTCAATATCTAGTATCGACCGATATATCAAAAAACCTGATACATTCGGAAACAATCTTTTGTAAAAAAAGGTCGGTGGCGTGTCGTTACCCCCCTAAAAATGATATGTCCGCCGATATTCATAATATTTATAAAAAATAAAATATATACATATATAATATTCCATTAATGCATTGGTGCTGTGGTTTTGATAAGATAGCATTAGGTGGTGGCTTGGTGTTTTATGCCGCAGGATCTATTCCTGTTTCATCAAAAAATCAGTTAAAGAAAACATTTATACGACCATCTCCGCAAACCGTCTTCGATTTTAGGGTCCAACCACCTGGGTCGCCATTTCCAAAATAAGTCTTGGTTGAAGAGGTTTTCAAACCTGGACAAGAACAAGTCGATCGGTTCATGGTCCGACTAGTTTGATATGGCAATCCAGTCCAGATTTCCAAAGCTTGTATTTTAATATAAATCAATATAAAAATCATAAACAAAGTGAAGGCCAGTGAATATATACGAGCAAGAAGGCAAGAATAGAAACGTATTTGACAATATTCTCTTATAACTTGCAAGGGAACATTAAATTAATGATTATGTACTACCTGTAAGAACTACTTGTAACATTGCACTCCTAATATATTATGTCACAAGCTCATGTGCACCATCAAGTCACAGGCTGAGTTGTGATGAATGAAGAAGACGAGGATTGACGAGAGTGGTGTTTTCCCCCTTGATCATTGGTGGCGACCTACGCTAGAGTAAATGAGAAGAGCCTTTCTGCGGGGTCCAAAGAGGGGGTCGTCAAGGGTGGAGGAGCGGGGGCGGAGATGGAATCATCGGTGCTCACCAGAAAGGCCGTATGAGGGTTTCCGGCGATGAAAGCTATGCTATTAAAGGCGCAAGACGCACCGAGGCGCAAAGGGGTCCTGAAGCCTAAACACAAGGCGCAGGCGCGCGCCTGAGGCACGTGAGGAGCAAAAAAAAATCAGTGAATTGGGCACACAATTCACTGAATTTCAGTGAATTGGGCTCCTAATTCACTGAAATTCGGTGAATTGGGCGCCCAATTCACTGATTTTCAGTGAATTGAGCACTTAGGTGCGCCTGAGGTACCTCGCCCGCCTCAGCCTTGCTGAGGCGTCACTGAGTGCACCCGGTGCACTCGGCGCCCTAGGCGCGCCTAGGCACACGCTTTGATAACATAGGATGAAAGCATTCGTCTGTCGGCTGCGTTGGACTGTAGTCGCATGGACGGCAATGGCTGCTGGAGCACTGGTCAGGATTGGACAACAGTCAGGTTGTGTGAGGAACAACCCGGTAGGTTTTCCTAGCACTGGGAGTGCCCTAGGAGGCCGATCGTGGAATTGACAAGGTTTTCAGAACCAGGCCGGAGAACAAATCGATGGGATCAAAGGTTTAAGGTCCGACCGGTTGGACCGGTCAGACCGGAGTTGAACCGTGATGTTAAACATATTATATATCATAAGTCCTAAACTCATAACATATTACATATCATGTAAATATCAAATTGAGCACAAATATAACTAAATAATATAGTTATAATATACAAAGAAATAAAGATGATATATAGTATTAAATATTTTAACTAAGATTTGATAATATTAAATAGTTTTTGAAATTTTATATTTTATTTAACCTAAATAATAAATATTGTACCTATATTATAATTGAAACTCCATAAATATAAACAATATATTAGAAAAAAAATAACTTTTAAATAATTGAATAGTTATATAGAGTAAGATATGTGTTTATAATTTAAATATATATTTGAATAATTATAACTTTTAAATAATTAAATAGTTATATATACTCATCTGCCATATTTTTTTTTAAATTTCATTTTATACTTAATTTAAGAATATATATTTTATTTATATTATAAATGTTTACTTTTTATTATAATAAGTAATTATTACATATATAAATGAGTTCTGTACTAAATAAAAAGGAACAATTGGCAGAGTGGTCATTATCAGTTCTTCAGTAGGCTTTACCCGGGTTCGAATCCTGGTATCTTCATTTTTATGAAAAAAACTTAGGCCCCCCGGTTGCCTAATAAACGGCCCGATTTCTGGTTAACCAGTCCAACCGTCCAGTTAACCGGTTCTTGGCCGGTTTTTGGCGAAGGCGGTTTAAAGGACCAGATCAGACCGCCCGGGGAACCGGTCAGCGGTCCGACCGGTTGAACCGGATGGTCCAGTCCGGTTTTAAAACCTTGGGTATTGGGGTCACCCTTGGTGGCTGTCGGCTACCTTGGGTGCTAACCTTAGGGCTAGTTGGCCTAGGGGCGGGGGGGGGGGGGGGGGGGGGGGGGGGGGGGGGTAGTGAGCCGTTTGAGTTGTTAGAACCTAGGCCACAAGCCAACCCAAAGGGAGAGCGAGTTGTTGGAGGTGTTTGTGGAAAGGGAACCATAAACCTTGTATTGATGCCCAAATAAAATCATTATTATGCATGCCTAGGCCACAAACCAACCCAAAGTAAATGTAAAATTAAAAGATAGATTGCGACGTCCAATGCCTGTCGTTGTGTTGCCTCTAACCATAATAGTGTCCCGCAAGTACCCGTGACACACTCCACTTTTTCAGATCGACAAGCTCGCAGTGGAGGAGCATCGTCTTAAAATCAACTAATGGTGCCCGTCGGAGCATAAAAGAGATCTCTAGCTTATTCCTTGCCCATGGTTTGGCGTCCCCGTCATCCTCCATCTCCAGCAAAACCAACTTCTTGCACAGATGTTTGTTGTGTTAATCGTCACAACTACTGCAGATCCCCTTTGCACGGTGCTCCGTCATTTCTGACGGAGTCAGGCGGTGGATGAAAGAAGGCGAACCGGAGCTGACCCCCTCCTCCCCTAAGGCGGTTTTCCGGTTGGTTCAAGGATTGGTACGGGGGAGGAAGTGGAAGTTGTTGTATGTCGTTGGCTTTGTCCAACTGAAGGTGACGGTCACAAATTCAAGCTAGGCTCATGACAGTGATGAGATCCAGAGGGCCTTCAAACTCAACATCCAAGCATAAGCGCTCCTATAGCTCGACAATAAAGATCATCTCTTTACCAACTGCTTAGGCCAGATTTTTGGTGCATGTGTAAGTAATGTCTAGCATTTCTCTGGGTAGTCATCGATAGCTTCAGTATGCTTGAGGGAGAACAAGTGCCCCAAGGGACTCCTTAACAATCGACAGACCAAAGCGCATGTAACAATACTGTTTGAAGTCGTCCTCTGTCATGTAGAGCTACTCCATGTCAAGATGTAGGAGCCACATATGACTCTACGAAGTGATAGGCGGCCAATGAAATCCACTCCATGGTCAGCGTCCTTTGGTTAGCGAAAAACTACTCGCATCGGGTCAACCATCCCAGTGGGTCGTACGTGGAGTCAATAGGGTGGCACTCACAAAAGGAGCGGGGATCAAAATCGACAAACGTTGTGTCTGGAGTGGTGTGTTGGATAGAGGGGGCTGGCAAAACGAATGGCACGGGGTTCAAAGCCAATAAGATCCGCGACAGGGAAAGAGACAGTTGTGTCTGGAGGAGGCTCACCGGAGTCGGCGGTGACATGGGTTGTGATGGAACAATCATCGGGCTCGGCGGCTGCGCAGAGATCGAAATGGGAGACCATAAGAATGCGCATTTGATCCTGAAGTTTAATCAGTTTGGAGGAGAAATCACACATGTTGTATTTATAAGTAATTAATTAATTAATATGTATGAAATTAATGAATTAAAAATAAATAAAATGATAGCAGACTAAGCAAGACTTTGTTTGCGGCTTGATGACGTGAGGTTTGATGAAGACTGTGTGTCTATTAGGAACAATGTCGACGAGATTAGCAAGTAACAACGTTGACTGTGTGGCTCGAGAAAAGGGCCTTGTCAAGTCTGACCGACAGGATTAGCTGGGACAGTGAAGGTGTCGACTACTACTGGGAATCATGTTGGGACGCGACAAGTTGCATCAACTAGGAACATCGTCGATGGCCGCAAAGTCGATGAAAATGTCGACTAGGAGCATCATCGACTGAGAGTGATGTGGTCGACGCAGACGGAAATGTCGGAGGACGACGAAGACTGGTTGATACTCCTCGTGGGACGTTGATGTCGAACGCCGATGTCAACCTCATGGAACGCCGATGAGGCAGGAAATAGGGCATCAATCAGTGCTCTGCTGAGAACAGGTGTGCGGGAAGTTAGCAGGCCATAAAGATTTCGACAGAAGAGAGTGGGGCTTCGGCTAGATCTGAACCGGCGTGTGTCAGACACTGCAGGCGTTAGCGTGGATCTGAGGGAAGATGTTGTTGGAGAGGACAGTGTCGACAAAAAGTTAATGCTTCGACAATGTTCTATGCGAATGTGGGGGAAGGAATGTGGTGTCGGAGGAAGGATGGAATCTGATACCAAGTTGTTACGGGCTCGCCGTAGCTCTTCAATAGAGTTGTCAGAGGAGTGGTCCAAGGCAAGAATGCTAGAGGTGGAGGATACTAGAGAGTTGAACTGCGGATTCCTAGCCGGGGTGTGCTCGTGAGGAGAGAGCTACCATATTCTCATCAATAGGAAAGAGAATAAACTTCATTAATTCATTGATATCTTACATGACTCCTAAGGCCCCTATAGATAGGGCTTACAATGGCATGGGCGTAAATAAACCCAATATAAAAGAGATGCATGAAACACTAAACATTAAAACTAATAACTCGATGTGACTCGACTCATGCAACTCGAAATCAAATACATGAAGATTCATAATAAAATATGCGTAACATAACCGGTAACAGATAGTGGGGACCCATAACAGATGATTGGTATACTAATGCAATGTCCATGTAAAAATGATGCACATTAGTAAGTGAATCAAACAATCACATCAAATATATTTCTTGGAAAGAAGATGAATATTGAGAACCTGAAACAGGTCTATCTTTTGCCACTGATGACCATCTCACTAGAACCGTACCAGGAATCTGTTCAAGTACCTAAACAAGAAATTCAGATGACAATCAAGGATGCAATGTTATAAATGAAAAACTTTGCGTGACCATTAATGAAATAAGTGGACATACTGAAACACAAAATGCACATTGTGACTCGGTAGGTGTGTTCAATGACTGCTTTTCAGCAACTTTAAATAAATCAACACCATTTTCCGGTGATATATTAACCTGCTAAGTAGATGAAGTCACCTGTAAAATGGTTTTATCCTTCAAAATTGAAAACAATATCTTGCAAAGCTTAGTTCAAAGACAAAACTGTACCCTGATAGAAAAGGAAAGAAGGTCAGACTTGCAAGAAAAGCCTTTGTCGAAGAAAAAGGATTCTGATGATTTTAATACTTGAAATGCACCATTTTGACGTTTCAAGCCCTGAAAAAAGATATTTCATAGAAATTGACCAACAAGCTAAAACAACGAACAGTTAGGGGATATAAAAACATACAGAAATATAGGAAGGAAAACATAAACAAAGGCAAAAGATATAGGTAGAATGCCCCGTGCATCAAATTTTCAAGTGAAGGAAATTAACATACTTAAAAGAGAACATACTTAAAAGAGAAACTAACATACTTAAAAAAGAACACCAATAATTCCCATGCAACCTACATGAAGAAAAAATAGGATCTCAATATATCAAGGATACAGGCTACAGAAACAGTAAGTGACACTATTAATCAATACACACTTCAGAAGTTATAAGAAAATAATCTTCTTAAATTGGCATTATAGGAAAAAAACTTGCTGGAACAGATATTCTTAGAAGTATACTTTAGGTTCAAGGTCAGAATTTTATCAAAAGCCTAATAAAAATTGAGGCAGCAAGTTGTTGAAAAACTAAAATTCATAAATAATCAAGTACTTTAGAAGTATGGCATCATTTATCTTTCATCTTTCCTTTGAGATTTTAAGCACTTTAGACAATATAATAAATATCCATATTGTTGAAGTAATCTGTATAAAGGTCAGCCCATTAGTGTATAAAGTTTAGTCCCACATCTTAGAATAGAGTTGTAGTTTTACTCCTTCCTATATATATCTACAAATACTTGTAGTTGAAGTTTTATGATGTTATGAGAAACATAATAACATATTAAAAATTTTCATTTTATTTTTGTGTATTTCATATTTCTCTACACATACTAACCAAATTATGGCTAAGTTGTGCTTTATATCATGTGTAGCATATCAGGAATTAAGATATAAAGATGACCCAAATAGCGTGCGCCTTACCCCTACTAACCAAAAAATACATTTCAAATCAATGAAAGCCTGCAATGCTTCCATCATTTAAGTGTATTGGATATGAGCCTGTTCACATCTATTTCGCATATCCTCTCGCATCATCAAAAGTGATTGAATGAAGGCATCATTGGTGATGGGAGACGAGTTATTGTCGGGCATTGGAACAAGGAAGTGAAAACCTAGATCTGATATCAATTGATAGAGCAGAATAGTAAAGAGGAAACTTACCACAAGAGATATTCCGAGAACACAGGCTTAAAGTCGGCTAGTTTTTCAATGCCATGAACGAAGTTGCAAAACAAAATACAATCATAAACTCAAACCCTAAAAGGGCAGCCCAGAGCACAAAGCATCCCCGCGCAGTGAGGGTCCGGGGAAGGGTCCTACCACAAGGGTGAAATGTAGGCAAACTTTACCCTGCATTTTTGCAAGAGGCTGCTTCCAGGACTCGAACCCGTGACCTCAAGGTCACACGGCAACACCTCAACCGGTGCGCCAAGGCTCCCATTCTGACTCATATTAAAAGCAATCATTCTCGCTCGTATTGAGACTCCGATTAGGAATCAGGGTCTGAATACAATTAATTACCCCGAGCTTTCTATATTCGATCAAAGTACTTATACAACCTATCTGAACTCCAATAGACCTATCGTAGCAGCTTCGAGACTTATGTTTGTATCGGAACTCCTCTCGGGGTCCCCATACCCCCTTTAGTATCACATGATCAAACATGAATAGGATAAAGAAGAAGTGTAGTCGTGACCACGTTAAGGGTTATTTTTTCTCTCTTCGCTGGCATCCAATGGTCAACACACAACAAATGGAAAATTCAAGATAACACTAATGATGCATGCCATGCTATTCGGAAGATAGTGCATTCTAGAACCAAAAAGAAACCATCCCATTCCTATACGCATCACAATACCAACGGTGCAGAGGTTGCGCCCCATAGCGCTATGCGCATTGCCTTGCAACTTAGTGCATTATTTGCAACTACGATCCATAATTTTGTATGTAGTTAAATTTTCATAAACAAGTGAAATCGACGGGGGTAGACCACAAAATAAAACATGTTATAATAATCATCCTATTTTATGTCCTTATATACCAAAATACATAATAACAAACTAAATCAAATTTATAGCAAAAAATTAGAAGCAAAGAAATAAACTTCTTAAGATGGACACTAGTCGAAAGATAAATGGTTGTATAAGCAATGAGATCTATCACCCAAAAAAACATGATTGGTAAACCTCGAGCGTAAAGGAACTTTGGCTTTTCAAAGGAGTATTGGATGAAATAAATGCTTTGCTTGGGGGAATAAAACTCCAAGCAAGGCCCCATCGAGTCGTATGACCCTGGACAAATTCGGTAGTCTTCACAATAGACACCCCAACCTCACGAAGCTTTGATATTAAAGATTTTAAGTTGGCCTTTCTCCCAACCATCGTTGTGAACCACCTAAAACAAGAACACAGGGTAAAATAGCTCATCACTTCTCCCTGAGAAATGCCATGAATAGATAAGATACAAAGTACTAGTTATGAATTTAGGCAGTTGCCACGGACTTTACCTGAAAGAATGTTTGAGGAGTACACTATCCTCAATTATGCGAGTAATAAAAGCTCTTTCCCCGCCAGGGTAAACCATTTCCTCTAGTGTTCCTTCACACGAAGTTTTAGGGTTGAGACCCGCTTCCTCAATGCTCTCAAAAAATGGAGGATTGCACATGCAAAACTCAAAATTTTCACCATCCTTAACAACTCCAGCAAGTACAGGGAGAGCGCCAGACTTCTTAAGCTCTCCGCATGGAGACTGACTCTTCTTGATATCAAGCAGTTCCCGATGATCCTCATTAACAATATCACTTGTACTGGACATAAAATCTCCACAGCTAAATTGATCAGAAGCATTCCTAATCTCTATGAGTTCCAAAAGGTGGGGATTGCTCTCTACATTTCTTTTAGCCCACTCTAGAGCAACATCCGTCACATCTGCACACAAAAATGAAGTAAAATCTACATAGGGCCATTTCATCAAACAGTACAAGTGCACACTTGACTGTGTATCAGGTTATCGAAACCAATCGATATGGAACTAAGAAATTTACCAGACCCAACAAAACTCCAACCTAGCAAAGCTGCCCCAAGGAGCGGGTATATACAATTGGCACCGGTCCCAATATCGAACCCTCTAATTCGGGCATTTGATCCCTGCATTGAGGGGATAAGCTCGGAAGACAGGAGATCATTAATCCAATGAATATAATTCGAACGATTTGGCACCGTAGGGCAAAGCTGCCCATCGGGAATCCACCTGAACAGCTAGCAAATTAAAAATCCAAGCAAAACAAAATGATCAAAAGCGCGAAGAGCGAACGGAATGGGGGGAGTACCAGTTGACGCCGTGGTCGTTGAGAAGGAGAACGCGGGTGAGCTCGCGGGTCGCGTTGAAGTCCTTCCAGTCGATGGTGGGGCGACCAGATCTAGAGGGGAAGACGAAGGGCTCGAAGGAGGGATAGAGTGATGCGAGTTGGACGAAGTCCGGCGGATTCTCGGCGTAACGGTTGCTAGGATGGATCGCCGGAGGCTGTTCCCGCCGCCTCTTCTTGCTCAGCATCTCTAGACTCCGATGGTGGGAAAGTAGAAAGAAATGTTGCTTCATAAATCCAGCCCACGCTTAAATGGGCCTGCTGCGTGTTGACAAATCGGCCTCTTACAATAACAAATGGGCCCATTGCTATGATCCAACGGTGCAAAGGGCTACTTTCAAATTATTATTATTATTAGCAAATCATAAAATCTGAAAATAATTATTTATATATATCAATTTTTATTAGCAAATTATTAAAAAATATATAAAAAATATAACCATACAATGAGTTATATTCATTCGTGTCAAATTAGCATTTGTATTCACGATGGCGGCTTCTACGATAGGATTCAGGACTTCACAACGGCGAGCTGAGGGCTTCACGATGGTGGGAGGAAGGGAGATGGCTTCACGATAAGGGCGTTGTGACGGCGGCGAGCCAAGGGCTTCGAGACGGGAAAAGGGCCTCGGGAAGGCCACTGGACGGGATGCAAGCTTCGACGGCGACGACAGCTTCGATGGGAACGATGGCTTCGACGACGGTTGCGAAGGAGGACTTCAGAATATCGTGGGACTAAGGCGCGGGGTTGGGTTGCGTGAAATCACTAGGGCGGGAAATATGTTTGCATATATAAAAAAACAGTTGTACAAAATTAACCATAATTTGTTGGAGTGCAACTCGGATCGGTTCGGTTCCACCCAAAACCAAGAACCGACCCATATAGATTCAGTTCCAAATTTTTGGAGCCAGAACTGACCCACGGTCCTAAAATATAGAATCGGATCCGAATCGTTCACTTTGGTTCGGTTCTCAGTTATACCCATGTCTCAACATAATTAAAATATAACTCTTTCAACTCATGATTATTTGTCAACAACTACCAATGTCTCAAAATAATTGAATCACGATTCTCTATAACAATGAAGTCATACAACTACACGAGTTCAAAAAATATTTTCTTTAGTCATACGACTATAACCGTTGTCTCAAAAAAAATTCTTTAGAATTGATTTTTGGTTCTCGAGTCAGTTCTGGGTACCTGGCCTGTGGAATCGGGAACCGAACCGAATTGTCGGTTCTTTTATTATGGGAACCGGACCCGAACCGAACATATTTGGAACTGACCAGAACCGTTCAGTTCAATTCGGTTCCGGTTCAATTCTCAGTTCTTCGGTTATTTTTGCACGCCCCTAATAACTTGTAATAGAGTTATGTTCTTTCTTCTTATCCTCCCTCTTGATTTTCCGAAGTTTTTACGACCTTTTGCTCAGGAGTCTCTTCGGGTTTCTGGTTTCTAATTGAGTCGCAGTTTCTCTGTTCATGCGCGACTCTTGATGCCATCTACAACGACAAAAAATATTTGAGGCGTCTCGAAACTAGGTGACACATGCTCGAGTTTGATTCAATTTCATGTTTGGCGTGGGGGTGGAGGTCACGAACGATGTGGCTATGAACCGTCGTTCGTGAACGTCCGACCTCGGCTGAGAAATTTTATCCACTTTTATTTTCAAAACTAGTTTTCTTTTTTGACGGTGGTTATAATATTTGTCATGCCAAACATATATTCTACATCAGTGGCGTTCTTATCCAAACTCACGGGAGCCACAGTTTAATTAGGCTCTATTATAACTCAAATCCTATTAAAAATTAACTAAGCGCTTATAAGCATAAAAATTAATTAAGGGAGTTGTTAAAGGCACCGTAATTTCTCCTAATTTAACCTTAAAATTACTTCCAAAAAAACACTAATGACACCGCACTAGCTTGAAAATTGAGTTTATTGCGACGACCTCAGGTTCATCGGATCCACCGTTCGCCGGAGAAAGGGACTGAGCATTTAGGGCTCGAGGCCTGCAAGGATTTTGGCGAGAGACTCGTCAAAGTACCGCCTCTGCGTATGGAGATCTGCTCTACGAACAGTTATTTTCAAATTCCCATGCTACACCAACAGAACTAATGATTTTTTTGTTTACAACAATTTGTCCTTTTTGTTGAAATTTACGATGTACTTCTATGATTTTTCTTTTTTTATTGAAATTCAAGTTGGGGTGTCTTTAACATAAGTGCAGTGCAATTAACAATTTTAGGTGTCTTTAACAAAACATACAAAAATGCGATGCCTTTAACAAAGCGGTGCGACTAGCTAAAAGTGCGGTGCCTTTAACAATTCCCCTAATTAAAATGGGCGCTGCTATAAGCACTGCACTTTTGTCTATTTGCACTCGCCGCTATTAGCAAGCGCTGTTTTAAGTGATTGTCAATTCGCATTCAACCTGTCTATTAGCAAAACACTATTACTATTAACACTTTTTTGTCAATTTCTTTTTAACATAATAAAGATATCATTTTCACTATTGTAAAATAACACTTCAAAAGATAACACATTTTATAAAGTAAATGTCAAAAAATAGATTGTCAATTCTTTGCTCCGCTTTTGTTAGATACCCAATAATATTATTATAGGTCATATAAATATTGTTGCATACCCAATAATTTTACAATACGTACAAGAAGTTTAAATATGTATATGCTCAAGCATGTTGAACTCTCGTCGCCGCCGCCAACGCCATCGTCGCCGCCGCCAACGCCATCGTCGACACCGCCAACTCCAACGCCATCGTCGACACCGCCAACTCCAACGCCATCGTCGCATCCGCCAACGCCATCGTCGCTTCCGCCAACGCCATCGTCGCATCCGCCAACGCCATCGTCGCTTCCGCCAACGCCATCGTCTCCGCAGCCAACTCCAACGTCATCGTCGCCTCCGTCAACGCCATCGTCGTCGCCGCCAACTCAAACGCCATCGTCGTCGCCGCCAACGCCATCGTCGTCGCCGCCAACGCCATCGTCGTCGCCGCCAACGCCATCGTCGTCGCCGCCAACGCCATCGTCGTCGCCACCTCCGCCAACGCCATCGTCGTCGCCGCCAACTCCAACTCCATCGTCGTCTCCGCCAACGCCATCGTCACTGCCACCAACGCCATCGTAATCGCCGCCGACTCCAACGACGTCGTTTCTGCGAGAGGAGATGTGTAGGGGCATGTTTCTAAGGGGAAATGATTGCCGGCTATTAAAAATAACACCATAAAATTTTAAATATTTGAGTGTTAATAGACAAAACTGAGTGCTAATAAGTCCTACAATTTTAAAATTTTGAGTGCTAATAGACAAAAGCACAGTGCTAATAGCAGGACCAATTAAAATTCAACAAATGCTCAAACTTAGATCAAGCTAAGAAAAGAAAGTAAATAAAGCCAGCTCAATCCGGTACTCGGGCAATGTTTTATGCTCCACCATCCAACAATCTGAATTCAAACTGAACAGCATTATTAGCCTCTCATTGTTTTCCAAATCTAAAATGTCACATTTTCCGCCAAATAAAGAGAGCAAGTCACGGGCTCTCGGGCGGGTGCTCGGCATGGCTATGCGCACCCAGAGTTGGAGCACACAATAGTCTCACACAACTCTCTCGCCAGCAGCATAATTTAGGCTATGTTTGGGATAATAGTGGCGGTGGAAAAGGTTTTATTCTCACCGCTACTGCTTTTCTGGAGGTGTTTGGTTTCTCGGTGTTTAGAAAAGCTAAAAGAAGTTTTGCAGGTTTCATTAATCCCTTCCCGTAGATCACCATCTCACTTCTTCTCATACTGTTTTCCTATCACTGTTTTTCTTGACACTGTTTTTCCTGACAGCTCCAATCCCAACCAGAGGCTCAGTTTGGCGCAACGTTTATGCTCGGGTGAGTTTGGACAAAAACTCTACCGTCATAGAATATATGTTCTGCATGACAACAGTTATGACCGCCACCAAGAAAAGAAAACTAGTTTTGAACATAAAAGTGGATGAAGTTCTTTAGGTGGGGTCGTGCTAACCACGGCATTCACGACTGCCACCGCCGCGTCAAACGGAGCCAGAATCTTACTCTGGCGGTGGTACAACTTATTCTTCACACCAGTTCGAGTAAAAAGCTCAGTTACTCTTTCTATGAATGAATGATTGAGCAGGAGTGCTGATAATGAAATAGACCGGACCGGTCCCAATGATTTCATGCAGCTGCTGGGAACAATTTGGCCCATGTCAGATGAGGCAATGATTTCAGTAAGTTTCATCAACCAAAATGTCATCTTCCTCTGTAATCCGTCGAAGCCGTGATTAAAAACTAATGGGAGAATGATAAAAAATGCATTTTTTTTCTTAAAAAATATAGAGAACAAATGGGCATATGCTCTGTTCTAAAATCATATATTCATATTCATGTGAGCACAGCAGAATAGACAAAGACAATCATTTTAGGCACATGGCCTTATCATCCAATGAGAAAGATTAGAAAATTAGCTGATAAATGTCCCCTCTAGCTCTTCTACCTGCCATAATAAACTACTATACCCTCTCTCTCTCTACATTTATATAATAACAGCAATGACATAATGTCAATTTCTGGTGGCCATGATGGAATCTCTCTCTCTATATATATATATATTGCCAGCTCCACTACAAACCAATAAAGTATGGCCACTAATAATGGAGGTAAGACTGTGGGTTGTAAGGATTTTGTCAGCATTAAGAGACATTCATAAGTGAAAGAGAAGCATAAATTTTTGATCTTCATGAATATGTAAGGAAATTTATGCCTTAAAACTTATTCCTAAAAAGAACTTTTTGCCCCAAAACTGCATTTTTTCCTGGAATTATCTTTATTATAGCATCTCCTTCCAGCAGTAGCTGCAGAAACCAAAGTTCTTCTTGTGATCCTTCAAATGTTGAAAAAGGAACCACATGGATCCTGAAGAACGGTTAGCTTCGAAACTATTAGCCTTATCCCGACTATTTGAGTCGAATTTATGAATTTTTGTTCTTCATTTGTTCGTGCTAAGTGTCTCGAGGCCAGTGTGGCGCGTGTTTCAAGCATATTTGTTGAGGAAATATGAAAAAGTGCAGTTTTCACACTTGTGTAAAGATTGAAAGAGTTTTGTATTGGAGAGAACTCGTGTCCCTCATAACTCATAAGAAGTAAAAACTCTATTTTTGTCAACCAAACTGAAGATTTTTTTATTTTTATTATACACTCAATTATTTCAGTTCAATTCAATTTTTAATCTCACTTTATTTCCTCTTTCCTACTAATCTTGCAGATACAGTTTACTTCATAGTTTACTTTCGTTTGTTTAGACAGAATTGGCTCCTGGAATTAGAATTGGATGTCTATTTTCATTGCAATTTGGCCTCTAATTTTAATTATGTAGCCTTAATTATGCCCAATTGAACAGAATATGAATAAAAATATTCTTCATTGACAAATTTCTACGTCAAAAAAAAATTATAAGTAAAATTATCAATTATGATTCTCGCTCCCATCCTTCACAGAAATTTTAAAAACTTAAATTTCCATCAACCAAAGAAAAAAGAAAAAAAATGTTTTCACACATATTCTCTTCTAGGTAAAAACCAATTTCAATACAATTCTTATATCATTTCAAATTAAATTTCATGTTCATTTCATCTATTTCAATTCATTCAAACTAAACAAAGGCTTAACAAACATAAATAACAGATCCAGAGACAAAATAGATGACTGTGCCTCTTAACATGAATTACTTTCTCTTGTACAGCACCTTAAAAGCAGCAAGCACTTCTCATTGATTACATAGAATTCAAATATTCCATTTTCATCACAAACCTAGCATGTAATCCACATAAATTCATTAATCTAGAAGATTCAGAATTTGCCATTCTATAAAACTTGACTTTGTAAACTGTAAGTAAACAACTAACACTGAACAACAAATTTTTTTTTTCTGCAAAAGAATGGAAGGCTTGAAAGAACCCGAAACATCTAACAAGGCTGACAATAGACCTCTATCTACACCTCCAAAGAAATGGTCTTCTAACCGTGCCGGTTGACATTCGGCCCTGTTGACTTCACTCAATCTGCTCGCCGATTAGATCAAGGCCAACGGACAAAAATGAGAGGCCTTGAAAAAGCAGGAAGTAGAAGTGTATGCCTTGAGCGGAGAGCAAGCTGCGAAAAGCAGCGGTCAGAAGAAGGAAGGCGAGCGCGAGCTCTTTCCGATATATCCTGTTGTGCTTTTTCGCCTTTTTCTTCGGAAGAGTCGCTAGTTCTTTTGCGATGGACTCGAGTTCAGGCGCGGAGCCGACACGCTGGTGCTTAGGCTCTTTCTCGAGCAAGGATAGGAGGTCGCCTTCAGAAGATCGGCCAGATTTCTTCGTAACGACCCATTCGTAGGCGCTGCCGAGTTGAAATAAGCCGGAGATCATGGCATTGAATTTGGTTACTGACATTGTGTTCTCAAATAGAAGGTAGGGGACAATGAATGGGAATGATCTAGGGGAAGGGAGGATGTTGAGGAAAGACATTGTGGCTGGGATATAGCAGACTACCCAGGATGGTAGTTCGGCTTCAGGGACAAACATGGTCATGGGGAGGATGATACAAAAAAGGGTGAAGGAATAGAATGGTAAGATGAGTTTGCGCAGGAGAAAGAACAGAAAGATGAGGTTGGCTTTCTTCCAGAATGAAATCTGCAAAGACATTGATGACAAAGATTAGCAAAACTAAATGCTTATAAGTTTGAATTTATAAGCCGGGGAAACGAACCGGAGCCCTGATTTTGCATTGAAAACAACATCATATGCATTTACATAAAACAAGTACAACATGTTAAGAGTAAAAATGAGTAAAACCTGCCTAATGTTATCACAAAAATGAAATGTTGGCACATTTTTTACATGTTCGAGGTGTGCAGATTGTGTGCCCAACATAAAAATTTGAGATACAAAAAAGACATTTGTATAATGTTTTACAAAATATTCATATTTAAGTTATTTAAATTTATTTTTTCCTTCATTCTGAAATGTGGCAACAACATGCATTGAAGTATATGATATGAATTTAAATTGGCATTAATAGTAGTTTAACAAGTATTATTAAAATAGCAAAAATTTAATGTTTCTATAATATAAACTACTGCTTATACCATGTGTCAACAATATTCATTGATTGAAAAGATTTGAAATTGAATTTTTCATTACAATATACCATGCATCTACAAGATTGGCTATTTTTTTAAGTTTGGGTTTGATATTCATTACAAATATTTTGAACAATGATATAATTATTGAAATCAACATGGATTAAAGATGATTTAGGCTCCGTTTGGCACAGCGGTGGCGGTCATAAACGCGGTGGTTATGACCGTTGTTTGTGAACGTCTAACCTCACCTAAGGAAATTCATCCACTTTTATGTTCAAAACTAGTTTTTTTCTTGGCAGCGGTCATAACCGTTGTCATGCCAAACATACATTCTATGATAGTGTTGTTTTTGTCCAAACTCACCGGAGCAAAATGCTGCGTCAAACGGAGCCTTAAAGTTAAACTATTATCCTACCAATAATAAATATAGTAGTTAGTGTTTTTAGGAGATCATTAGAGAGAACAATATGAAAATCGGCAGAAAGTAAAGAATACAAAAGTTTGTGTGGTTCAAAAATTCCTACTCTATGACGATTATGCTAGGGTTTCTTATTGTTATGTTTGTGATGCAAAATTAGAAGAGATTGCATTTAATATAAACAAATCTTAAGGTCATATAAAAGGAGAAAAAGACTACAATATAACAATTCGAGCTGATTGTTCTCCTTCCCCGGACCCCTCGGGGCGAGTGGTTGTTTCCCCCCGCACCAATCCCCACAACTCCAATAGTTGCATTAATAATTACCTATTAAAATTCATTCCTGATTTTTTGGCTTTATATTTGCTTTCTAGAATACTACAAAGACATACTTTTTGGAATAGTAGTTCTATGCTGAAGCAAAATCCTGCAATAAAGAAGTAATGGTAGATATAGCTATCAATGGTGAAGGTGGAGTATTATATGACTCTTTGAATTCAATAGAATAAAGACTACAATCAGAGCTCATTTAAGAAAGATGAAGTAAAATCATATGAACACAAAATATGTTATGAAGCAGAGGTTAGTATGAGGCTGTTTGTATTTCAATTTTATTTGCAATGAAAACATGTATTTCTTCTATTATAAACTTAATTGTTTTCATAAACTAACAAAAAAACATAATCATGACAAAACCATATGCATCTAAGATAGAAAAATTAAAATTTTAGGTGTAATAAACAAAAATGCATGTAGTTGGTAAGAAAAGCAAAGATTTTCATTTTCAATTTTGGTTTTTGATCATGTTGCTATATGTCGAGTAGTTTTAATATAATTAAAATTTTAATATGTTGTTATTATGCTTAATAGCATATGTGAGTGCAGTATCTTATTTCTCAAATAGTTTACAAAATTAAAAAAAAAATCAATTATTTTCATTTTATATGAATACGTTTTATAATAATCACACATATAGCATCTCTCTCCTTTCCGGCTTTCGCCTTCAGCTGTGCTCAAGATATCTGCCTTCAGCCAGCATGAGCATTAAAAGCTAGTTATGGAAAAGGGTGAAAGCCCATACACTGTGCTTTCACTGTTTTATGATACAAAAAAAATGAAAATGACATGATAAACACGTAGAATCAGCAAATTACATCTTTTTTCTTTAAAAAAAATGATCTCCAGCACTAATAAACACCTACCTTATAAAAAAATGATCCCCAGCACTAATTTACATTATGACATGGTCTGAAGCATCTGGTTTTGCAATAAATGAAGGCTTCAACTCCCACATGTTAAGTTGTTTCAAACAGAAACATAAAGGTGGAGATGGTTGTGGGAAATCTATATAGCTAGTGATGGCTGACAACTAAATTAAGTAGCAATTAAGGTGTAGATGATGTGTGGGTCAGCCGTGTGCTGTTCATTTCAGTGCTCATATGGCAGACAAGCCTCCTCCATCTGTCCACATTTATGTCAATGCTCCAATATATTTTCAACAAATACAATTCAACCCAATATTTGGTAATAAAAGAAGGGTTTTTAGAACCCATGAATCCAACCTAAAACAACCAATTTGTTGCAGATGAAGGAGGCCAGGCCGTGTTAAGTGCACAAGGCCGCATGAGTTCTTCGACATGGGACTAATTCTCAACAAGTCCCAGCGTGTGGAGGGCCTTTGACTTCTAAGTTCTAACACGTGATCTTCTAATTTTTTTAATTGGGTGGCGTGCGGTTGGGCGTTTGGCATGCATTATACTGATCTCGTACGCAGATTCTAACATGGCGTCAAAGTCGAAGGCTCGGCTAGGAGTCAAGCATGTTCATGCGGGTTGTGCTTCTCATCGGTCTTTGTTGATTTCACCATGACTGATCAATGTTCAAAAGCAGATTATTTGTCACGATAAATACACATGGTTGAGCGTGCTTTTGGCGCATGATACTTGATGATGCTCAGAATATTTTGTTTGAGGGGGATGGCCGATGTGGAGGGCTCTCAAATCTAGCGGAGATTGTTAAGACACAAGAACGCTGATTTGGTCGCACATCGGATAAGCGAAATATATGTCGGCGTATAAATAACATGTTGTGGGTCCTGACCAGTGAGTTTAAGCTTTTTTGATTGAACTTAAGCTTGACAGATGGTGTATCTCGTCCAACTTCAATTCGCCTTGGTTTCCGCTCCAACTCTTAGAGACGGATGGTCTAAATAATCTACGCACTTCATCGGCAAGAGGAAAGAAAGAAGAAGAGAGGTGTAAATTCTGTCGAAATATGCATCAAATTCCATTACAAGTCAAGCTTAAGAAGAATATCACCAAAAGGCCAAAAGTAATATGTCGAGAAGCTGGTAGGTCAAATCATCATTGATTTTCTAATTGATAACCATCCAAAAGAACCCGCTGGATTGCATAAAATATCAACAACAGACAAAATTAAAATCATTTCAAAATTAACAAAATTAATTACCTTATAATCTTATTATATTTTAGCTGCCCAAGATTAATAAAAACTTGGGAATTAACTGAGAACGTGAAGCAGTGGTTCCCTCTTGAATAATTCCAAGCTCAATGTGATAATGGTATTAGACTTCTACCCAGAAACAAAAAAGTTTGAAATTAGACACATAAGCATCATAGCTGTCCTTGATTAATTATTAGGCTAATTGTTCAGATTCAGCAGGAATTTACAGTAGCTTGAACAACCAAATAAAAATAAAAAAGGTAAATTTGATAGATGCATTTTCAGCGAGTTATTTCTCGAACTGCTAAAAAATGAAAAAGACGTTTTTTTAACAGCCAGCGGAGATATTAAACTTAAACAAACGGAGTCTAACATTCTGAAAAAGAATACCTTTGATCTGATAATATCAGGCAAGCAAAGTCGGAATAACTGCATTGGGCCGGAATGCCACCGATGTTGCTGCTTCCTGTAAGCCTCGTAGGACTCCGGCAACTCACATTGGCACTGAAAAAGGATACAATCTGAAGTAAGAATCCAGATGAGACTACAGAGAACCAAAAACTTCAATCTTTAATGAAAATATGTAATCGAAAGCGCAAATTCTCCTGAAACACACCTCCACATCGTTCAAGAAGATGAACTTCCAGCCCTTCAGATGCGCACGAACGGCAATGTCCATATCCTCCACCGTGGTTCTCTCCAGCCATCCTCCGGCATCCTCCAATGCCTTAATTCTCCAAACTCCGGCAGTCCCATTGAACCCGAAGAAGTTGAGGAAAATGCCATTGACCTGCTGCTCCACCTCAAAGTGGAAGCACAGATTGACGTTTTGAAGCCGGGTCAGCAAGTTCTCATCTTTGTTAATAAAAGACCACCTCGCTTGTACTAATGCTAACTCATCATTACCCTGCGGATTCAGCGTGATGGTCAGAAGAGAATTCAGTAAAAAGAGTTGAAGAATCGTGTCTGCTCAAGCCCTCAAGGGAAGCGAATTGCGCAACCTTGAAATGGGGAATGGTTCGTTTCAAGAAATCCGGTGCCGGCTGAAAGTCTGCGTCAAAGATTGAGACGAATTCGTAGTCCTTGACATAGCTACAATTCATGGCTAACTTCAAATTTCCAGCTTTATAGCCTTCTCGGATCAAACGATGACGGTACAGGATTTGAATGCCGGTTTTCGCCCACTTCTCCACCTCTTCCCTGATGAGGGCTTGTGTCGTGGGATCATCGGAATCGTCCAGTACTTGGATGAGCATGTTCGACTTGGGCCAGTCTAGGTTGCAGACTGCGGCGATGGATTGCTGATAGACCTTCAAAATGCAGGGGAACTCAGGTGAAAATCCAAACGGGAGAGACTATGAATCAATGCACATTTTGAAAAGATCTCTACTACCTCTTTTTCATTGCACATGGGCATCTGGATGAGGACCATGGGGAAGTACTTCCCGCTTTCAAAATCGTCGGCAATGGATTCAGCGACTGGTTTGATTCTCTTGAACCGGATCCAGAAGCAGCCGAGACACAGAACGAAGCGGTCGGCGCTTTGAACGAGGAAGAGGACGACGCAGGCGTTTGCGAGAAACTGGAGAAGCGGGGCGATGTAATCGGCGCGAAAGCTGAGCCAGGTGGCGTAAATGGAGCCGAAGGAGGAGAAAAAATTGACGCTGTGGAACTCCGGGGCGGAAATGTGCCAGCCCTTGAGATACGCGGCGATCTCGAACGCGAGGAGGAAGACGGAGAGGCAGAGGAAGATTTTGATGAACGAGTAGAAACGGCGCCGTACGACGGGGCTCTCGTCTGCGGGGGATGCGGCGGAGTCAGAGTCGGTTCGTCCGGCGGCAACGCGACGGCGGACGGCGGAGGCTAATCCGACGGCTGCGGATGCAAGTGAGGCGAGGCAGCCGGCGGCGCGGTGGGCTTTGAGGAGGAGAACCCACGTGATCTGCTTCGCGTTCTTCTCCTTCCCACCCTTCCGCACTCCGGCAATCTCGTCGCCGGCGCTGACGTCGTCATCTTCCAGAGAAGATAGCTCTGAGATCGACCAGTTGGGGTTCTCCATCTTCACCACCACAGGCGTGCCCCTGTGTTTCTCTTTGCCCCACCATTCGAACGACGCCGCCATTGCAGCGAAAACCAGCAGAAATATACCAAGATCCCAGAAGTTAGATCCCCAATCACGCCGGTCAAGCTCTCATCCCTCCCAGCCCGCAGGTAGGAGAAGCGCCTCTTATTCTGCTTCTCCGCACCTCAATATAAACCAACAAAACCAAAATGCAACAATAGCTATCCACGTCTTCTTTGGATTAAAAGAAGGAGAAAAAAAAAGAGGGGGGGGAGGAAGAAGAACAAAGCAAGGATTATTCTTTAGTCCTTCTCCCTCCTTTCCTCTACCATTATTTTAATTTTCGGAAGAAAGCTTGAAATATATTTCTTACCTTGGATCAATAATGGCCAATCCAACAGAGATTGAAGTGCCAGTCGGTCAGAACGCGACGGAAGACGCACAGCTGGAGATGAACGGAAATGTGAGGATCGAAGGTTCCTCTCTCTTTACAGGCGCATTTGGGGGAGTAAATCGGGGGGAAAATGGCGTAGAGGTAAATCCCCCATTGAGCTTTTCAAGTTTTCATCCGCCGCATATTTTCTCCAGTCAATTTCCTTCCTTTATCCAATTGAAAGTTGAAACCATAAACTAAAAATTCCTTCTTTTTTTATCAATCCGAGGAAGAACAAAGGGAGGAGGTTAACCCCCTTTCGACCGTAAGCATGCAATTTATTCACAAGACTTTCTTCTTAATTTCTAATTCATATAAGATTTTAAATAGTTTTAAACAATTTGGTTATATACAAAATAAAAAATAATGTTGTTTTCCGAGGAAAATTTGTTGGTGTGTATAACTCACAAAACTTACCGTGCGGTAAAAAATACTCTTGGACAGGATTTTTTAAATTTTTGACATGATTTCGAAACTTCTCCTTCTCTCATAATGAAACCGACGATCTAGCTGCTCTGAGCGAAATCGTGGACCTAGCTGCGCGGAGCGAAACCGATGACCTAGCTGCGCGGACCGAAACCGACAACCTAGCTGCTCGGAGCAAAACCCGCAACCTAGCTGCTCAGAGCGAAACCAAGGACCTAGCTTCTCGGAGCGAAACCGACGGCCTAGCTGCACAAAGCGAAACCGACGATCTAGCTGCTCGGAGCGAAACGACGACCTAGCTGCTCTGAGTGTATGACCTAGCTGCTCGGAGGGAAAAGACGACCTAGCTGCTCGGAGGGAAAAGACGACCTAGCTGCTTGGAGCGAAAAGACGACCTAGATGCTCGGAGTGAAACGACGACCTAGATGCTCGGAGTGAAACCAACAACCTAGTTGCTCTGAGTGAAAGCCACAACCTAGCTGCTCTGAGTGTAACCAAAGACCTAGCTTCTCAGAGCGAAACCGACGACCTAGCTGCTCAAATCAAAATCGACGACCTAGCTGCTCGGAGTGAAACCCACAACCTAGCTGCTCGGAGTGAAACCAACAACCTAGCTGCTCAGAGTGTAACCAAAGACCTAGCTTCTCGGAGCGAAACTGACGACCTAGCTGCTCAAAGCGAAATCGACGATCTAGCTGCTCGGAGCGAAACGACGACCTAACTGCTCGGAGCGTACGACCTAGCTGATCGAAGGGAAACGACGACCTAGCTGCTCGGAGGGAAACGACGACCTAGCTGCTTGGAGCGAAACGACGACCTAGATGCCCGGAGCAAAAACCAACGTCCTAGCTACTCGGAGCAAACCCAAGGACCTAGCTGCTCGGAGCGAATCCAAGAACCTAGCTGCTCGGAGCGAAACCAAGGACCTAGTTGCACGGAGCGAAACCAAGGACCTAGATGCTCGGAGCGAAACCAAGGACCTAGCTGCTCAGAGAAAAAACGAGGACCTAGCTGCTCAGAGCGAAACCAAAGACCTAACTCCTTTAAGCGAAACGGACGACCTAGCTGCTCGGAGTGAAACCAAAGACCTAACTGCTTGGAGGGAAACCGACGACCTAGCTTCGCGGAGGGAAACCGACGACCTAGCTCCTCGGAGCGAAACCGACGACCTAGCTCCTCGAAGCGAAACCGACGACCTAGCTCCTCCGGGCAAAACCGACGACTTAGCTGCTCGGAGCGAAACAGACGACCTAGCTCCTCGAAGCGAAACCAACGACCTAACTGCTCGGAGTGAAACCGACGACCTAGCTGCTCAGAGTGAAACCCAGGACCTAGCTGCGCGGAGCGAAACCAACGATCGAACTGCGCGGAGCGAAACCAACGAGCTATCTGCTCGGAGCGAAACTGGCGACCTAACTACTCGGAACGAAACCGACGACCTAGCTGCACGAAGCGAAACCAACGACCTAGCTGCACGAAGCGAAACCAACGACCTAGCTGCACGAAGCGAAACCGATGGCCTAGTTGCACGAAGCGAAACAGACGATCTAGCTGCGCTGAGGGAAACCGACGATCTAGCTGCCCGGAGCGAAATTGACGACCTAGGTGCTCAGAGAGAAACCAACGACCTAGCTGCTCAGAGCGAAACAGACAACCTAGCTGCTTAGAGATGAGCCGCCTAACGACCCTGCTCGGAGATGAGCCGCCTAGCGACCAATTTCTGTCGTCCTCCAAGCACCAACAAATTTTATTGTTCCTAATATTTTAAACAATGTATTCAGTGGATCCCCCTTGCACACACACAAACGAGCCCTTATGCTCCGTTTGGCGCGGCATTTTTATTTCGTTGTGTTAATTTGGACAAAAATGTCACCATCATAGAACGTATGTTTGACATGACAATGGTTATGGCCGGCACCAAGAAAAGAAAACTAGTTTTGAACATAACAGTGAATGAAGTTCTTTAGCAGAGGTCGGACATTCACGAACGACAATTCATAAATACCGCGTTCACGACTGCTATTGTCGTGTCAAACAGAGCCTCAGTCTAACACCGCACATGAGCTTGAGTAATTTTTTGGTTCAAATATGAGTTAGAACAATTGATGCATAAATTCTTCATTGGCATAAAAACAAGAAAAAAATTAGGCGAGTTTCTCCCACCTAGTTTTAGAGCGGAGAAACAATACAGCCGTACGATCTGATATCCTACGGGCGTACGATCTGTTGTCCCATGGAGAAACAATACTGTCAGTATTGCCAGTATTGACAGTATTTCGATCAATCATGTTGTTTTTGCAGGAATCAACGATTTGATGCGCGCGAGCACCGTGATCTTACGTGGGACAAACACACCTACAAATATCTCTAAAAGCAAATAGTCGTTCTCTTTACTTCAAATTTCTTCTCGCTTGTTACTCTCCAACATTATTCACCTAAGCATATTGACTAACAAAACTTAATGGAGACAATTCTTGTGTTTCTCGAATATTAGAGTTGACAAAAGAAAAGTCTTCTTTGGAAATTTCTTCCATCAGTCTTTTTTTTTTTGGTACAAAAAACTGATGGTTAAAAATAGGGGAAGTTGATGGTGACTATTACATGTCCAAATCTTTATTTTGAAACATTCATGTGAAATTTTCTTGACTAAACTATATTCAAGCCGTCATTTCTCATGAATGATGTCGGCTTTCTCGTCTTCTTCTTCTTTCGCTTATGATTGCTTCCGTTGTTTCAGAATGGAACGAGTATTTGGCGGCAAAATTGAGATTTCAATCCCTAAATTTGCATGTCTCTCAAATTTCAGCACCTTTAAGAAATTGATCATTAAATACACATTTCAGTCCTCAATCTTTAGTCGCTTTAATATTTCAGTCCCCAACTTTTTATTTTGAACAAATCAGTCCCCAACTTTTTATACTTTTTTTCATTTGTCATAAACTAAACCATTAAAGTTAACAGAAATATTGGGAGGAAAGGGCCTTCGCTTTTTCGGTTCAACCAGAAAACGAGAGTCGATTTCGCACTTCTCCCACACGACTGCTCGACGCCGACTACTCAACGGTAACTACTCCGGCGATGACTCCACGACAACTGCTCCGCGACGACTCCACGTAGACTACTCCACGATTCGAGGCGGTTCTACCACCGGGGAGGCTTTTCCACCGGCGAGTCACTGCAAGGGGCATTTTTTATATGCTTATTGCAACATTTTATCAGCGATTTAGGATTTTGAGTGTTTAAGCATTTTCCATATCGCTGCAGGGAGACTTTAAGCTTTTTTTCCTGTCTCCGTTAAGTTCCGAGTGTTCTTCCAATGTTCAGAATTTTTGGCAATTTTCAGATTCCTGAATAATATAATTTTGATTATTAATTTTGGATTTTGGCAAAAGTTCAGCTTTTACAAATTTAATAATCAATTCCTCAAATAATATTGTTTAACCTTCTTGCCGTTTAGTTTAGGACTGAAATAAAAAATCATGAAAGGTTGGAGACTTATTTGTTCAAAAATAAAGATTAGGAATTGAAATATTAAAAGAGCGATTAGGGACTGAAATGATTATTTTGTCAAATTATTTCAACCATATTTTATAAGGAAAATGTCAAATCTCTTATCTACGTGGCAAAATAACGATGACTAGCTGGTCTTTTAATTTCTTTATCTATTTAATCAATTATAGTATTGTGATTGACGGAAAAAAAGCATTTAGCCGGCGCATAATTTCCTCTCATGTGAAGCTATTTTCATTTTATTGTATATTCCTTACTTTATTTTTTTTGCCTTTATATTTTTACAATTTTGTTTGTTTTAGTTTATTTTATATCTTTCCTTAAATTTCTCCTTTTTATACATTTCAAATTTATTTTATGCTAAAAAATAATTTTTGCTCTTTTTATATTTTTACTTTGCTATATTTTTTACTTACAAGTTAACATCATCAAATTGATGTGAGTTGTCCAATAAATTTTTTTTAATTAATCAAATTTATGAAATTTATAATTAATTAAAATTTGTTCTATACCATAAAATAAAGTAACGTAAAATCAAACAATGCAAAAAATATATAGACATACATCTGATCCTACTTATACAGTACAAAAAATAAAAAATAAAAGTTCAAAAAAAAAGTTATACACACAAAGATTGTATTATATTAATTATTATAGAGATATTTGGGTAATGTGTTATTATACTAATATAATTTTATTTTTATATTAAAGAAAGGAATGCAAGGAATTCCTTCGTGATGCCGGGACGTTACGATTGATTTGTTCATGCCCCTTGTAGGCAGAGTGAAGCGAAGACAATACACAATTTCAGTCGAAATTCTCGCTGTCTGGTGTTTGATAGTAGTAGTATTATCTACGGATATTGATTATTTTTATTAATAATATGTGATGATTCACCCTTATATTTTCTAATTTATTATTTTAAATATTTATTTTAGGAAATTATTAACCGCAAAGCCAAATTAACTATCCGCACATTTTTATTAACTCCAGTCTTTTTTTTTTTGCAAATTTTATCTACAAATTTTGGAAGACCCGCCAAAGTATCCTCAATTTTTATACTTGTTGCATTCAAAGATAGGATGAAGATCGTCTCCCTTTGGGACTAAATGGAGGGATTCATTTTACGGTTCAGATTTAATCATATGTATTTAATAGTGCAAAATATTTTGTTTTTATGGAGAATAAAAAATCCGTCGGATGAAGAAAAAAACAATCTAGACTGTGAAATGAATACTATTCATTTGCCTCCAAATGAAGATGATCTTTTTCGTCTAGACCGGCCTCCTAAAACCCTAGGGCCTGCAAGTAATTAATTTACATCTACTATGGAAAATGATGAAATATGTGGAATATAATAGATGTCTTATAAAAAAGGTACTATGTTAAAATAAATTAAGACCACAAAATATGGATAACAGAGCACCCAAAAATAAAAACCAGTAATGAAAAACCAAATGACAAATCTAAAAAACCTCGGATTCAACACTATCATGAGATGTCCTACGCACAAGTTTGTGACGCAGAGGTCTACGCGGCGACGTTTTCTTGTAGTGAGTCTTCTTGTTCCACTTGGTCTGTCATTCACTGGCACACTCGAGAACATGTTGTAGAACTTCCCCAATGGAGTTGTCGGTCGGGATTTCATTATCTTTTGCTAGCTGCTTCGCTACATCTTTGACATTAGGGATCAGAACATATTGAACATTTGAACCTAGGTCCCCGTAGTCACCCTCATCATGTGCTGCATATTTGGATAGGAGATCAGTCAGAGGGACCACAAGGGCTCTGGAACCACACGACCCCGACCAGCCCCGTCGACACCGCCGAGAAGTCATAACATTATCCACATTTCGAGAGATGTCCTCCAACCGCAAGAGTGAGGGAGGGGTATGTCCTGATCCCCAACAAAACCAGGGGAATAGGACATAGGGCAGACCGCCACCTGACTCACCACCACTTGGATATCCGCACTCCATCAATAATTATATGTATCAATTTGAAATCACGAGCCGCACTTAGCGCGCTCGGTATTTTTTACCGACTCGGATGGGAACCACACCCAACAAATCTCCCCATTCACATCGAGCATTGCGTTAGAATCGCCGGGATGGCGGTTTCTTCCGCCTCGATGTGAAGGGGGAGATTTGTTGGGTGTGGTTCCTATCCGAGTCGGTAAAAACCACCGAGCGCGCTAAGTGCGGCTCGTGATTTCAAATTGATACATATAATTATTGATGGAGTGCGGATATCCAAGTGGGGGGGGGGGGGGGGGGGGGGGGGGGCAGAACTTTCTATTCTCTATACATATGTATATACCTACATATATATTTCTGTCCAAAAATATAAACAAAAAAAGGAAGCCCGTTTCTCTCTCCTCTCTCATAACTGTCGGCCAGATATATGTTTTTTTTCATCGGTTCGTTTTCTTCCAATCAAAACCGCCGGCTAGGGCTCCCATCTTTTTCACTGCTGTATTGAGGAGGGTTCCGTCGCCTGGAGATCGTGCACGAGCCTCTTGGGAGGAGTTGTTTGGCCGCCGCTTGGAAGTCGTTTGGCCGCCGCTTGGGATTTGTTGCCTCCGCCTAGTGATGTGAAGGAGGGGCCGCCGCCTGGTGTCTTGGAGTGCTGCCGCCGTGTGCTAAAGGGCAGATCCGACTGCCTGTGTTGTAGGGGCCGCCGCTATCGATCGCTGTTTTGGGAGGTGCTGCCGCCCGTCTTGTTCGTGGCTTGGAGGTTGAAGGCGAAGGAGAAGGGGTTGTGCATAGTCGTCTCTATTCGTGGTTTTGATGAACGTCATCTTCGACATTGGGACGGATTTCTCAATCCGTCCGGGTAACCACTCTATCATCGTTCTTGTTTTTCTTTTTCAATACTGTGATTTTGTATCGTGTTGGAAAGGGGAGGTGTAAATCCTTTGTGGATTATTTTTGTGGTGGAGTGAAAATCCTTTGTGGATCGGTGGAGGGAAAGCATGTATTCTGTGCGTGTGATTTCACACATTTTTAGTGGAGGCTTTCCGGGTTGGACTCTGATCATCCCGTGGTTTTTCACCCAATTGGGTTTTCCACGTTAAAATATTTTGTGTGCTTTATTATTTTCTATATTTTATTGTTTTTGTGAATTTGCATACCGCTCCACGCGGTCGCACGGGTGCTTGCTCGAATTGCAACATGTGCTCTGGTCGGGAGTGTTAGCTCGCATTCCCAACAAGTGGTATCAAAGCCAGGTTCAATGACAGAGCCATTTCAGTGACAGAGCAAATACCAGGCTGACCTTTTGGGTTTTCAGGACGAGTTGATTGTGATCTCGGGTGTGCAATTGGGAGTGGTAATTTACGACCATTGGCCCGCTGGCTATCCTCTCCAGTTGCATATTTTTAAGATAGTCAACTCAAAGATCAGTGGTCGGTCCGGCCAGTTGGCATAGCAGAATGGAGTCCACATCAGGTTCGGAGCAGATGGTAAAGTTGAATGGTGCCAATTATCACCAATGACATCTACTGATGAAGGATTTGATATATGTGAAGGGTTGACATGCTCCCGTCTTTGAGGAGATGCCAAAGGACACGGATCCGGCAAAATGGAAGGTGGAGCATCAGAAGCTGCGTGAGTTTATCAGACGGTTCGTGGAGTCGAACGTCTACAACCATGTGACTAGCATCACTGATGCAAAGGTACTGTGGAAGACTCTCGAGACACTGTATGCCAAGAGCATGGGCATCAACAAGCTTTATCTGCTGAAGAAACTTGGAGAGTTCAGATACCGAGAGGGCTCACCTATTTTGGATCATGTCAACGAGTTCCAGGGGATTATAGATCGTTTGACTGCCATGAAGGTGACTTTTGAAGATGAGGTGAATGCATTGTGGCTACTCAAGTCACTTCTAGACTCGTGGGAGATGGTCAGAGTTTCTTTGATCAATTCTTCCCCCCAGGGGATTGTTACCATGGAGATCGCCAAAAGTGGGATCTTGAATGAGGAGGTGAGACGAAAGTCTCAGGGGACTCCATGCTCTTCTTCACGAGCTGACGTTCTCTTTACTGAGCCCAGAGGGAGAGGAAGGAGTAAGAGTCGAGGAAGGAAGGAGGGCAGGAGTCAAAGTAGGGGCAAGTCGAAGTCACGTTATCAGAACGTGGAATGCCATTACTGCCATAAGAAAGGTCACATCAAGAAGTTTTGCTATTCATTGAAGAACGATCAGAAGAAGAAGAGGATTGCCACTAAGGGCAAGGATGAGGGTCACACGACAGCCATCATTTTGAATGAGGAGGACGACGTCATCATTGTTGGTGACGACATCACAGCTGCACTTGCGTGTGACGACCGATGCTGGATCGTTGATTCTGGAGCCTATGCGCATGTCTCCCACAACAGGGAGTTATTTGCCACTTACACCACTCATGACTGTGGGGTGTTGAGGATGAGCAATGGGGATACGTCCAAGGTGCTTGGGCGTGGAGACATGCACTTGAAGACGAGTACTGGTGCCCTACTAGTTCTGAGGGATGTGCGGCATGTGCCAGATATTCGCTTCAATCTGATATCTGTTGGCAGACTTGGGGACAAGGACACCTTAGTGTCTTTGGAGGAGACTTCTGGAAGCTGATCAGGGGATCTCTTGTGATAGCCAGGGGCTATAGAGATTCTGGACTGTACTACATGGAGGGGAGGCCTGAAGCTGCTCAGGCCAACTCCGTCAGGGATGAGGCATCCACCTCCTTATGACACAAGAGGCTGACACACATTAGCCAGAAGGGTTTGGGATGCCTGGCGAAGAAGAAGCTGATCAGCGATCTTTCTTGTGATCACGTAGAGAGGTGCGACCACTGTATGACTGGGAAACAGAACAGGATATCATTTCACAGCCACACGTCCACCAGGAGATCTGAGCCTTTGGAGCTAGTTCATACTGATGTTTGCGGACCACTGAAGGTCCAGACTAGAGGAGGAGCATCATATTTTGTTACTTTCATTGACGACCATTCGAGGAAGCTTTGGGTCTATGCTATCAAGACCAAAGATCAGGTTCTCAATACCTTCAGGAGATTCCACGCTGAGGTGGAGAGACAGTTTGGGAAGAGGCTGAGATGCATCAGGTCCGACAATGGGGGAGAGTACATTGGTCCCTTTAATGAGTACTACAGGGACAATGACATCAGACATGAGAAGACCCCGCTGAAGACGCCGCAGCTGAATGGCGTAGTTGAGAGGATGAATTGGACATTGATGGAGAGGATTCGATGCATACTATCTGAGTCGAAGATGCTAGGGATGTTTTGGGGTGAGGCTCTTCTTACTGCAGCGCATGTCATCAACCTCTCGCCGAGTTCAGCATTGCAGGAGGATGTCCCCGATAGGGTCTGGTATGGGAAAGACCCCTCTTATAGTCACTTGCGGGTATTTGACTGCAAAGCCTTTGTACACGTCCCCAGGGACGAGAGATCGAAATTGAATTCGAAGACCTGACAGTGTATTTTCTTGGGGTACGGCTACAGTGGAGAGTTTGGGTACAGGTTCTTTGATCCAGTTGAGAAGAATCTTGTACGTAGCCGTGATGTTGTTTTCTGTGAGGATCAGAATGTTGGTGATCCTGAGGGGACTGTTGAGTTTGAGGTTGACTCTCGCACTGCTGCAGAGTCACCTTTGGTTGGAGATGACGACACTGAGGAGGCTACTGAGCCTAAGCCAGCACAGGGTACTGATACCCTTCCTGATCATGATATCACCACTGATGGTGAACCAGGAGTCGCTGAGGACATTGATGATGATGTGCCTGCACCGGCCCCTGAGCCTGCCTTGCGGAGATCAGATCGTGTCAGACACCCGTCCGCTAGATATTCTGCATCAGAGTTCATACTGCTGACTGATGCGGGGGAGCCTGAGAGCTATGACAAGGCTATGGAGAGTGCTGAGAAGCGCCAGTGGATGGCTGCTATGTAGGATGAGATGGAGTCGCTGAAGAAAAATCACACATATGACCTGGTGAGATTGCCTAAGGGCAAGAAGGCCTTGAAGAATCGTTGGATTTTCAGGGTGAAGCAAGGAGATTCCTCCACACCTCCCAAATACAAGGCCAGACTGGTGGTGAAGGGTTTTGGACAACAACAAGGTGTTGACTTCGATGAGATCTTCTCATAAGTGGTGAAGATGTCATCTATTCGTGTGGTACTTGGCCTCGTTGCGAGGCTAGACCTAGAGATAGAGCAGATGGATGTCAAGACCGCCTTTCTGCATGGCGATCTTGAGGAGGAGCTTTACATGTATCAGCCAGAGGGCTTCAGTGTCAAAGGGAAGGAAGGTCTGGTGTGCCGCTTGCAGAAGAGTCTATATGGCCTGAAGCAGGCCCCGCAACAATGGTATATGAAGTTTGACTCTTTCATGGGGGAGATCGACTTCAGCAGGACCACCATTGACCACTGCGTGTTCATCAAGCAGTATGCTCCAAAGGATTTCATCATTCTGCTGTTGTACGTGGACAATATGCTGATCGTCGGGAGGAACACTGCTCACATTGCTGAGTTGAAGCGCCAGTTGAGTTCCACCTTTGAGATTGCTTTGGTTGTCACATGAGTGGTACATCCGCAAAGTGCTACAGAGATTTGACATGGATCAGGCGAAGAAAGTGAGCGTGCCTCTTGCAGCTCACTTCAGGCTTACCAGTGATTAGTGCCCCCGCACACCCGAGGAGATTGAGGCGATGCAGAAGATTCTGTATGCATCTGCAGTTGGGAGCCTCATGTACACGATGGTGTGTACTCGTCCGGACATTGCACATGCCGTTGGGACAGTCAGTAGATTTCTCTCCAATCCTGTGAGAGAGCATTGGAGCGCAGTTAAGTGGATACTGAGATACCTGCAGGGGACGTCAGACTTGACGCTGAGATTTGGAGACAGTGAGCAAGAGCTGTTGGGCTACACTGATGCTGACATGGCTGGAGATGTAGTGTAAGACCCCATTATTTTTTTTTCAAACACCACCGGGTCTTAGGCCCAGAACCACCGTTTTGCGGTGACACCCACGCTCGGGAAGGTCGCCACTACAAAACGCCGATCCTGCCGACCAAATCGATCATGAAGAAGAGAGTATACATGAACAAATAAGAAGCTCAAGTCCACAATCACATGAATTATAAACCACAAAGGTAAATGTCCACAGTTATAACTGAATAAAAGACTACAATAGTAAAGGTACAATCAATAAGAGGCTCATGCCCTGTACATTATATCCTCACTACAAGATCACTCGCGGAAGCTAATTGCTAATCACTCACTGATCCTGAATCCTATGCTCCTGTACTAGACTGGTCTGCCTCCGTCTGCACCGGCCTCTGGTGTTGCTGCGTCTCCTCGATCTCCTAAAATGATATGGTCCACCGTCCGTTGGTCAAAAAGACTAAGCCTTATGTTCCCCACCCCACCCCCAATGGCTCCTAGGCACCGTGCGGGAGGATGAAGCGGAGGACAGCAAGGGTTATAACAAAGAGCAGGTGACAGTGATACAGGAAATGTTTCTACACTGCACATGTGTATATATATAACTGAAGCAGTAAATAAAAGCATGGCAAAAAAAAATATAAAGAGCAGTAAGCAGTAAGTATAATGACAAGTAAAGTATTATAAATGTAACCATTGATTTATAGGAATGCCCATACAAACCTATAGACCAAGGGGTCGTTTAGCAGGGCCTATCGTATAAGAAGTCTCATAACCGACTTATACGATAAGGGTAGGGGTTGAATGCAATGTTTATGCTATGTCATGCAAAGTATATTGTTATGCTATGTTCATACAAGTGCAACTCACTCACCAAGACTCTATGCGCATAGACATTTAGTTCCCCCTTTTTGGAGCGAGCTAGACTCCCAGGATACTCCCGTACTGGCAAACGGAAGCGGTGGGTTGGGCCTCGCCCACCTCTAGGTTGGTATTCACACTACCTAACCTAGACCTATCGTACGCCTCAACGCAAAACCCGCGGAGCATCTGCGTACTCTTACTGGCTGGACCACCAGACTTTCATGACTAAGTGTAAATACCACACTTGCCGAGTCAACGTATTGACGTTGTAAGACCCCATTTTTTTTCTTTTTAAACACCAGGTCTTAAGCCCAGAACCCCCGCTTTGCGGTGACACCTTCACTCGGGAAGGTCGCCACCACAAAACGCCGATTCTGCCGGCCAAATCGATCACAAAGAAAAGTTTATAAAAGAGAAGACAAGTCCACAAAATCAATCATGAAATATAAATGCCCACATATACTAACTGAATAAAGATAACAAGGGATACAAAAATAAAAGGGCTCTTGCCCTGTACATCATTTCCTCACTACAAGATCACTCGCGGAAGCTGACTCCTAGGTAAAACTAAAGCTAATCGTCACCGACACTGAAACCGGAGTACCCAGACTAGTCTGACTCATCCCTGCAGACTCCGTGCTCCACTGGTGCTGCATCACTGGATGCTTCTTCTCTTTTGGCCTGCGGTCGCTGCCTCGCAATCCACGTCTACGTCTTCGCCTTCGGCCCCCTGGTCGCTGTGCTGGAGGGGTTCCACCCATCATGGGGCATCTGACTCGAGTATGTCCCGGCTGGTGACAATGGTAGCATGGTCGTGGGGTCCACCATGTCGGATCCTGCTGCACCTGTTTCTCTGATGTTGCTGCGTCTCCTTGAAACCCTAAAATGATATGGTCCACCGACCGTCAGTCAACATGACTCAGCCAATTCCCCACCCCGCCCCCAATGGCTCCTAGGCACCGTATGGGGAGGAGGAAGCGGAGGACATTCAAGGGGTAAAAACAAAAGCAGGTGGCGGCGGATCTACTACTACACAGGTGAGTATATATTTGAAGCAGTAAGTAAGATTAGTAAAGTGCATGTAAAGAATCAGTAAAGCAGTATGAATAATGGCAAGTAAAGCAATATAAAAGTAACCATTGATTTATAGGAGTGCCCATACAAACCTATAGACCAAGGGGTCGTTTAGCAGGGCCTATCGTATAAAAAGTCTCATGCCAATTTATACGATAGGGGTAGGGGTTGAATGCAATGTTTATACTATGACATGCAAAGTATGCTGTTATGCTATGTTCATACAAGTGCAACTCACTCACCACGACTCTATGCGCATAGACCTTTAGTTCCCCCTTTTTGGAGCTAGCAAGACTCCCAGGATACTCCCGTAGTGGCAAACGGAAGCGGTGGGTTGGGCCTCGCCCACCTCTAGGTTGATATTCACACTACCTAACCTAGACCTATCGTACGCCTCCACAAAACCCGTGGAGCGTCTGCGTACTCTTGCTGACTGGACCGCCAGACTTTCAAGGCTAAGTGTAAAACCACACTTGCCGAGTCAACGTATTGACGTCGGTGTGAACGATCGTCCAATACTGAAGACCCACCACCTTCAATGCACATGCAACATGTTCTACTTCCTATCACCGAGCCATAAGCTCCCCGGGCTAACCTGCCCGCCATCAAACACCACTGAGTCACAAGCTCACCGGTCTTAGCAATTCGCTCATACATCCACTGAGCCTACCGCTCGTAATACCAAAACGACTAAACTCCCGAATCCACGGGGTGAGTGTGAGTTGTGTTATTAGTTAATCTTGTACAACCTATTACTCCTATAATTTAGGGTTAGTCTTGGACTTCCCGAGGGTTACCCTGTGAGGGGATCGCTACGGTACTAGGAACTATGATGGGATGACACCCCAAGGTTCCCATTCCCAAGACACTTAATATTGTTGGTATCTACCCATAGGAAAACTCCCTTAATACTTTTACCTGAATTAAACCTAAGGGCTTTAAGACACTAAAGGGGAAAAGACGATCTTTTGTTAGTCCCAAGATGACCTACCCCAAAGGTGGCACCCCACCACCCTAGGACCCATCAGACCCTAATTATCTCCAGGGGTCCTCACATGGCCATAATATCACCATTAAACTCTCACATCTCCAATCAATGTACCCCAATTTGGCCTATAACTCCAAAACTGCCAATTTGCTAAACGCAGACCATCCTTAATGTTTTGATGCTCATGAAGGGAGGTACATTAAATAATCAACAATATGACCCAATATTTTTACTGGGGGTCCATGTCACTGATTTAAGATCCATTCCAGAGTTCCATAATTTTCCCAATAATATTAATATTTAAAACCATTTTTCCAAAATACGACTTCCTAAGGTTTGAACTACAAGTGCACTTTTCTGACTTACAATGCCTACCCAACTTTTTACATAAATCAAGGGTACCTAATAATCAGTGGATATGAATTTTTAGGAGATTCCAGCAAGATTTACTATTTTTGAAAATTCCAAAACCCATTTATTTCTAATAAATTCCAAAGGAGGTACCCTCATATGAACTCCAAACCTTATGCAAATTTATGCATAGGTGATTCACACTAAAATATTCATCCCTACAAAGTTTGACCACATTCCATAAAGGTTACATCTGTAATTTCCACAAAGGATATATTTGCAATTAATTCTAAATTGAACTAGAGGTACCAAAAATATCAATCCATAAATTATGAGAAAAATAATTTGGGTACATATTGGTATGAAATGACATCCAGCAAGGTTTCATGCAATTATAGAAAACTAACACCCTAAAATCAGTCATCCCAAAAATTGCCAACAATATAAATAATTACAATTTGGACCTCCAAAAGTTTCCCAATGGTTCTAATAGAATCTCCAGGGATTAATAACATCAACAATATGTTGGTGACAGAAGATGGTTAATCACTAAGTATTATTTCTCCCTAAAACCCAAAAACCTAAATATTTACAAATCTACCCAAAGATTTATTACCTAGGTTTGGCAATCCCAAAACCCACCAATTTCTCACAAAAGGACCCTCTGGTCACCATGACCATATACCCAAAATTTTAAGTCAAACCATTAAGGTTTGACCCCTCTTCCTTTATTGGCCTCTAATTGCACCCCTTTAGGATTTAACCTAGGGTTAGGGTCAAAACTTCTCCAAATCCACCCAAACTTCTTGTGAGGGTGTTACAACACTTATAGAACTCAGGGGAGTCCAATACACGCCTCTCCAAGGACAAACTCTCCTATGTCCTTCACAACCCCAAATTTCACTCCATAGGGATCAACCCTATGGCCTTGCGCAAATCAACTCCATTGCCCACCAATCTTCCTCATGGGGTCTCAAATTGATCCCACTGACCTTTACAAGAAGACTCAAGCCTCTATGGACCCATTTGGCCAATGGATCTCTACTTGGCTAAATGCACCCCAAGGTGCTCCAACCCCATGTCCTAGGGCAATCCAACTCCCCATGACCCCAAAACTCACCTGGAGGTGATTTGGGTGGTGTTAGGGCAGTGGCCAAAGTTCCACTCCAATTGGAGGTGGTTTGACCATGAAAAACCCCAATTAACCCTTAATCACAATTTTCCCCTTAATGGACAAATTTTTGGCCCAATGATTACCTAATCAAATGAACACCAAATGAGTTGAAATTTTAACCAGGGGTTTATCATGACCCTAATAACACCCCACCAAAATTTGATGGAGGTTGGAGGTCATTTGACCCTCCAAATAATTTAAACAAAGATTATTAAATTTTTACAAAAACTTTAGGGAAAGGTTCTCCAAAAATTCTCATTTTTGGATATGATGTAGTCCTAGGCATGACTCACTCATAGTCCAAATTTAAAGTCATTTGGACTAGTGATTTGGTGTGGGCACCCCTTCAAAGTTCAGTCAAACTTTGCACTAAAATGGGTGCTGAGGTCAAACCAGGACTCCTAATTGGGTGAGGTCAATTTTGTATGAACCTAGGGGTCAAGGCCTACAACTTTCATGCTGGGCACTTTTTCAGTAGAGCCCTCTAAGTATTTTCTATATTTAAAATTAGATTCAACATATATAAGCTATATTAATATGAATATTAATATTAATAAACATATTTAATAATAATCAAAAGATATAAACGGACGGCATCCGTTCTTCTTCCCCAAGCAGCCGACGGCTGAGGTCTCCCGCGCCTGGGCACTTTGCGGGCCGATTTCCGGCGTGACGGCGCCGCCTCCGGTGAATCGTCGCCGCCATTAGCACCACCCGACATCCAGCTTCCGATTGCCGGTGTTGGTGCGGCCGGGGGTGGCCGGAGTTGGCCCCCCGGATCTCTCGATTTTTGGCTAAATCGCGGAACAAAATATTTGGAAAAACCCTCTATACTTGCGTTTTGAAATCGGGAGAGAGAGGGATCTAATCCACTGAGGAAGAGGAAGAGAAACGGACCTGATTTGGGGCTTGAAGCCTTGCCGATTGGGTGAGCCTCCATGGCCGGCCACCATTTTTGCGAGTTGTGCATCCTCCACATCAAGCTGCCCGATTCCTTTGGGTAAGTGGGGGAAAACACTCCTCTCTGGCCTGTGAAGCTTTTAAAGGCTCCAAATGAGGGAGGGGAAGAGCCATGGCTTCAATGCCATTTTAGGCCATGAATGGAGAATTTCGGCCATGGTGGAATCCCATGGGATTCACCCCTAGGGGGCCGGGAAATGGCTGGAAACTCCTCCTCTCCCCTAGAGGAGATGAATTCAACCATTAATGGGGGAGATTGAAGGTTTCTTCTTCCTCCCCATTAATTCCCCCTCTTTCTCTCTCCCCCTAAATGGGTTTTTCTCTCTCCTACTCATCAAGGCTGATTTTTCTCTCTCCCCTAGGCTAATTATCAGTCAAGAATGCTGGTCAAGTGGTCAATTTGGGCTTAGCCCAAAGGGATTGGGCTAGGTTTAAGAGATTTGACCTAATTTGGGCAAGTTTGACTTTTGGTCAAATTGACCAATTGGGCGACCCTAGGATGGGGCTTTTGGGTCCATTGGACTCCAAATTAGGTTTAGAAACTACTGGTGGGGTCAATTTGGTCACATGAGCCTTTGTTGACCCAATTTGAGTTGATTTGACCAAAACAGGCTAAGTTGGCTTTGATCAAATTGAGCCCTAGGGTTGACCCAGTCATGGGGCTTTTTGGTCCACTGGGTCCCCTATGACATGATAACACTATGGGTAGGGTAAATTTAATATGGTGGTGGTCAATTAGGGCACTTAGTGAAGAATTGCCATTTTGACCTACAAAGGACATTTTGGTCAATTTGCACCACTGGGGGTCCCATGATAGAGGTTTTAGGTCTATTATGTCTCTTATGATATTTTAGACCTAGATGAGTGGTCAATTTGGCATGGTGGAGGTTAATTGACTCCAATTAGGCTACTTTGACCAATTTGGGGGTTATGGTTGACTTTGGTCAATTTGGCCTCTTTGGTTGACCCCAATGGGTCCTTGCTGCTCTAAGGGAACCCCTAAAGGGTTAGGAATGTTATCGTGGGGTCAAATGGTCAAGGTGAGACCATAAAGTTCAACCCTAAGCTTGGTAACTGGAAATTGCTATTTGCAGACCAAGGTGGTTTTCTTCTTCTTACCTCAATTCACATGGCCTTGGGCTCTTCCTATGGTTTTGTCATGACAAAACCAACTTAGGGGTCTAGCTGTTTGGGGGATGTTACAGACGTCGGTGTGCACGACCGTCAATACCGAAGACCCACCACCTTCAGTGCACATGCAACATGTTCTACTACCTACCTCCGAGCCATAAGCTCCCGGGCTAACCTGCCCGCCATCAACAACCATCTCCGAGTCACAAGCTCACCGGACTAACCAGTCCGCTCTTACAACTACCAAGCCTACAACTCGTAGCACCCAACCAACTAACCTGTCGTAACCACGGGGTGTGTGTGTGTGTATTATTATGTTAATCTTGTATAACAACTTACTCCTACAGTTTGTGGTTAATCTTGGACTTCCGGTGGATTATCCTGTAAGGGGCTCGCTACGGTACTAGCAACCGAAATGGGATGACACCCCAAAGTTCCCTTTCTCAAGGCACTTAATGTTGTTGGTATCTACCCATAAGAACACCCTCCTTGTTATTACAATTAAATTAACCCTAGGTGACTTATGACTTTCCAAGACGATCCTTCGTCAATCCCGAGCACCACTTTGCCCTCAACTCACCAAGCACACTTTACCATCTATAATCCTTCTTGTTGACCATCATACCTTCTCAACTAAACTAGGTAAATCACTTACCTCCCATCCCTCCTAAGGATCCACTTGATTCTCAATTTTCACAGTTTTGCTATACGCAGACCAAACTAATTATATGAAGCTCACAACTATAGGTACTCCAAATATTCATCCAACTGACCCAAGCTATTTATTGGAGGTCTATCATGATATTATAAGGCAAATTCCAGAGAATCACATTTTTCCCAATATTATTAATAATTAAAACAATTTTACCAAAATACAACTTCCTGAGGTTTGAACTACAAGTGCACTTTTCTGACTTCCATTGCCTACCAAAATTTTTACATAAATCAAGGGTACCTCATAATCAGTACATATGAATTTGTAGGAAATCCCAGCAAGGTTTACTATTATTAAAAATTCTAAAACCCATTAATTTTCAATTATATCCAAAGGAGGTACCCTCATATGAACTCCAAACCTTATGCAAATTATACAGAGGTGATTCATACTAAAATATTCATCCCTAAAAAATTTGACCATATTCCATAGAGGTTACATTTGTAATTTCCACAAAGGACATATTTGCAATTAATTCCAAATTGAACTAGAAGTGCCAAAAATATCAATCCCAAAATTATGAGAAAATTACTGAGGGTTCATAATGGTATGAAATGACATCCAGCAAAGTTGCATGAGATTACAAAAAACTAACACCCTAAAATTAAATATCCCCAAAATTGCCAACAATATGAATAATTACAATTTGGACCTCCAAAAGTTTTCCAATGGTTCTAATAGAATCTCCATGGATTAATAACATCAAAACTAAGTTGCTGACAGAAGATGGTTAATCACTAAGTAATAATCATTCCTAAATCCCCAAAACCTAAATATTTACAAATCTACCCAAGGATTTATTCCCTAGGGTTGGCAACTCTAAACACCACCAATTCCTCATAGGAGGACTCTCTGGTCACCATGACCATCTCCTAAAAATTTTAGGTCAAACCACGAAGGTTTGACCCCTCTTCCTTCATTGACCTCCAAATGCACCCCTTAGGGTTTACCCTAGGATTATGGTTCATACTTCCCCAAATCCACCCAAACTTCTTGTGAGGGTGTTATATCACTCATAGAACTCAGAGGAGTCTATTACACTCTTCTCCAGGGACAAACACCTCTATGTCCTTCACAACCCTAAAAAATCCCCACTAAGGGACCTACCCTAGGGTTCTAGGGCTACCCTACACCAAACCACCCCAAACTCCATTGGAGGGTGTGTTATGCCCTAGAAGGTAAGTGGCCAAAATATCAGCCTCTGTTGAGGTGATTTGACCACTCAAAATACCAGGGGGGGGGGATTTACCCTAAATAGCCCTTTATGGGCCAAACTAGGGCTGAGTAAAATCCTAACCAAAACACCTCCAAATGAGGTGAAATTTTAACCAGGGGTTTATCATGACCCTAACAACACTCCACCAAAATTTGGTGGAGTTTGGAGGTCATTTGACCCTCCAAATAATTTATATTTTGATTATTAAATTTTTACAAAAACTTTAGGAAAAAGTTTTCCAAAAAATCCCATTTTTGGATATGTTATTGTCATTGGCATGGCACACTCCTAGTCCAAATTTCAAGTCATTTGGACTAGTGGTTTAGTGTGGGCACCCATTCAAAGTTCAGTCAAACTTTGCACCAAAATGAGTGATGTGGTTAAACCAGGACTCCAAATGGGGTGAAACCAATTTTGTATGATCCTAGGGGTCAAGGCCTACAACTTTCATATAGAAAAGTTTTTCAGAAGAGGCCATCTTATATTTTTTAAAATTTAAATCCAAGAGCAACATCAATATTAAACCATTAAATACATATAAATATATATCATTTATATTAATCACGGGAGATGGACGGCATCCGTGTATCTCCTAGCTCCAGCCGACGGTGGAGATGACCCGCGCTTGGGCGAACTTCAGCCCCATTTTCCCGGCCACCTGAGCATCTCCCCGGCCGGCCAATGCCACCACCACCTCCGTTGAGGTGGTGGACGGCGATTAGGTGCGGTTGGCCGGCCGGTAGTGGCCAGAACGAGGTTTATAGGTTGGAATTTCAAGCTCGATTTAGAGCTTCTTGGCTGGCCCGATCCAGAGCCGGTTGAGCTCGAACCTTGCCTCCGATTGAGGGGATCTACCCACTGAAGAGAGAGGAAGAGAACCAGACCTTGATTGGAGCTTGATGCCTTGCCCGATGAAGACTTGCCATGACCGACCTCCATTTTTGCGAGCTCTGCATCTTCCACATCAAGCTGCCCGAATCCTTCAGGTAAGTGGGGGAAAACGATGCTCTGGGTCCAGGGAAGCTTTTAAAGGCTCCAATTGAGGGAGGGGAAGAGCCATGGCTTCAATGCCATTTATGGCCATGAATGGAGAAATTCGGCCATGGTGAAATCCCATGGGATTCATCCCTAGGAGGCCGGGAAACGGCTGGAAACTCCTCCTCTCCCCTAGAGGATATGAATGCAACCATTAATGGGGGAGATTGAAGGTTTCTTCTTCCTCCTCATTAATTCCCCCTCTTTCTCTCTCCCCCAAAAATGGGTTTTTCTCTCTCCTACTCATCATAGTCGATTTTTCTCTCTCACCAAGGTTAGTTATCAGTCAAGCATGCTGGTCAAGTGATCAATTTGGGCTTAGCCCAAAGGGATTGGGCTAGATCCAAGTGATTTGCCCTAAATTAGGCAAGTTTGACTTTTGGTCAAATTGACCAATTGGGGGACCCTAGGATCGGGCTTTTGGGTCCATTGGACTCCAAATTAAATTTAGAAACTACTGGTGGGGTCAATTTGGTCACATGAGCCTTAGTTGACCCAATATAAGTTGATTTGACCAAAACATGCTAAGTTGACTTTGGTCAAATTGAGCCCTAGGGTTGATCCAGTCATGGGGCTTTTTGTTCCACTGGGTCCCCTATGATATTGCAACACTATGGGTAGGGTCAATTTAATATGGAGGTGGCCAATTAGGGCACTTAGAGAAGAATTGCCATTTTGACCTAAAAAGAGCATTTTGGTCAATTAGCACCCCTGGGGGTCCCATGATGGGGCTTTTAGTTCTACTAGGTCTCTTATGATATTTTAGACCTAGGTGTGTGGTCAACTTGGCATGGTGGAGGTCAATTGACTCTAATTAGGCTACTTTGACCAATTTGGGGTTATGGTTGACTTTGGTCAATCTGGCCTTTTTGGTTGACCCCAATGGGCCCTTGGTGCCCTAAGGGGACCCCTAATGGGTTAGGGATACTATGGTGGGGTCAAATGGTCAAGTTGAGGCCCTAAAGTCCAACCCTAAGCTTGGTCACTAGAAATTGCTATTTGCAGTCCAAGGCACTTTCAACCCTAATCTTGCCTAAGTTAAAGGGATTTCTACACTACCAAGGACTTGTCATGACCTTGTCAAGGCAGATTCACCTGGAGGGTCTAGCTGTCTGGGGGATGTTACATGTAGACTCCATGAGGTCGACGTCCGGATACTTGATTATGTTTGCAGGGGGAGCTGTCTCGTGGGCGTCGAGATCGCAGAAGTGCGTTGCACTGTCCACCACGGAGGCAGAGTTCATTGCGGTCATTGAGGCTGGGAAGGAGTTGCTTTGGATGAAAAGGTTCATCAAAGAACTTGGATTCACTCAGGACCGATACACACTCATGTGTGACAGTCAGAGCGCTATTCATCTAGGGAAGAACCCCACGTTTCACTCGAGGTCGAAACACATCGACACTCGGTATCATTGGATACGAGATGTCCTGGAGCAGAAGGAGCTCTCTCTTCAGAAGGTGCACACTGATGACAATGGGGCAGACATGCTGACCAAGACTGTGCCAAGGGGGAAGTTCGAGCATTGCGTTAGAATCGCCGGGATTGCGGTTTCTTCCGCCTCAATGTGAAGAGGGAGATTTGTTGGGTGTGGTTCCCATCCGAGTCGGTAAAAACCACCGAGCGCGCTAAGTGCGGTTCGTGATTTCAAATTGATACATATAATTATTGATGGAGTGTGGATATCCAAGTGGGGGGGGGGGGGGGGGGGGCAGAACTTTCTATTCTCTATACATATGTATATACCTACATATATATTTCTGTCCAAAAATATAAACAAAAAAAGGAAGCCCGTTTCTCTCTCCTCTCTCATAACTGTCGGCCAGATATATGTTTTTTTTATCGGTTCGTTTTCTTCCAATCAAAACCGTCGGCTAGGGCTCCCATCTTTTTCACTGCTGTATTGAGGAGGGTTCCGTCGCCTGGAGATCGTGCAGGAGCCGCTTGGGAGGAGTTGTTGGCCGCCGCTTGGAAGTCGTTTGGCCGCCGCTTGGAAGTCGTTTGGCCGCCGCCTAGTGCTGTGAAGGAGGGGCCGCCGCCTGGTGCTGTGAAGGAGGGGCCGCCGCCTGGTGCTGTGAAGGAGGGGCCGCCGCCTGGTGTCTTGGAGTGCTGCCGTCGTGTGCTGAAGGGCAGATCCGGCCGCCTGTGTTGTAGGGGCCGCCGCTATCGGCCGCTGTTTTGGGAGGTGTTGCCGCCCGTCTTTTTCGTGGCTTGGAGGTTGAAGGCGAAGGAGAAGGGGTTGTGCATAGCCGTCTCTATTCGTGGTTTTGGTGAACGTCATCTTCGACGTTGGGACGAATTTCTCAATCCGTCCGGGTAACGACTTTATCACCGTTCTTGTTTTTCTTTTTCAATACTGTGATTTTGTATCGTGTTGGAAAGGGGAGGTGTAAATCCTTTGTGGATTATTTTTGTGGTGGAGGAGTGGAGATCCTTTGTGGATCGGTGGAGGGAAATCCTGTATTCCGTGCGTGTGATTTTCACACATTTTTAGTGGAGGCTTTCCGGGTTGGACTCCGATCGTCCCGTGGTTTTTCACTCAATTGGGTTTTCCACGTTAAAATTTTCTGTGTGCTTTATTATTTTCTGCATTGTATTGTTTTTGCGAATTTGCATACCGCTCCACGCGGTCGCACAGGTGCTTGCTCGAATCGCAACAAGTGCTCTGGTCGGGAGTGTTAGCTCGCATTCCCAACAATAGGACATAGGGCAGACCGCCACCTGACTCACCACCTCGGCCAGAGTCACCAAATTCTCCGCAACCAGGGGAAGAGACGACATCGATGTAACACTATCAGCTTGCAAATCCACAAGACCTTCATGAGAAGACAAAGAAGGGCAAAACCTCCTCTGCCTCAAACGTAGGTATTAAGTGTTTGTGGTCGATGAGGGCAGCCTTATAGTCGGGAGAAAGCTCTAATTGATGCGACAAAAAAAGGTATTGAAAGTTGGAATAGATGGTCGGAAATAGACACATTTGGCCACCAAACAGAAATTTAGCGACTCGGCAGCAGGGAGCAATACCTCTTTCGTGAAAACCGCAATCAGATCACTGAACACAGATCGTTAGTGGCCGATCCGGAAATCCGGAGTGAGCACGATCCGTGCACGAAGAAACCACATTTGCATATGAAACCACCTTGGCAAAAGGAGCGGCCGACGTATTCTCCATCACCCCGCGCACAAGATGAAGCTCTCACAAGTCGACCCAAGCAACCTCCGTCGCAAGCCCGCCATACAGCTAGTAGGGGCAAAGGGCAGATCGGCAGAACCCGACGCATAGCAGCACTTCTATAACAACTAGAACACGCAGACAATCTGCCGAACATCTTGTGTGCGCACAACTGATTCGACTTTGCACATGACGAACAATCTTCTGATATATCTCATTCTACAAAACACGAGCACTGAGAGACGCTTTCAGCGAGAGCATCAGCATTCTCTTTCTTGAGTCTATTCTTGTTGCACCTTTAAATTAGGGAATTGTTAAAGGCAAACAAAAAATGGCTAGTCGCACACCAGCACACTTCAATATTAGCCCGAAAACTGTTCTCTCATTTTTATTTAGGCAAACCCTCCCTTACCGAAAGTCGCAAACCCTCCCTTACCGAAAGTCGCAAGCCTCTCCCGCCGCCTCTCCCGCCGTCGCCTCTCCCTCCGCCTCTCCCGTCGACTCTCCCGTCGTCGCCCATCCCGCCGCGTCTCCCGTCGACTCACCCCCTTTCCCGGCCAACTTCCGGTGGATGGTTCAGGAGTGGTGCTTGCAGTGGACGAAGAAGGTTGTGGAGAGTAGAGGACAGAGCCATGCCGGCCATTTGCTGTTCTTTATAACAACCAGCCCGCCCGTCTGCCCTACTTAACACTCACCCGCTCTCCCGCCGGCGATCATCTCTCAATCTGTCTCCAGCGTTGATTTTGTGATCGAATCAGTAGATCGTCCGATTCATCATCGCATATCTTCGTCCCCGGCTTCCAAACCATCACGAGAACGAAGCCCTCACAAAAGCCCTCCAAATCTCGCTCTCCGACGACTCTTCCGCTTCGGAAACCCTCTCCTCCTCGGCAATATTCTGATCGCCTGCTCGCCGTTGGGGAAGATCTCGAAGCGGAAATCTCAAGCGTCCAATAATGGTTTGCTGTTAATAATAATGGTTTGTCGTTAACAAATTTGTTTGCACCGAGTAATTTTCAAAAAACTGGGTTTGCCATAAAAGTGGTGTGCGACTAGCCATTTTTGGTTTGCCTTTAACAATTCCCTTAAATTATTTCTATGAAAATCTTCATGGAGAAACAAGCTCTTAGCATTTATTTAATGCAACTCAAATTCAAAGTGTACTGCAATGTCAAGACATTGTGAACAAAAACTTCACTGTCATAGAATATATGTTTGGCATGATAACGGTTATGACCGCCGTCAAAAAAGAAAACTGATTTTGAACATAAAAGTTGATGAAATTCTTCTGGTGAGGTCGGGCGTTCACGAACGACGGTTCAGAATCGGAGAAATACACATTTTATATTGTATAACTTTAGTGACTAGTATTTCCATCGGATCTCGACAATGTACTCGATTATGCACTATAACTTTAGTGTTATTATATGATTATCAATATCAATTTATTTTGCAATGAGCGTATTAATCATAGACACATTATGTTGCTGAGATGCGTTACAAGCAATAGCTATTTTTTCGTTATGTTTATTAGAACGGGCCATTTTGTTTGCTTGCCACTTTTAATGGTGTTCGTGATATTTGAGGTATTATTCGATTTAGTTCAACTTAACTTCTACTAAGTAGAACCTCAAATAATGTTGGAGTAGTCGTCACAAATGATATCAGTGTGAAACCTTACACAATATACCGTGCAGTCGTGAGATGAAACAACCAAATGTTGGTAGGCCAATAACAACTCAAAATGAAAGTGGCATGAATCGTTGAGGCTCAAATAACAAGTGACTTATGAGTTATGACAGACTTCTATGATGACATACTTCTAAAAAAAATGACTTACATAATGCAGAAGCGGCGGATCGATCCGGCGGATGGAAATGGAGAAGCCGAACTGGAGGGGGGAGGTGGCTGCTCCAAAAGCTGCTTTTTGGGGCATTTCTCATGGCGGGCGGGTGGAAACGGAGCAAACGCCGCCGGAGGGGCATTTGTTTTGCCGCCTTCCGGCGGCGTTTGCCCCAAACGGGGCGGCGAAACGCCGCCCCAAACGAAGCCTAAAACTCACATTAGAATTGAATGAAAAATGTTGTGATACAATTCTTCGTCTGGAATGGCCAAGTATTCCTCCGAATGTGCCTCAATGAATATTCGGGACATCTCATCTACAATCAAACGTAAAAAAAAAATGTGTTTAACGATTATCTAAGGCTCTGGTTGGCGCATCGTTTTTGCTTCGGTGAGTTTGGAGAAAAACTCTGCCGTCATAAAAGGACAACCACGTTCATAATTATCACCGCCGCGCCAAACAGAGCCTAAATTGCTCTGCGATGAGTAATATGTAATAATCTTCCTCAATACTGAATTATTCTTTCCAGTAGAAAGAGGGGTGAAATTCACCTTTCAATAGAATTATAGATGTAACATATCCATAAAGGCCTTGGGGTGCGTATAGAGAAAACCCCGCTAAAGAGAGGTGGGGCCAGCAGTCAAGCCCATGATCGCGGGAGTGGAGGATCCGTCGTGCAAGCGCGTCACACCGTAAACGGCGCCGGGAGGGCACGGATAGCCCGCCCCCCACCAAGTGGGGTGCGGATAGCCCGCCCCCACTCTCGTGGGGTGCGGCCAGGTCGGCCAAGCCGCACCCCCCATAGGGGGGTGCGGCCCAACCACACCCCCCCCATGGGGGGTGCGGCCAAACCGCACCCCCATAGGGGGGTGCGGCCAAACCAACCCCCCCATGGGGGGTGCGGCCCAACCGCACCCCCCCCATGGGGGTGCGGCCCAACCGCACCCCCCCCCCCCCCATGGGGGGTGCGGTGCGGCCAAACCGCAACCCCCATGGGGGGATGCGGCCGAGTCTCCTTCCGCGGGGGATGCGGCCGAAACCGCATCCCCTCGCCGGGTGTGGTCGGAGTTCGCTTTCTCTTTAGGGGGCGCGACTCTCCGTTCCACCGTTCACTCAGAACGCCTCGCAACGTGATCAAAGCGTTTCGATGTTCGTTGCGCGCTCAGAACGCTTCTGAGCGCGCTCAGAGCACTCTCACCTTTCCGACTCGGCTCGCTCACTTTTCCGCCTCGCTCACTTTTCCGACTCGGCTCGCTCACTTTTTGTCTTCAGTTTCTCACTTTTCAGGAACAGCTTGTCGCCTTTCCTCGAAGGGCAGCATGGTCATTTACGAAAAATGGTGATCCGTGGGCTCTGAACCGGAAAATATGATTCATCCTCCCAGGTGGTTATGGTGGTTACAACGGCAAAATTACCAGGCTACCCTCGGCCAAAGCTATAAAAGGACCCTCAGGCTTCATTTGAGAGGATCCCGCCTTCAGGACCAGAGAAAGCTCCTTGAAGATTTCCACGGATTTCTCTTTTGGCGCTTGAAGATCTCCTTCGTGGACTGGAAGTTCTCCTTCGTCCCGAAAGGCGACTCGGCAGTCTCACTTTCGTTCTCAGGAAAGCGGACACAGCAGTCTCACTTTCGTTCTCAGGAAAGCGGACACAGCAGTCTCACTTTCGTTCTCAGTAAAGCGAACACAGCATTCTCACTTTCGTTCTCAGGAAAGCGGACATAGTAGTCTCACTTTCGTTCCCACGAAAGCGGACACAACGTTCTCACTTTCGTCTTCGCGAAAGCGGACAAGGTGTTCTCACTTTCGTTCTCTACCGTTCTCAGAAGGAAAAGACTTAGTTTTTCCGAGAGGTGGTCTGTCACCCTCGGAACGTTCTCTCTCTCTCTCTAATATTGTAACGAGCAGCGGCCTGTCGCGCTCGACTTCTAAGTCTATAATTTTAATCCCCCAGAAGATAGTGGAGGTTTGGTCGGCACAGCCCCGACCGCGTGGTTTTTTTTACCTTTTCCGGGTTTTTCCACGTTAAAACGTCCAAGTGTACTCAACGAATTTCTCTGTGACTGTTTGCGCGCTTGGTTTGCTCCCGAGCTAAGGTGGTTCAAGTAAACCGGTCTACCAAGAGCCCTAAGCGACCCGCAACAATAGATATAGTATATATATATATATGAATATATTTAACCTTTTATTTAATTAACAATTTACTTTGAGGTAAAAAGCACAAATATGATGTTAGCCGTTATTTTGATTTGCTGTGAATAATTTCTTAAAAATTCGTATATTTATGAAAAAGGTCTTAACTTTACGGACGATTTGAATTTGGTCCTTATTTACTATTCCGTTAAAATTTAGCACGGAAATATGACATGAAATTTATTTCATTAACTTAAATTTTATTACTTCCTCCTCATCAATATCTACCGAAATATTGCCGCACGGCGATATCTCTTAAGTAGGGGCTGATTTTTCAATTTTGCCTTAAAAAACAATATGAACTAATCGGAAAACTTATCCTAATGGTGCAAATTGAGTTGAACCAGCTCGAAAAAAGCTCGACTCGAGCTCGAGTCTGTGAAGCTCGAGACACTTAATGTTGTTCGTTAGCTCGCAAACTTTTTTCTTGCTTTTTTTTAAAGAAAATATAAAATATAAAGAATTTAAGGCTCATAAGCTGAAAAACTCGTGAGCAGTTCGAGCTCGACTCAAGCTCGCGAGCTCGAGCTTAATAAGTAGCTCTTGAGCTAGAGCCAGGTAAAATAAGCTCGTCAAGTCCGAGCTTGAAAATTTTGTGAAGCTCGACTCATTTGCAACCGTAACTTATCCTTCCAAAATAATAATAAAAAATTTAAAATGCAAAATTATGTTATTAGCAGCTGGGTCCCGGTGAGAACTGAACTGGAGAGTGGAAAATCGTGCACCGACGGGAAAGCACGTGGAAAGAGCGCGCATAATTGCGCGCTATGCGGAGAGGCCGTGACGGGGAAAAAAAGAGCGCGCATAATTGCGCGCTATGCGGAGAGACTGCTGCAGCCAAGAATATACTACGGGATCTCACCCAAGGTGTCGGCAGAGATTCCCTCACCACATCACACTGCATTATTTATTTGTGCAGTCTCCGCGATATGAAATTTTGAAAATACTTTTATTTTATTTTTTTAATTTCTAATCTATTTATATTATTTTATTATTCCGTTTCATTTATTTTAAATAACGGTACAAATATTAACATCAAAAAAGAATTTTCACTTATAAATTATAATAGATTAATAGCTTATAAATTGAGTTTGGTTGTAAAGTAAAAGACAGCCCGACGCACAAAGCATCTCCGCGCACTGAGACTATTTTCAGGACTAAACTCGTGATCTCAAAGTCACACGACAACATCTCAACCGGTGGGCCAAGGCTCCCAATCAATTTGGTTGCTTAAATATTTATAATAATGTTTTATATGTTCTATGTTTAAAAAAAATAAATTTTTTAAAACTGCATATTCTAGTAGTTTGACAAATAACTCAGAAAGCATTAAGGCTCCGTTTGGCGTGACGGTCATGAACACAGTGGTTATAAATCGTTTTTGTCCAAACTCACCGGAGCAAAAAAAAGCCGCGTCAAACAGAGCCCAAGTTACCTAATATTTTTTTCATTCTGAGAAAAAAATTCAGCTAGTCAAAAGATTTCCAACTACTTTTTTAAATAATATGCTCAACAAAGTTAACCTAGACTATTTTATATGATTCTATATTTTATATTATTTTTTTCTTTATATTTAGATTCTTATCAAAGATTTTTTGCTAGTTGAAATTTGCTAGATGTGGGGAATTTTTTATTATAGCTAGGAGTGCATTGCGGGGCCAGCGCAGTCCGCTGCTATTGGTCCAGGACATCAGCTGACGTTTGAGACCCGGACCAAATAACATCTCCTTGATTATTGTCTATTGTTGGTCTCTATGGTACAATCAGTCAGCAAACTCAAATTTAGCTAATTGTGAAAGTAAACGGGTCGAGCTCGCCTATCTCCATCGTGCGAACTCAAATCTCGTAAAACAAACCTAAAATAGTCGGGACAACGATCATCATAGAAATATTCGCAATATTTCAAGTCTTTCCAAATGTTATTTTGCAGAGGCATGTTATGTTATACTCACAAACACTACTTATCAAGCCTATATAACTAGTATTTTACTTGATTAAAGAAATACCTCAAATGGGGATAGCCATGAAAAAGCTCTCTATATGCAGTAAGAAGATTTCTTCTCCTGATAATATTCATTTATCCAACTCTTGATCAGTTTCAACTCTGCGTCCCTCAGATCCGACAGCCATCTGGGGTCGTCCTTCGTCGAAGATCGCAGGTCAATATGATGCGCACCTGAAGAACAAAGGCATTATAGTTTTTCTATAAGTTTAAGAAACCGATGATTGTGAATGATTTCTGTAGGGAAATACCCAGTTTGGTAACAAGGGCAATAATGCTGTGAGATATGTTCTGGAGGACACTGCAGAAATCAGAAACAGTAGATAGTGAATTGATGAGGAAATTAAATCTACACCCAGAAAAACTCAGCTGAAGTGAAAACTTAACCCTCCACCACTCCATGGATCCAGCAATCCATTTGAGAAGATGATGTTGCTCCCAAATTTCTTCAGGACCGTACTAATATCCTACAGGAAAACACGAGAAGGTCACAACAATCCAAACTAGGGCTCCGTTAGGCACGGCGGTAGCGGTCGTGAACGCGGTGGTTATGAACCGTTGTTCATGAACGCCCGACCTCACCTAAGGAACTTCATACCCTTTTATGTTCAAAACTAGCTTTATTTTGTTGATGGCGGTCACAATCGTTGTCATGCCAAACATGTATTCTATGACGACGTGCGTTTTTGTCCAAACTAACCGGAGCAAAAGTGCCGCGCCAAACGGAGCCTAGGTATTCAGTTATCTTTATAATCACATTGTAACTAAATTTTTCATCTTTATCTATTCAATCTTCTGATGTATTTGCATATATAAAATGTGTCACCTCTCTCCAAATGTCGGACTAAGACTGTCCCTATTATCAGGGGTCCCCGTCCGTTGCCACAAATTTATCTTTTGGGGCTTCTTTTGAAGTTTTTAATTGCGAGCTATTTTGAAAAATTCATCTATATTGCGGAGTATTTGTATGAATTATGCTAGGTGTAGAGTTTTTTTCTCTTTGCTTCTTTGTAATCTTAAATTTCCATACTGAAAATATATGCTTCTGCCAGTAGATATCACTCTACTATTGGGGTGAACTACATAAATTCTTTTGTTGTGCAATTTTGTGATTCTTCTTTCTCACCTCGAGTATCTGTAACATGTAACATATACATATGGAGGGATTTTACGACAATGGAAAGTGCAGCGGGTGGCATACATGTACAGAAAATAAGCGCTCAAAATGCAAATATAAAATTTCCAAGTATCCAGCACGTAAATATAGTAAAACATAGACGAATTTCAAGAGGTTACCATCTTAACAATGAATTTGAGAAGCATATAAGTATTCTGGTTTCAACTTACATGGCCACCAAATTCTGTGGTCACCCATCTAGGCCTCGGTCTTACGCCATATTTCTGAATGCAAAAATCAGCCAACGCAGAGAGATCAAAACTGTCGGGGGGAAACATGCTACTATCCTTGCTGCTGGACAAGGGCATGACCATCTCCGTACAAGCCTGATCAATATCAAAACAAAAGGAATAGTTCTATGGACATATATAGATAGGAATAATTACCAAAACTTCCACTGGAAGTTGGCATAATTACAGGTTGCGCCCCTCTTACTTTTGAAATTACAAAAATCTCCCATAAAGTTTACATTTCATAATATTAACCTCCCCTGAAGTTTACATTTCATAACATTAACCTCTCCTGAAGTTTACATTTATCCACGCAAAAAAATACCCCCCGAAAATTTACACCGTGGTGATATTTTTGTGCATGAATGCTATGAAATGTAAACTATATGGGAAGTTTATGTAATTTTAGAAGTAAGAGGGGTGCAGTCTGTAATTTAGCAAACTTAGAGGGGAGGTCCCGATAAATGGCCCTATATAGAGAGAGATAGATAGATAGATAGATAGAGTGTGTATTTTTATTTTGATTGTAAACAGACCTGCCAATCCCACCCATTCATTCCATGAGGATCATCTTCAAGGTCAAAGCAATCAACGGTACCAGTATAGTTGTAGTAGATGCTTGCTCCAGCAAATATACGGTCCAGGATATCAGTACCATCGGGAAAACCATCAACTTTTTTGCAAACCTGTAATAGTGGCATATAAGCTGACCCCAAATAATAACGAGAAGGATGTTGTTGATGAAGATTGTTGAAATAATCAGCATACAGGCTGGGCGGTTACCTATGTGTAACCGCCTGGTGTTGGTCGATTGAAGAAGGCCGAGCGTTTACCCATGTGTAACCGCCCGGTGTTGACTGTGTGGAGAAGGTCGGGCGGTTACCCATGTGTAACTGCCCCGTGTTTGGATATTGATGTACTCTATATAAAGGCCGAGTGGTTACACATGGGTAACTGCCTGGTGTTGTTGTTCAGTTACTGCTACCTATTGTAGTCTGGGCGGTTACCTGTATTGTAACCGCTCGAAGTAATTAGTCTCACATCGTCTGTTGCACATTCTCTCACCTTCGTCGTTCTATATAAAGACGGGTGCACACGTGTAATTGATTGATTGAAGAAGAATAAAAATGAATTTTTTTTATTGTCTTTTTGGTTTCTTACATGGTATCGGAGCCATCGATCCTTGGCTCAGACTCCTCTTCCTAACCGCCCGGATGACCTTGTGCGGTCTCCATGGTTGCTTACCTCAGTGCGCGGACTCCTCTTCGCGGTAGTTTGTGCGGTCTCCTCTTTGGCTTCTTGCTACCTCTTGTTGTTTTGTCGTGAGCTCCGTCGAATGACCTCTTTGCTTTTGAGGCCGCACTTATCCTCTGTCGAGACTTACTCTTTGAGACCGCCCTGTGTTTCCGCTGTCCACTGAGCTCGCAGTGCTTGCCCCCCCCCCCTCCTCCTGTCACAATGGAGTTCGACGTCCCCTCCGCTCCTCTTTTGAGATCGCGCAACTTCTTTTCTTCTCTTGTTGCGGCCTCTATTCTGGTCGCCGTCTCCTCCATGTGTCCTCTTTGTGCGGTTTCTAATGGACACCCCTGCGGTGACCTCTTCCCTTACTCTGGCTTCTCTTCCTGAAGTGCGGGATGGACTGAAGATTACTAATATTTCCCTCAATGGAAAGAAGAACTTTGTGGAGTGGGTATTCGGTGCGCAATGTTCTCCAAACAAAAGGGCTACTTCGTCATGTTACTCGTGCCCCGCCTGCTGAGCCTACGGAGCAGTGGCTCCGTGATGATGGCCGTGTTCAGTCTTGGCTTCTCAACTCTATGGAGACTGAGTCATATCGGATGACCATGTACCACGAGACTGCACACCCCATGTGGGCCGAACTACAGTCCCGATACTCAGGGCGGGACAAGTCTTCAACATCTCTACGATATCTTTACTGAGCTTCAGGCGGTTGATCCTGGTGTGGCTGGTGACCTGACCTCCTTTGTTGCCAAGTCCAAGACACATGTTGAGGCATGGCTTCAGCATTAGCCCCCCTAGATTTCTCTGTCCAACGGGCGCAGAAGGAGGTCGCGGACATCGCTCTCCTGATGGCACGGTTACCACCTTCACAGTGTCAGAGAGACTATCCTGTCATCCCCCACTGTTTCATCTCTCTCTAACGTGTGCTCCATGATACTTAAGGTCACCCCACCGCACGAATCTGTGATGCCTCCTTCTCTATCCCTTCTGCAGCACTCTCCGGTCATGCAACCTCCTTCTGGCACTCGGGGTGGTCTACCTGCATCTCGCGGAGGCGGACGTGATAATCACAATCGCCACTCTCAGCCGAACAGTCTTCTTTGTACTTACTGTGGCCGCCCAAACCATACAGAGGCCACCTGCTTCAAGAAACATGACTTTCCACCGCCGCCATTGAATGTGTCGCCTCATGCGGCTCCCGCGATGATTGTTCCATCGACCTCCCGCTCCGACGTTGACGCCTTGCATAAGGAACTTCAACATTTTCGGGGGATGTTAACTCGGGTTTCTGACTCTGTCGCATCTACCTCCAATGAAGGTATATCCTGTTTTTCCCAGTCCGGTCTGGATAGTTGACTCAGGTGCGACCAACCATATCACCCCGCACAAACCTTCTCAGTATTCAGATGTTACTTCTCCTAAGGATAGGATGGTGTCCAATGGTAACACTACCCCGTTCTGCGACTCTGCAGGCGACGTGCCTTTCACTTCATCCTTTCTCCTCCGCTCTGCCCTTCATGTTTATGGCTCTCAGTTGAATCTCCTTTCTGTCAGCCACTTCACTCAGAATCATGATTGCTTAATCACGTTTTCTCCCCTTCTTTTGTGATGCAGGATCGACGGACTCGGACTATCATTGGTAGAGGCCGACTTACAAATGGATTGTACACTATCAATCTTCTTCCCTCCGTTCTCTCCTCTGTCACCTCCGTCGACTGGTACCGACGTCTTGGGCATGCTCCTTTGTCTATCCTCAAGCGCGCTCTTCCTGAGTTTTCCTTTTCTGATTTTCAATGTGAAACCTGTTTTTACGGGAAACAACATTGTTCTACTTTTTCTCCTCATTGTACTCGGACCACTATTCTTTTTGATTTAGTGCATTCTGATATTTGGAGCCCCTACAAAACGACTAGTTTCTCTGGCTATCGTTACTTTGTTACTTTTGTTGATGATCACTCTCGCGTGATGTGGTTGTATATGATGTGCAATCGTTCTGAGTTACTTCAAATTTTTTGATCTTTTCTCACTGAGACAAAGACATAGTTCGCAGTCTCTCAAAACTCTTCGAACGGATAATGCGCGCAAATATACTAGTCAAGGGTTTCATAAAATGTGTAATATGTTAGGTATCATTCACCAAACCTCTTGTCCCTATACACCTTAACAAAACGGTGTGGCCGAGGCGCATAAATCGTCACCTCCGCAAGGTTGCCTGGTCCCTTATGATCCAAATGCAAGTTCCCACCGCTTATTGGCATTTCTTTGTTTCTACCGCTTGCTACCAAATTAACCGTATGCCCTCTTCTGTTCTAAATTTTTTCACGCCATTTTCCATCATTTTTCCATCCACCTCTCCCTTTCCCTTGACACCTCGGGTCTTCGATTGTGTCTGCTATGTCCACCATCATGACCCTGTTATGGATAAGTTGGCTCCTCGTGCAACCAAGTATATGTTTGTTGGCTATTCTCGTACCTAGAAGGGCTACGTCTGTTACTCTCCACCTCTTCAGAAACTTGTCACCTCCGCCGTCACCTCCCTTGAAAATCAACCATTCCACCAACCTAATGGGGCGGTTGAACGTCTGAAAGCTCGTCCGTTGGCTCGCGGTTTTACTCATCAACACAGCCTCGACTACGACGAAACCTTATCACCTGTCGCAAAGCTTAATATTGTCCGGGTCTGATTTTCTTGGTTGTTCATCGGCATTGGACGTTTCAACTTGACATCGAGAATGTTTTTTTGAATGATGACCTCGCTGAGACTGTCTATATGCAGCAGCCTCCTGACTATGAGACCACGGAGGAGTCTCTTGTGTGTCATCTCAAGAAATCTCTCTATGGACTCAAACAGTCACCTCGGGCCTGGTTTGAAAAGTTCAGTCGGGTTGTTCATGATGTCGGCTTCATTCACAGCTCAGCTGACTTCTCCCACTTCACTCGACACCGCCCGACAGACACAGTAATACTTTTGGTGCACGCTGATGATATTCTCATCACAGACGATGATCTCAACGGTATAGTCATGAGCAAGAAGTACCTGACATCTGAATTTCGGACTAAGGATTTGGGGTCTCTCCGATATTTCCTTGGCATCGAGGTGGTTTGTCGACCTGATGGTCTCGTTCTTTCTCAACAGAAGTACTGTCTTGATCCTCTTCATGACGCAGGCTATGCAAGCTTACTGACACACCTATGGATGCCAACCACAATCTCTGCGCTCACGCTTCCGATTCTGATATGATCCTTCCTAACCCAGAGTACTATCGTAGGCAAACTCATTTACCTTACTTTCACAAGTCCTGATATATCCTTTGCAGTTGGGGCGATCAGTCGTTTCAGGCATGCTCCACGGATTTCCTGTCTCCAGACCGTTGAACGCATCCTTCGGTATCTAAAAACAACTCCGGGACAAGGGCTTGTGTTTAATCTCTTCTCTTTATCTTTTGTTGTCTACTCTGATGCTGATTATGCGGGGTCTCTTGATGATCGTCGATCAACAAGTGGGTACTGCACATATTTTGGTGGACATCTTATCACCTGGAGGAGCAAAAAGCAATCAGTGGTTGTGCACACTCAGCTGAAGAAGCTGAGTATCGATCAATAACTTTGTCGTTTTTGAACTCACATGGTTGGAAAGTTTTTTGCGTGATCTGGGTTTGAAACTCCCATCTTCGGACACTCTTTTATGTGATAGCCAAGCTGTCATTCTGTTACGGGCCTCCCTATCAGGTCACCCGCAACAGGGCCGCGGCCCATACACCCTAACCCATCTCCGACACTGTTCTCATGCACAGCGGGTTATTGGAGCGGTGGCAAGCCACCGTCAGGGTTTGAACCCCCGACCTCTTACTCCCTTGACAAGGTCCTCTCCAAGCAGGACTCATCACCAACTGAGCCGCGGCTCAGTTGGTGATGAGTCCTGCTTGGAGAGGACCTTGTCAAGGGAGTAAGAGGTCGGGGGTTCAAACCCTGACGGTGGCTTGCCACCGCTCCAATAACCCGCTGTGCATGAGAACAGTGTCGGAGATGGGTTAGGGTGTATGGGCCGCGGCCCTGTTGCGGGTGACCTGATAGGGAGGCCCGTAACATAAAAGTGCACTTTTATGACACGACCAACCCCATTTAGGCTTTACCCAGTGGATCACACCGGGGCCCAGGGGGGCCGCACCAGGGCCGCGACCCGTACACCCTAACCCTTTTCCCCTTTAGCCGCGGCTCAGTTGGTGATGAAGCCTGTGTTAAGAGGCTCTTGTCAAGGGAGGTCGGGTGTTCGAAACCCTGCGTAGCCGCAAGCCTGCGCGCCTTCAATAACCCGCCCCGGAGAAGCTAAAGGGGAAAAGGGTTAGGGTGTACGGGTCGCGGCCCTGGTGCGGCCCCCCTGGGCCCCGGTGTGATCCACTGGGTAAAGCCTAAATGGGGTTGGTCGTGTCATAAGAGTGCACTTTTATGTTAGGGGTAAGGCCTAACCCGTACCGGTGGGCAATACCAGCTGCTCAAATACCGCACCGCGCGAAGCAGTCCACGGCAATGATCCATAGTGGCCCCCAATCCGGAGCCCCTAACAGGGCCGCGGCCCCCACACCCCAACCCGTTTCCTCAACCAGTTTAATTGAGGCGGGTTGTTGAGGCTGGGATTCGATCCCCAGACCTCCTTGATAAGGAGCCTTCAACACGGCTCTCATCACTGCTACTTATTGGATAACCGTGTTGAAGGCTCCTTATCAAGGAGGTCTGGGGATCGAATCCCAACCTCAACAACCCGCCTCATTTAAACTGGTTGAGGAAACGGGTTGGGGTGTGGGGGTCGCGGCCCTGTTAGGGGCTCCGGATTGGGGGCCACTATGGATCATTGTCGTGGACTGCTTCGCGCGGTGCGGTATTTGAGCAGCTGGTATTGCCCATCGGTACGGGTTAGGCCTTACCCCTAACACATTCATATTGCCAAGAATCTAGTATTCCATGAACGTACTAAGCACATCGAGGTCGATTGTCACTTTATTCGATAAAAGGTTCAACTAGTAAAATTAGACCTGAAACATGTGTCTGCTACTGGACAAGTTGTTGATATCCTCACTAAGGTCTTACCTCGATCATTATATCAGCAGTTTCTGTCCAAGTTTGGATCCTATGATTTGTATGTGATCTGCATACAGGTCGGGCACCTATGTGTAACCGCCCGGTGTCGGTCAATTGAAGGTCGTGCGGTTACCCGTGTGTAACTGCACGGTGTTGACTGCACAGAGGAGGTCTGGCGGTTACCCATGTGTAACTGCCCGATGTTGGATATTGATATACTCTGTATAAAGGTCGGACGGTTACACATGGATAACCGTCGGGTGTTGTTGTTCAATTACTGCTACTTATTGGAGTCTGGGCGGTTACCTGTATTGTAACCGCCCTAAGTAATTAGTCTCACATAGTTGGTCGTGTTGGTATCAAAGCCGGTTTTATTTCCTCCCTGATTTTCTCGGTCTCGGGTATTAGGGTTGCGAGCGGCTCTGTAGCCTTTATCGAAGCCTATCGATCCCGTCTGCGTTCTCCCGTGTCGATGTCGCCTCCAGCCGCTGCTGCTTATGGCGTCGATGCTCCTAATCCCGTCGATCCCGTCTGTTAATGGCCGCTGACCCCTTCTGGGTTTCTGGATCTTCTGCCGTTGTTGTTTCTGGAGCTTCCCCTGCTGCTGCGCTCGATCCCGTCAACTCCGCCGACCGCTACTTCCATCGACGCCGACGGGGGCGCTTCTCGACGCAGTTCCCGTCTGGGACATCTTCGATCTTTCTCCCCGACGATTCCGCTGCGTCTTACGCTGGACATCATCGTTCTTGTCTGCTCCAGCTTCCCTCTGTCGACGACGACCGTCGTCATTTCTGTCTTCTCTTCCAGATGACAACGCCTTCTTCTGATCCAGTCGACGCTTCCTTCGTCATGCCCGACTGCTGCTCTCGTCGACGATCCCTCCAGGCCCTCGCTGCTCCTGTTCCAGTCATCTGCCTCTTCGTTCCTGCTGTTCTTGTGAAGTTGCTATGCCCTGCGATTCCAGCAGTGTTTCCGTTGCCGCTACTGCCATCTACTTGCGATCCCAACGACTCCAGCAGCTGCCCCTCTGGTTTCTATTGCTTCCAACTATTGCTACCCCTTCTGGGATGCTGATCTCTCATGGATGCTGAAGTTTTTTGTGTTATTTTTTGCTGTTATTTTGTGTGGCTTATGTTGCTTGTGTCTTGTATTAGTGGTATGCCTTCATGCACGTGTTATCCAGGTGATGGGGAGTGTTGGGACAAATGCGACTCGGATGATCTTTCCCGATTTTTCGCTTTCGTTCCCACGGCCTCTAGGCTTGTTGTATGTGTGCTTGTGTCTCCCCAGTTTGTCTTTCGAATTGGTCATGTGTTGGGGCACGATTGTGTTGGTTGTTATAATCTCAGCGGGTTGTGTCGTGTGGGACTGTGTCGTGTGGGACTGTGTCGTGTGTGACCGCCCTTCTTGCGGATTATCCCCGACAGATTATCCCCGACGGATTATCCCTGATCACTCGTTTGATGATTTGCTCCACATCTTTTGTTCTCTTCGCATGTTTTGTGTGTAGGTGATGTCGGTTGACCGGTTTCCAGTGAGTCTGCGTCGTGTGTGGGTCCTGCGTCGTGTGTGGGTCCTGCGTCGTGTGTGGGTCAATGTCGTGTGTGGCTATGTCCCCGACTTGATTCCCCGGTTTGGAATTTCCCCTGGTGGCTCATCTGATGTTTTGTCCCGCATCATCTACCGTCATTGCCGTTATTTGTGGTGTCCAAGCTGAAGGGTCTCCCCTTCAGCTTGAGGGGGAGTGTTGGAGATTATGAGTTTAGTATTATATTAATATTTGTAGGTGAGTGGGTTTAGTCCCACATCATGTGTCATGTTTGTCTGTCCTGTTGTAATGCTATATAATAGCCCTTTTATGGATGAATAAAACACAAGTTATCTTTTCTTATTCTACTTTCCAACATGTTGTACATTCTCTCACCTCCTCTATTCTATATAAAGAGGGGTGCATCCGCATAATTGATTGATTGAAGAGGAATAAAAATAATTTTTTTATTTGTATTTTTGGTTTCTTACAATAATGATGATATGCATATAAGGAAGATGGAGAGAAGTAACAATTAATAAGGAAAAAAAGATGAGTTAATGATAAGTGGCATCAACACTCTTGGAGCCAAATGGAAACAAACTAATTTTACTATAAGAAGCCATTGGCATATACAGTTCGTTTGGCACGGCGGTGGCAGTCGTGAACATGGTGGTTACGAACCGTCGTTCGTTTGGCGCGGCTTCTTGATCCGGTGAGTTTGGAAAAAAACACCATCGTCATGAAATATATGTTTGACATGACAACGGTTATGACCGCCCCCAAGAAAGAAAAACTAATTTTAAACATAAAAATGGATGGAGTTTCTTAGATGATGTCGGGCGTTCACAAACGACGGTTCGCAACCACTGCGTTCACGGCCGCCGCCGGTCCTTAATCGTAGGTAATTGGCAAAACACTCTTGGAGCCAAATGACATAACATTGTCACAATTGCATCCATCGTCTATATGAAAGCATTTTTCTGTCATTATGTGCATATTTATTTGATGGTACCTAGAAAAAACATCTAAAAGCTCATAATTAGATAACCAACCAAGTCGGCCAATGCGGCTATCCTCAGTAAGGGATACTGAGGATAGCCATTACAACATTGTTAAATATACATTCGTTCTCCATTTGTTGTTGAATTTTCTAACCATTACAACATTGGAGATCATATCAAGGTATTTGATTTCTTCGATAAAAAAGAAGTCTATAAATTGTGGCTTCTTTTTGAATAGAGTTGAGTTTAGTAGTTTTAATATATTTATGTATGAGTGGGTTTAGTCCCACATCTTGAGTCTAGTATTAAGTGTCATTGTAAGTCCTATATATTTCCCCCTATGTGGATGAATAGATCTATCAAATATTTCCTCCTCTTGATTTCTACTTGGTATCAGAGCTAATAGGGTTTGGTTTTATCTCTGCGGGTCTCTGCTTCTGCCCTGTCCCAGTTCTGCGCCGCTGCTAGGGCTCACAAAGGTGTCGCTCCCTTCCCGCTCCCGTCGACGGAATCACCGTCTGATTCCATCGACGGGAGTGGCTCCTTTCCCGTTCCCCGCTTCCTTCGACGATGGTGTCGATCGCTCCGCTGCTGCTTCCCGACGGCTGCTTCTACATCGATGCCGATCGACGATCCCTGCTTCATCTTCATCGACAGCTGCTTCATCTTCCATCGACGGCACGAGCCATCTTCATCAACGACACGGCTGCTTCATCTTCCATCGACGATGCCGATCCCGTCTTCCATCGACGATGCTGCCCTCTTCCATCGACGTCGACGATCCCGTCGTTCTCTTCTGCCATCGTCGACGACTGCTACTGCTTCTCCCGCCGCCTCCTGCTGCTGCTCCAGATGCCGGGCCCTCCTCTTCTCCCGCCGCCTCCTGCTGCTGCGGCTTCTTCTTCTCCGGCATGCGCGGCTGGATCTGCCTGGATCTGCTTTTGCCTTCCTCGACCGCTGGATCTTCTGCCTTCCTCGTCGCCAGAAGGAGTTGTTGCTGCTTCCATCGACGTTACTGTTCAGATCTGCTCTCTCCACTGCAGATCTGATGCTTCCAGCCGCTGTTACCATTTCCTTGGTGCTACTCTCTTGCCGTTGCTGAAGTTGTGTTTGTTTATCGATCATTTTATGTGGTCTTTTATTTTTCTGTTGTTAGTAGTCGTTTCATATCGTCGTGTTATGCCTATATGCACGTGCCTTTCACGTGAGGGGGAGTGTTGGGATGAAGGAGACTCGGATGATCTTTCCCGTTGTTCGCCTTAGTCCCACACGGCCTCTAGGCTTATGTCGTGCGTTGTTTGTGTCTCCCCAAGTTTTTCCTTGTGATTGGTAGGTGGTATGGTCTTTGGTGGTTGTTTTTTCCCTTTTCTCTCTTATCCCCGCGGTCACGTAGATCTGTGCGAGAGGTGTTATCCCCGCAGTCTCATTGATTCGTGTGTGTGGTGTTATCCCCGCAGTCTCGTTGATTCGTGAGTGTGGTGTTATCCCCGCGGTCACGTAGATTCGTGTGTGTGGTTTCTTTCTTGTGGGTGTACCGTGTGTGGGAGTATCCCCGGTCACCCGTCTTGTCCCACCTTTGCCTACCATTTTTACTATCTCTTTTATGATATCCAAGCTGAAGGTTTCCCCTTCAGCTTGAGGGGGAGAGTTGAGTTTAGTAGTTTTAATATATTTATGTATGAGTGGGTTTAGTCCCACATCTTGAGTCTAGTATTAAGTGTCATTGTAAGTCCTATATATTTCCCCCTATGTGGATGAATAGATCTATCAAATATTTCCTCCTCTTGATTTCTACTAATAGGAGTGACCAATTTTATGACACATATTTTCTTTCACTTAATAGATCGTGCAACTTTATTGGGATTAAGCATAGGACGACAATTTCTCAGTCCAAATCTTTATCTACAAAATTCACAATATAACTAGGGAGATGTTTCAAATATCACACATGAGTCCTTGGACATGGCAATTTGATGTATCCCATTTCGTATCTTTGTGTCCGAGAATCAACAAATTCACCCGTATTCTTAACAAGATTTAGGCCTTCTTTATCAGCTCCAATCATTCGGTCATTTCCACAAGCACCAATTCCTTGTAATGGAAGTAGACATCCTTTCACAAAACGATCCATCTTATCTCCAGTTTATTGGTTACATACGGAAATATAGCATTTTGTCATCTATCCAACTATCTCGCGACATTAGATAGCTAACCAAACCCTGATTTGCCGAGGAGAAATTGATCCAATTCAAAGTTGTTGATGTTAATATTGATCAATCATAAAATAAAATTTATGACTAATGAGGGTTTAGGATTTCAGGGTAAACTATAGTCTATACAAATATTTATTCAAGATATATCAGATGTCGTTCAAGTGAAGGTATACAAATTATTTGACACAATCTACTATTTCCGTTGATCCTCATTATTTACATTGTTGAGTATTGATATGGATGCAACCTCCTGGACATGTATCTCCCTCTGCATATGTAGCCCAAGGGCATTATCATACTTTGTATGTCCCACTCCCTATATATAGGAGTGTTAGTATCTCTTAATATTTTATCTCGGATATATTGTGAGTGTTAGGCTCTCCTAGGTAAAAGAGGCTCTTAGGGGGAATAAATCCTGAATAGTTCAAGTCAAGCTTATCTCGGCATTTGTATCCATATTTTTTGAGTTCAATTTTACAATTTTAGTTCTTGATAGTGTGCAACTATCAATTGGTCCAACCTGCCGCTCCCTTAGGGTTTCCTCGTGAACCCTAAGATCATACATGGTTTCGATCCAGCTGATCCATCTCCCCCGTTCTCCTCAGTGCATCGGCTCGCACCCGCGTCCCCGCGTCCCCGCTCCGCTCTAGCGTCAGTTCCGGTCCAACGCTCTTGTCCTCGCCTCGCGTTTCCTTTTACTGGCGCGCTCACCTTACTGTTATGCGCCGTCTTCCCCAGCCGCTCCTCGCGTCCCTCCACCGCTAGTGCCTCGTAGCCAGCCCCGCCCCGCCAGCGACTGCTGATTTCACGGCCTCGGCGCATTCTCCGCGATCCATCGTCTCCCACCAGCACCCCCAACGACTTTCAGCCGCCCTTGGGCTCTTCCTCTGCATCCTTTCGCTGATACACACAGTCCACAACAGTCCCTTCGCTTCTCTCCACTGCGCCGACCGCCATTCCACCAACGTTCAGCCCTGCAGTCTGTTGTCTCCCTCTCGCACCTTCGTTCCATGCCCCAGACCCGTTCAATGGCCCTCCACGCCGACGAGAACGCTTCCACCACACTGCCTTCGCTGACACTCATCACTTGGATCAACTCGAAGCACGGCTTGATGACCTCACTCTTCTTCGAGAGCTCGTGGCCACAACAGTTAACCGCCCACCAACCCCTCCTCCACCACCACCGCAACCCTATCAGCCCGTCCCGAACTACATGAGGTTTCTCCACCCTGCTACGGAGATCCACCTGGCCCATCTCCATCGGATGGAGATCTCTGTGTTAGATGTAACCGGCCCCCTCGGTTGGATCGCCCGCACCGAACATTTTTTCTACCTTCAGTTCACCCCCGCTAACCAGAAGGTTCCCCTGACTACTATCTATATGGAGGGTTCGGCACTCCATTGGTTGCGTTGGATGCGCCGGAAGGTTCCTGACCTCTCCTGGTCCACGCTGAAGGAGGAACTCCTCCGTCACTATGACGACCGCCAGGCGGGAAATGCCTATGAGTACCTCAACTTTGTGCGCCAGTCCGACACCAAGGCCACCTACATTAACGAGTTCATCGAGGTCTCCACGCACGTACCCGGCCTATCCCCCGACCATTATCTGGGATACTTCCTTGGGAGTCTACAACCCTAATTTTCTGGCGCGCCTCCGGGTCCACAATCCAACGACTCTTTCTCGCGTCATGGAGTAAGCTCGTTGCCTCGTTGAGGAACTCTATACAGACCAGCCGACCTCGTCCCACCCACCCCACCGGTCGTTGCCGCCGAAATCTCGTCCGCCTCTTCCCCGCTTGGATCACCTACCCCCACATGGGCCCGCAATGTTAGGCCCACCTCCGCCAGTTCCGCCATCCCTGCCTCCACCGGTGCCCCAACGACCCCACCGCCTATCTCACGAGCAACACCTCGAGCTTCACTGTAAGGGCCTTTGCTTTCGTTGTCAGCAGACGTACTCGCACACTCACGTCTACGTTTTCAAAGACTTGTGCGTGCTGGTTGGATCTGAAGACGACGGTCCTGACTTCGGAGACTTGGATCCTCTGACGCTCGCGGATGACACCTACGGATATCGACCTTGAAGACAAGGTCATTTTTCGGGAGGGGAGTTTTGATACAAATACGACCTCCTGTACACACGTCTCCCTTTGCATATGTAGCCCAAGGGCATTATTTTACCTGAGAGATATTATGAGTGTTAGTCTCTCCTAGGTGAGAGAGGCTCTTAGGGGGAACCAATACTCAAGAGCTCGGGTCGAGCTTGTCTCGACATTTGTATCTCTGTTTTGTGTTCAATCTTATAATTTTAGTTCTTGATAGTGTGCAACTAAGTATTTGCTAGAAAAATTCCTCATCTCCGCCATCCTCTGCTGCTTATAGGTGAGTACCTTCAGCTTCTTGAGCAATCAAAGAACCTTCAGCTTCTGGAGCAAGCAAAGAACCTTCAATTACCTCTATAGCACACAAATAACATTCTATCGTGCACAATAAATCATCTTTGATTTAATCTCTAGCCCTTCTATGAAAAATTTGACGGCAATATAACACGAAGACACAACAATGTGATATGCATTGAGTAATGGACATCCGAATAATGCATTAAACATTTGAAAAGTCTACCACAACAAATCGCATAAATTTCTATTTAAATGAGGGTTCAAAAATATCTCAAACATCTCTCAAATATGAGGGTTCAAAATTTCTTAAATATCTCAAACATATAACTTTCTATTTCAATAGTTACAACAACATAAATCTAGAACAGTAAACAATAAACATCACTTGATATCTAAACCATTCGTGAAGTAATATGGATGGCCCAAACATCATAATCTATAAGATTAAGGCCTCGTTTGGGAGAACAGATTCCTCGGAGTCCATCCGCGCGGGGCCACCACGACCGTGATGGCCTCCCCGCGGAGGAAATCCGTGGGAAATCTATGGATTTCTGAAGGCGAGGCGGATCCCGCCGCGCTGCCGTGACCACACAATTTAGCAGGAAACAAGAGCTTCATAGTTATTAAAGTAGCATGACCAAGTAGGTGGTATCATAATTGCAAGCATACCCTTGCTCATTAAATCTTAAAACACAGAATAAGATGGGGGAAAAGGTGATGCAACAATGACATGATCAGCATATAGCTGAGTGGTCTTCTATCTCCCAATGAGAGCTTCTAATGTTGTCAATTTCTACTCACTTTGTCAAGGCTTGTCGATCTTGACTGACGATTGTATCCCCGCTCCAAAATTTAGAAGCACGAGAATAAATCTTTTTGCAACTAAATGACAAGAAGCAAACAAAAATTGCCCTTTAACTTATTTCCCTTTGGTTGTCTTCACATGAAGTGGAGCTAAAACATACCTTCGCATCAAAATTATTGGTCAATATCTCCTCACTTCCTAGTCAATCTTCCATAGTCATCTTCAAAGATTGCACCACTCTCCATGTAGATGGAGTCTATGTTCAACTGATATATCTAAGCCAAGTTCTTATTTTCATAATAATTATTTTCCATCAAATCCTGGATGCTCTTGGTTGATTGGTAGAACAGTAATAGGCTCCATGGATGAATAAGTAATGTCATCATAGTTAGGTTGCCCCTTTACCACGCCTCATACATGTTAGACATATTGTATATCTCTTGATGGTGAACTTAGCTTAGGTTTACTCCGGGTGTTGTGACCACCCTCCTTTGTATTTATACCCCTTGTATTAGTGTATAGCATATAGATTCTCCTTTCCTATCATGGTATCAGAGCTAAAAACCCTAATCCTCCGTCTCTCGCACGACTGACTCCCGCACGTCTTGCGATCGCCACCCCAACAAACTCTCGTTTCTTCGATCGCCAACACCGAGCGCCCACGCAACCGAGCGCAAGCGAGCTGTTCCGATCCAGGCGTCGGCGTCGCCAACACCGAGCGCAACCAAGCGCCTTCGTCGACAACACCGAGCGCCTTCGTTGACCCCTCTCTTGCAGCCCGCTGATCACCGTCGGTCTCCTCTGCTGCCTCCTGCAGCCCTCCGACCAAGCTTTCAGCCCGCTGTTCAGGACGCTCTCGCTGCTCCCTATCCCGTCTCAGGTTGCTCTCCGGCCCCTCTCGATGTTGTATCGACGTTGCTATCGTTGATTCCTGCCGTCGGCTGATCTCCTGTCGCTCTCGTCTCTTCCGCCCGTCTTCTCGATCCTCTTCTGGCTGATCCTGCAGCCCCGATGGCCTCGTCTCACTCCTCCACCTTCCTTCAAAAGGTTGATGTCATTCTCGATGGACGAAATTACAAGGCTTGGTCCGCCACTGTCGGCGTTATCCTCTGTAGCCTAGATCTGTGGGGCCACATTGACGGTTCTGAGCTTGCCCCTGCGTCATCGGCTGCTGCTGCTGCGGACGCCTCTTTCACTGTCAGCACAGCTGATTCTGCCCTTGTGGACACCTCTTCCACTGTTCAGCGCTCCGAAGGGGCGAAGTGGCGCTAGGACGACTCTCGCGCGATCGCCGTCATTTGCCAGTCCTGCGATCTCCCCATTCGCATGGCCATTTACGAGCTACCTACGACAAAAGCGATATGGGATCACCTGCGTCGTCTCTACCAGCCATCTAGCCAGGCCCTGCGATACTCTTTGTTTCAGACCTTTGGCACCAGCATGATCGGTCTGTCCATGCCTTCTTTGCTGAGCTCCTGGATCTCAGGCGTCAGTGTGATGAGATGGCTCCTCCCTCCTGTGCTACCTGTCCTCAGTGTGTTGCTACCTCTCGGGATCGTGACTATCAGCGCATGTATGAGTTTCTTATGCGCCTCCGCCCAGAGTTTGAGCCTATTCGTGCCCAACTTCTGCACTGGGATCCTCCTCCATCTCTCAGTGATACCTTGGCCTTGGTGATCGTTGAGGAGACTCGTCTCCACTCCTTGGACGTTGTTGCTCCCTCTAGTGTGCTGTCTCATGTTGTGCTTGCTGCTCCCGAGCTTCCTCCACAGCCTTCTCTTGTGAGTCTACCACTGCTGCCTTCATCGGGCTATAGCGCTCCGGTGCGCCCTATTTCTCGTCCTTCGGCACATTCTACTGCTTCGTCAAGTGCTCCTCGCCGCCGCTGCCAGTCTGTCCGTTGTCACTACTGTCAGTGTCTTGGTCACGTCAAATCTGAGTGCCGCAAGCTTCAGCGGGCTCTGCAGTCTGGACAGCAGCGTGCTCCTGGTGCTCCTTCAGCTCCCTTCTCGGCTGTGGCACAGTCACTCACAGTTTCTGAGCTTGCCCAACAGCTCTCTTATGGCTCATTCCCTCGCTCCTCTGCCTCAGTCCCAGCAGCTCTCTTATGGCTCTTTCCCTCGCTCCTCTGCCTCAGTACTCCCACTGGATGCCTCTGCCTCTCAGCAAGCAGCCTCTGCCCCTACAGGTATCTCTCCCTCTGACTGGTTGCTCGACTCTGGATCCTCGTTTCATATGGCGTATGATGCCACCCACCTCTTGTCATGCCAGCATGTCTCCTCCGATCTTAGTATCATGGTCGCCATCATACCCGTCACTTTCATATTCTCGATGTTGCTCACATTCCCAAGCTATCCATGAACCTTATATTCGTCAGTCAACTTACATCTCATGGTTGTCTTGTCATTTTTGATGAGTTTGTGTGTCGTGTGCGGGATCGTCTGACAGGGACACTCCTTGGACTTTGTCGTCGTCGTAGCGGAGTGTACGTTCTTGATCGGCTTCATCTTCCATCCTCTCCAGTGTCATCGGCGACGTCTACCTTTTGTCTTCCCTCAGTGAGTTTCTCTCAGTGGCATCACCGTCTTGGTCATCCTAGTGGTTTGCGTCTTGCATCTCTCATCAGTCATGATTTTCTAGGTCGTGTTACTGTCGATCGTTCCCACACTTGTACGGGTTGTAAGCTTGGTAAACAACTACAACTCCCTTATCCGTCCAGTGTGTCTCGGTATCAGCGTCCTTTTGATTTAGTTCATTCTGATGCATGGGGTCCTGCACCTTTTGTATCCAAGGGGGGACACCGATATTATGTTCTCTTTATTGATGATTATTCACGCTATTGTTTGATTTACTTTATGCATTCTCGTTCTGAATTTCTTCAGATTTATGTTACTTTTTCTGTCATGGTGCGCACCCAGTTTTTCGCTTCCATTCGTATTTTTCGTTCCGATTCGGGGGAGGGGGGGGGCATACCTCTCTCATGCTTTTCGAGATTTGCTCGCTACCCACGGTACTCTTCCTCAGCTTGCTTGTCCTGGTGCCCATGCTCAAAATGACACCGCTGAAAGGAAGCATCGTCACATTATTGAGACAACACGCACCCTTCTCATCTCCTCTCACATTCCCCCTCATTTCTGGGCTGAGGCTGTTTCTACTGCTGTCTATCTCATCAAATTGCAGCCCTCCACCTTCCTTTAGGGCAAAAGTCATGGTGAGTGTTTGTACTCTCGACCCCCACGTTACACTCACCTTCGTGTTTTTGGCTGTCGGTGTTTTGTACTTCTATCTCCACGTGAGCGCACCAAGCTCACTGCTCAATCTGTACCATGTCTTTCTTGGTTATAGTACAGAGCACAAGGGCTATCGATGTTATGATCCTGTTACACGTCGCATTCGTATCTCACGTGATGTCACCTTTGACGAGTCTCACTCTTTCTTTGTGTCATCCGTCCCTTCGACCACGTCCTCCTCTGGACCTGCCTGCCCTTTCAGCTACCGGTTGTAGTACTCCAGAGCCGACTTCCTTTCGTGAGGCTGCCCAGATACCTGAGTGGCTGACTGATATGTCTGCTGAGTTGGAGGCACTTGAGCACACTCGTACCTGGGAGTTTGTTCCTCTTCCACCTGGTGTTGTTCCTATTACTTGCAAATGGGTCTTCAAGGTCAAGACTCGCTCAGATGGTTCTGTAGAAATGTACAAGGCCCGTCTTGTGGCTCGTGGTTTTTAGCAGGAGCAGGGACGCGACTGTGACGAGACTTTCGCCCCAGTTGCTAACATGACTACGATCCGTACTCTTATTGCAGTTGCATCTGTTCGCCACTGGTCTCTGTTTCAGCTCGACGTGAAGAACACCTTTCTTCACGGCGACCTTCAGCAGGAAGTGTACATGCTCCCACCTCCCGACCTCTCCTCTCCTCCAAGACTTGTCTGCCGCTTGAGACGAGCTCTTTACGGGCTCAAGCAGGCGCCCCACGCATGGTTTGCTCGCTTCAGCTAAGCCATTACTGCCGCCGGTTTTCAGCCGAGCCCGCATGATCCAGCCCTGTTTGTGCACTCCTCCTCTCGCGGACGGACAATTCTGTTACTTTATGTTGATGATATGATCATTACTGGTGATGATCCTTCTCATGTGGCCTTCGTCAAACATCATCGTTAGCAGCAGTTTCAGATGACTGACCTTGGACAGCTGAGTTATTTCTTGGGTCTTGAGGTCACCTCTACAGATCATGGATTTCAGCTCTCACAACGGCGTTACACATCAGATCTCTTGGCTCGAGCTGCTCTCTCTGACTCTCGCAATGTGGACACCCCTATGGAGCTTCACCTTCAGCTACGACCGGATGATGGGGTTCCCCTTGCTGATCCTACTCGTTATCGTCACCTTGTTGTGAGCCTCGTCTATCTTACTATTACTCGGCCTGACATTGCCTATGATGTTCATGTGTTGAACCAGTTTGTTAGCGCACCCACTTCTGTGCATTATGGCCACCTACTGCGGCTCCTGCGCTATCTTCGGGGGACGACTTCACGTGGTCTTTTCTTTTCTAGTGGTAGTTCTCTGCAGCTCCGTGCTTACTCGGATGCTACTTGGGTCAGTGATCATGTTGATGACCGATCCGTCACTGGTTTTTGTCTGTTCTTGGGTTCTTCACTCATTGCTTGGAAGTCCAAGAAACAGACTGGAGTTTCTCGTTCCAGCACTGAGGCTGAACTTCGTGCCATGGCTACCACTGCTGAGGATATTTTTTGGCTCCGCTGGCTTCTTGAGGACCTTGGTGTCTCTTCTCCGGATCTCACATCACTCCACTGTGACAACACTGGTGCTATCCAGATTACTCTGAATCCGGTGAAGCACTCTCTTTTCAAGCATATCGGAGTGGATGCTTTCTTTCTACGTGAGAAGTATGATCGTGACACTATTGCTCATTCGTTTGTTCCTTCTGAGCAGCAACTTGCAGACTTGATGACCAAGCCACAGACACGGACCCAATACGCCTATCTATTATCCTCCGACATGGCCGACATGGCGGCCGACATAAATGTTTCATGGACAAAACGACACGTTTCCGATATTTTTTTGCAAAATATCCTCTTGGAATATATCCTCCGATATATCTGCTATTGACCGATATATTCGCCGATATATCCCGACATTTTATCGACTGTTTTTTTTTTAATTTATTTTAATTATTGTCTATGGTCTAATAGACAATAAACTGAAATTGTTTCATTGTTTAGGTTGTTTTTCTCCTTCTTCTGGCTTTCTTCCTTGCTCAAGCCGTCATCGACTTCAATTATGCATGTTCTTTGAATTATGGACTAAATGTTCCTTATCTTCCATTGTCATTGACAACTTCCTGACTTTCTGCTTCCTCTTACTTTATTTCACGCGTTATACCGTTATTACTTATGTAGCACAAAACGTTTAAATTAGTTTGATAAATTTAGGAGTTCAATAAATATCAAATTATTAATATATAATAGATATAAATTTAAAAAATGATTAAATTTATATATAATTACACATATAAATAATTAAATATTAAAACCCGATATATGAAATATCTCTGATATATCCCCCGACATATTAAAACCGATATGAAAAACCTAACCCGACGTATCCCCGATATCCGACATCTACAACCTTGGTATTTATACCCCTTGTATTAGTGTATAGCATATAGATTCTCCTTTCCTATCAATACAAAGGGTCTGTCAATAGAAGTGGAGCTTTGGATCTGATAATATAACTAAGTTTCGTCTAGAAGAGGTAGTTACTCCCATTTAATTTGGCATTCATTACTCCCGTTATAGTGTAATCATTGACGAGATTGCTCGAGGTAAGAGTAATAAGGTCCAATATGGCATTCTAAATTTAAAATATATATCACGCTCACTAAAAGGAAAGTTGTAACATGCGGGAGACACATGAGGGGAAGTGCGTAGTTCAAACCAGTGCGTCGGTGAGCTATTGTCAAGGAGCAGTACAAACAATGTTTAAGGCAGAACGGGAAGTGGAGAAAAGCAATTGTTTCTTTCCAATGTGTCGCTCCACTGCAACATTCCATTGCACCATTATGTAGGAAATATTATTGTTGATGTTGTAGTGATCGAAGAACAGACAAACAAGCGGAGAAGAGCATCCCTATAAATAAATAGCAAAACGAATGCATGTGGCTTCATCACCAGTAAAGAAAGGTGTGCATGGGTGGAATTGCCGACCTTAGCACTTCATTGGAATAAGATGGCACACCTTCGTGAGCTGATAGGAAATAATAATAAGGCATTACTGAAGCAAAGATAAGGGCTTCATTTGGCGCGGCTTATTTGCTCCGGTGAGTTGGGTCAAAAACGCCATTATCATAGATTGTATGTTTGGCAAGACAAAGGTTATGACCGCTACCAAGAAAATAAACTAGTTTTGAGCATAAAATGAATGAATTTTTTTAGGTGAGGTCGGGCGTTCACGAACCATGGTTCATGAACGCCGCGTTCACGAACCATGGTTCATGAACGCCGCGTTCACGACCACCACCACTGCGCTAAACAAAGCCAAGATGAAGTAGTTGAATATACCTTTATTTTATATTTGAGCATGTGTGTATGCACGTGATATGTCGCATGTTATTGGTCTATATATATGTATGTTTAGCCCGATTAGGGCAACAAGGGAATACAAGAGTTTTATTCTACTTGGTATCAGAGCGCAGGCGTTCCCGATCCCACAAACGGCGGCTCTCGTCTCGTTCGCCCGTCGACTAGCGCACCTCTTCCGTCGACTCGCAAGCGGCGGCTCTCGCCTCTACCGCCCGTCGCCCCCGCCTCATTCGCTCTCTCGACCCCTTCCGATCCCACCGAGCGCGCAAGTCGCAAGCCGGGCTCCTTCTTCAGCGCAAGTCGCAAACCGAGCGCGCAAGTCGCAGGCGTTCCCTCTTCAACGCTAGGCCGGACTCCTCTTCCCTTCAGCGGCGGCAGCGTCTCTTCTCTAGGCCGGGCGCTTCTTCCTTCTTCAGCACCGACAGCGCCGGGAGCCTCTTCGGCGGTCTTCTCCGCCCGGCCATCCGGGCGGCCGCCGTGTCTCAGGCTGTTTTGTCCTCCAAGAGGACTGTCGGAAACCTCGTACTCGCATCCTCCGGTGTCTTCTCCGGCGGCATGATCCAAGTGACACTCGTAGGATGTGGTTTCGTCTGATTTGAGCGATCGTTGTCGCTTCGATGGGGGATCCATCCAATACCTCCGCTAGTTCCCTAGTCGGGGTTCTTCCTGCCGATCCTCCTCAGAGTCATGGCCAGTCTGGCTCCGGTGTTCTCTCTGGTACCTATGTCGATACTCCTCGGAGTCATGGCCAGTCTGGCTCGTTGAAGATTACTATTGTTGTCTTGGATGACACGAATTACCTGGAATGGTCCAGGGCAGCCTAACATGTTATTCGCAGTCACCAGTTATATGGACATATTGATGGTACCACTATTGAGCCACCACGTACCGATCCCTCATGGAGAAAATGGGATGCGGACAATTCCTTGGTTGTCTCGTGGTTACTTCACTCGATGTCCCCTCAGGTGTATCGCAGCTATATGTTGTTGGACTCCGCATATGATATTTGGACTCGGGCTCGTGATACCTACTCTCAGGCCGGCAGTTCGATGCAAGTGTATGAGCTCACTCGCCGTGTTCTGGAGCTGAAGCAGGGTACGATGACCATTTCTGCCTATTATTCTGAGTTTGAGCGTCTTTCTCAGGAGCTGGATTTCTTCAATGCCTTTGATGTTGCTTGTATTGCTGATGCACATGCCCTTCAGAAAGAGAAAGATCGATTCTGGGTTCACTTCTTCCTTATGGGCCACAACATGGAGTTTGAAGTTGTTCGCTTGGATGTCCTTCATCGTGAGCCTCTTCCCTCTCTTAGGGAGACCTTCAGCATATTACTCAGTGATGAGAATCATCGTCGCACTCCTGGCTCCGCTACTGATCACTCTGCGCTCGCTGGGATTTCTCGTGGTTCCCCCCTGTTTGCAGCCATTGTGGGAAGAAAGGTCATACTAAAGACTCTTGCTTTCGTCTCCACCCGCACCTTGTCCCTGCTGGTCGGGGTTCTAGTGCCCGTGGTAGAGGTGGGTACCGTGGTGGTGGTCGTCAATCTGGTGATCGCACTCAGTATTCTGCACACTCTACTGAGGTTGTGGAGGACATCTCTGGAGGCCTGTCTGCTGTCGAGTTAGAGGCTTTCCGTCGTATGTTGCCCAGACTGACTCTACTGTTGGCTATTACGCTGTTGTTGCTACTTCAGGTCTGTCCAGTGCTCATGTTGTGTCTTCTTCCCCTTCTGAGTGGATTATCAACTCGGGTGTGACGGACCACATGATTGGTTCTGCCTCAGGTTTTACCTCATATACTCCTCTTTCTGGTCGTGATAAGGTTATTGCTGCTAATGCCTCTCTCTCTGTCATTGCTGGTAAAGGGACTGTTGTTTGTTCTCCTGATCTATCCCTGTCCTCAGTTTTACATGTCTCGTCATTTCCTCGCAATTTGCTTTCCATCAGTCACTTGACTAACTCGTTAAACTGCTCTGTAACCTTTTTTCCGGGTGCTTGTGTGTTTCAGGATCTGGATACGAGGCGGACGCTTGGCAGTGGTAGGAACATTGGCGGACTGTACTTGCTGGACCAGACCTCTCCCAGTGCTCTTTCATCCACCACATCTCCGACTCTCCATGACATCCACCGTTGGCATCAGCACTGTGGCCATCCGTCTGCTTTATATCTTACTAAGTTGTTTCCTATTTTTCGTCTTTTAATTCAGTCGTTCTCTTGTAACGCATGTGAACAATTTAAACATGTTCGTCAGAGTAGTAGTCATCTGTCTGTTCCTAGTTTATTTCCATTTGATGTTATTCATTCTGATGTATGGGGTCCTTCCCCGGTGCTATCTTTATCTGGTTATAAATGGTTTGTTACTTTTATCAATTGTCACTCTCGCACTACGTGGCTTTATCTTCTAAAAAAAAGTGAAGTGCTTTCTTCTTTTCAGTCCTTTCATAAAATGGTCGCCCAACAGTTTGGCGGTACAATTCGTGTTTTTCGTAGTGATAATGGTAGGGAATATGATGACCGGGGCGCGTTTGGCGCCAATCTTGCCGATCATGGCATTATGCATCAAACTACATGTGTCCACACTTCCACTCAAAATGGGGTCACCGAACGGAAAAACAGGCACTTGCTGGAGGTGGCTCGGTGTTTACTCGTTGTTATGCACCTTCCCAAATCCTACTGGGGTGATGTCGTTCTCACGTCTACTCATCTCATCAACCGTCTTCCGTCTCACACCCTCTCCTATGATACGCCTCTCTCCCGTCTTGCCAAGAACCACATCGTCCATACCTCTCATCTTTCCCCTCGTATCTTTGGCTCTGTCTGTTTTGTCCACGTTCATACCCCGCATCGAGATAAATTGGATGCGCGTTCCCTCCGATGTGTTTTCGTTGGGTACTCTCCTACTACCAAAGGGTATCGGTGTTATCACCATCCGACTCGTTGCTACAATTGCACTGTTGATGTTACATTCCGTGAGGGGGAGTCGTACTTTGGTCCTCGTCATGGGGAGACGAGTAGTGACGAGACCATCGTCTTTCTTCTTCTGATTGTCGCCTCTCCTCTTCCGATTGTTGTCACTCATATTTCTACTGCTCCTGTTGCTCCTTCCGCTCCTCCTACATTATACACATACTCCCGTCGTCCCAGGACTGTTGAGCAAGTGCAGGCTGAGGATGTTTCTCCAGTGCCGGTGACTGTTTCCGCCCTAGATTCAGATGATGACCTCCATTTTCCTCTTGCTCGTCTTATTGGTAAAAGGGGTGGTACCAAACACCTCATTGCCAACTACATATGTTATACTCACCTCTCTCAGGCCCATAAAGCCTTTATCTCATCATTTTCATCTATTATGATTCCTAAGACATGGCAGGAGGTTGTTCAGATACCTGAGTGGAAACAGGCAATGGAGGAGGAACTGTGTGCCTTGGAAAAAAAACATGAAGGCTGGCTAGTCTTACTCCTGGAAAGCGAACTGTTGGGTCCCGGTGGATCTTCACGGTTAAACAGAATCAAGATGGGGTGGTAGAGCGGTACAAAAATCGCTTGGTAGCTCAAGGGTATACCCAGGCACAAGGCATTGAATCCCAAGATACCTTTGCCCATGTTGTTAAGATGAACTCAATTTGTGTGCTTCTCTCTTGTGCTGCTAGTCGTGGATGTGAGCTACAACAACTCGATGTCAAGAATGTGTTCTTACATGGTGATCTGGAAGAAGAGGTGTAGATGAATGCCCCCCCGGGCTTCGTTACTGAAGGATCAAATGGAAAGGTCCGTCGTCTGCAGAAATCCATGTATGGCATGAAAGAGTCTCCGAGAGCGTGGTTTGGCGTTTTAACAAGACCATGCTTCAACTTGGCTACACTCAAGGACAAGCTGATCATACTCTCTTTATCAAGAGAAAAGGAGTGCTGGTTTCTATTCTCATTGTATATGTGGATGACATCATCATTACTGGTGATGACCTGGAGGAGATTATTCACTTGAAAAAACAACTGGGTAAGGAATTTGAAGTCAAGGATCTGGGGAGGCTGAAATACTTCTTGGGAATTGAAGTAGAGGTCTCAACGAGGGATCTTCATCTCTCAGAGGAAGTATACCCTTGACCTTCTGGATGAGACTGGGATGCTAGGGTGTGCTCCCGTGGATACTCCAATTGAAGCTAATCACAAGATTGATGCGGATATGAGTGGGGAGAAAGTTGACGCTTCTAAATACCAACGTTTGGTTGGCAGGCTCGTCTATTTATCTCATACTCGCCCTGACATTACATACGTTGTAGGGGTCTTAAGCAGATTTATGCACTCTCCCTCAGTTCACCATCAGCAGGCGGCAGTCAGAGTTTTGCGATACCTCAAGAAGACACCAGGACGAGGAATTCTGTTTAAAGCTGACCAAGCATTGGAAATTGAGGTGTTTACTGATGTTGATTGGGCCGGTAGTCAAGATGATAGAAAGTCTACTACTGGATATTGCTCGTTTGTGGGAGGGAACCTAGTCTCCTGGAAGAGCAAGAAGCAGAATGTTATCGCTCGCCCAAGTGCTGAAGCAGAATATAGGGCTATGGCACAAGGAGGGTGTGAGAGATTATGGTTGAAGACTATTCTTCAAGATATGGGCCTCCAGGTGAACAAATCAGTTACTGTCTACTGTGATAACAAGGCAGCTATCAGTATCGCGCACAATCCTGTACAGCATGACAGAACAAAACATGTTGAAGTTGACAGACATTTCATTAAAGATCATCTTGACAAGGGGAACATCTGCACTCCTTTTGTGAGCTCATATGATCAACTAGCCGATGTTTTCACCAAAGGGTTAAGCAGTGACAACTTCCAGAACAATACTGACAAGTTGGGAATTATCAATATATATTCCCAACTTGAGGGGGAGAGTTAAATATACCTTTATTTTATATTCGAGCATGTGTGTATGCACGTGATATGTCGCGTGTTATTGGTCTATATATATGTATGTTTAGCCCGGATTAGGGCAACAAGGGAATACAAGAGTTTTATTCTACTGAAGTCTTAATTTAGGTGGTGATCTCGCTTGGAGGCGTGCACCACACAATTTTGACGGTGTTTATCCCCTCCCAATAGGGTGTCTTTCCACCTTTGAAAGAAAATTCTTCATTTGATCCTCTTTTTATCTTTGTCACTAACTTAGGGGCGGCTTTAGACAATTGGCGATGTTGGATTAATATCCCTTAAGAAACTTCTTCACATAGGCGTGTGGCAACACGGGTTCATTCACGTGGCCATCTTGATCCGTGTGGTTACATGAATCCAGGTGATCTGGAGACATAAATACATCATTAAAGAGAGCTAGAATTTAACGGTTAAGAGGTTCTAAATGATTACAGAAACCTCCAGTAGATTTTCTATGTTTTCCATATTATTCAGATTAAACTAGATGAGGTCAGACCGTCAGAGATATCCTCAAGTTAAGTGGGAAATTTAAAGATTAAAAAAAAAGATATCATTCCAATGCCCCTGCAGAAAGATTACCAAGGAGAAGACTAATGATTGGGCACCACAAAATCAAGTACGGACTCGGTGTACTTACGAGAGATTTCGGCCATGAAGGGGAAGGAGTAAAATTTGTTCAACTACAAGTTGGCCTTGATTTAAGGAATCAAGTAGAAAGAATGGAGAAGTGGTTACAACTACAGGTCTGTTATAGACCCGGCTCCCACCGAGGGAGCACTGGAACGTCGGGTTGAAGCTCGGTTCTCCAGATCGGAACGCTGTCCTGAATGGCAGATATGGCCGCATTGAACGTTGTTGCACCAGAGTCTACGTTTGGCGGGGGGCTCCGTCCTCCTCAATCGTTGTCGTGTCAGAACTCCACGGGTGAGCCAAATGATGCCTAACTTCTAAAGTTAAAAACAAGGATTGATCGTGGCATGAACATTACATCAAGAAGCCTTACTTATCTACCTTGCAGGTGTAACCTAGACGGTCTTTTCAAGAGATGTTTTATCAATACTGGATGATATGAAGTCATTTTTAGTATCTAGTTACTTGTCAGACCATAACTACTTTTTGCAGCATTAACATTAATCCACATTGGGAACTGCAAGCCAGGTCAACTAGCCAAATTAGGATTGCTCCAAAATCGTGTTGTAGAACTTAAAAATAGAGGTCAAACTATAATCTCTAGTAAGAGACATTTCCTTTAGTTCCTCTTTACCAAGGGAATTTAGCATTTCTCAATAAATGATATTAACTTGAAAGGAAAAAAATAGTAAAAGGAGCAAAACAGTGCAACTCCTCAACATATACTACCAAATAAACTACTTTAAAATTCTGAAAAACTATGATATAGTAATATGCAGCATGTTTTGTTACCTCTTATCTTATGGAACTGTTGACAGTTCATCTATACTTTATATTAAAGAAAAAATGGATAAACAGAGTATAATCAGGCTAATCAACAGTTGAATTATTATTTATAAAATCAAAGAAAGTATTTATTATTTATAAATTATCTATGTTAATTATTTGATTACTTTAATACAAGCATTCTTGCACAAGGTTCCCCCTTTCCCGACAACGCTAGTACCTCACCACTCGTCATCCCCCATTTTGTATTCGACAAACCAGAATTTCTCATGGGGGACAAAGAGTGGTGAGTTAACCGTCACTGTCGGGGCACAAGGGAATCTCATGCCAGACTGCTTGTAATTAAAAACTAAATTCAGCTTAAACATTATGCTCTAACTGAAATTAGTAGAAAACTCAACCTCCTTAATGGGGTGAGCTGGCAAAGGCATAAGAAAGTTGGAAGCATATGGATAATCCACCATCGCAAGATAGCTATACGCAGAGTCTAGCCAATTTGAAAGCTGTTCTGTGTTGATAAGATCCCTGCCATTCAACAAAAACATGACCAAAAGATAATACAAAAGATGAATACAGAGGTAAAGATGTTTATGTAAGTACATGAATCTACCATCTTACTTGCAAAGCCTGAATTTTCTACTAAGAGCTATAAGGCCGTGTCGGTGTTTCCCTCGATCTTCCAACACATCCCAAGACTTCTTTATAACATTAAAGCAGTCCGGACTTTCACGCTGAAACTTAACAGGTCAGCAACTAATGCATTAAAATCTGATTGTATCAAAAATTAGGCATGAATACTCGAACCTTGAAATCATTAGAAGCAATATCATAGAACGAATTAGGAGGTGCGAGATCTTCGAACTGCAGAATGGGTGCTGAGGATGCGAGTGCGCCAATAGCAATGTGTGGGTATTTCAGCCTCATCCAAGCAGCCAGCACTATTTGAACAATCAATTAAAATGGAATTTATTTCCCATCCCTAACAAGGAATGCAAGTTCCATAAATATAGTGCGAAGAAAGGTACTATATAAAAATGTTAATGAATTTACCGTGTGCTACCTCGAACTAAAGCTTTAATGCTTAATCTCTAATAAGGTGTACTATGATTTAAATATCAGTATGAATAAACTGAAGTTTCATTTAGAACATTAGGGCTCCGTTTGGCGAGGCGTTTTAGCGCCGGTGAGTATGGGAAAAAACGTCACCGTCATACAATGTTTGATAGGCATGATGGTTATGACCGCCACCAAGAAAAGAAAACTAGTTTTGAACATAGAAGTGGATGAAGTTCCATAGATGAGGTCGGGCGTTCACGAAAGACGGTTCATAACCACCGCATTCACGACCGCCACCGTTGTGCCAAACGAAGCCTTGGTTTAAGAATTATGAACTGCATTAAGTAATTGTACAACCCCGATATTCGCCAGGAGATGAGCAGAGATTGAGAGGTCAGCAGGCGAGAGAAGAAACAAGGAGGGCGAGCCAAAGACCATCAAAGGGCCCGCTCGCAGGAGGCAGGCGAGCAAGCTCTTTGGCAGCCGCTCGCATGAGACAAGTGAGTCGGTTTCCCGGTGGATGCTCGCAGGGAGCGGGCGAGCTGGGCTCTCGCCGTCGGCTCGCAAGAAGTCATGCGAGTCAGGCTCGCGAGAGGAAGCCTCGGGTGCGGCTCGCCCAGCAAGGGTCCAGGGATGTTTTTACCTAAAAGCCCATGATGGTCTGCATTTAGCCCCTCCAAACAGCGGAGTTTGGCTGTTGGCAGACCATTTTGGGCTGCGTATAGTAAGAATGTAAGGCGGGATTCCGCTATTGGCAGACCAGACTTAACAAACTATAAATAGGGCTCGAAGGGCACCTTTGGAGAAGATTCCAATCAGAGCATTCTGAACTTCCTTCTCCCTAGGTTTCCTTGGGTTAGCTCTCTAGCTCTCCAAGGTGCCTAGTCTCAGCTTTGGCTTGGGAGGGGAAGCGCTCAAAGATCTTCCGGGTTTGTGGTGGGACCTCCTCGCTGCGACTAAGGTCTTAGTCTAGTTCCGAATCTCCAGTCCGCTCCTTCCAAGGGATCAGTAAGGGCTAGCTGCCCCTCAACTTGTTGAGGGCCCGAGCTGCACAAGAGACCAAGAAATTGGTTTCAACATTTTGGTGCGGTGAGCGTGGAGTGTGGCTGGTCCAAGAAAGTTCCAAGGAAGGGACATGGCAGGAGATGAAGAACAGGGCGAGGAGTTTTGCGGGTCACCCCCGGTGGTGACACCAAGGATGTTCTCGGACTTCAGGAGGGAAGTCCTCGACACCCTCGGGTTCGCCGTCGCAGCGTTGCGAAGCGAGTTCGCGACCCTGGCGCCTCAGGCGTTCCCTCCTCCAGCAGTGGCTGGCGAGAATGCCCCGGGAGGAAGGACTGGAAAGGAAGTGGCCAGGGGCCAGTGCAAGACCTGGAGGGGCGAGTGTTGTTTGCCAGCCCGTCGAACGAGGTTCTGGCGAGCTCGGTGTCGGCGAGCACGGTGCAGGCGAGCACGGGGCAGGCGAGCGCGGCACAGGCGAGCGTGGTTCTGGCGAGCGCGACGCCCGTAAGCGCGGTTCCGGAGAGTGTGGCTCTCGCGAGCATGATTCCAGCGAGTTCAAGTCTGGCGAGGGAGCTCGGGGGGCGAGTGGAGCAGAAAAGGGTGGCAGGTGGGGGGAGCCCCTTTTGCGAGCTGGTGCTTTCCGCACCCGTTCCGGAAGGGTTCAGGGAATGGGACAGGGTCTATTACCACGGCAGGGACGACCCTGTCCAGCACCTGCAGTCATTCGAGGACTCGGTTTCTATCAGGCCGATGTCGGATGCCTTTAAGTGCCGGCTCTTCGCCGTCACCCTGAAAGAGAAGGTCAGGGACTGGTTTCATCAACTCCATGTGGGGTCGATCTACGCATTTGAAGACTTGCGTCGAAGCTTCTTGTTGCGATTCTCGACTTCGAAGAAGGGGAAGAAGGACGCCGAGTCCCTCTTCAAGATTAAGCAGGAGCCCCGGGAATCGTTGGCTCACTATGCAGATCGATTTCAGGAGGAGGTACTGCTCACCCAGGAGATGCCTGGGTTTGCCCTCCAGCTCACCTTCACGGTTGGGCTGAGGGAAAGTTTCTTCAAGATGGGATTGAAAAGGAAGGCCCCCGTCTCCTACAAGGAGTTGATGGAGAGGGTGGCGGAGGAAATCGAAGGGGAGGAGGCCAATCTGGAGCTCACCAGGAGACTAGCAAAGCTCAGTGAGCCGGAGGTCAGGCAGCAGGAAGTGCAGAGAAAAGAAGAGCCCAGGGCCCCGGAGGTGGGGTGGAGGCAGCAAGGCGGAGGAATGCAAGGTCGAGGGAGAGATTATGCCCCGGGAGGGGGTAATTTCCATGGGGGTCAGGGAAGACCCCATCAGTTGGGATGGAGGCAGGGTCCGAGGCAGATGCCTCCCCCGCCTCAGCACGCGATGGCAATAGGGAGAGGAAGAGGAGGAAGAGAAAGGGGTGGAGCAGGGGAAGCAACCCGAAGGAGGAATAGGGGGGTGGAAGTCGAGAGGGGAGAAGTGACGTTGCCATATTGTGACTTCCATGACGAGGAAGGTCACGCGACGGCCACTTGCCCGGAGTTCTTGGAGACGAAGAGCGCCAGAGCGCCAGCTCCGCAGCAGCAGGTGAGGATTGAGGAGGTCCTGCCTCGGGAGGATGAGGAGGAAAGGTGCGAGGATAGGGTCGATTTGGGGACCCGAGGAGGGATCGGAGTGATCCACGGGGGTGTAGGGGTTGAGGCAACCCGCAAGGCGAGCCTCCATACCATCTACCGCCGGAGCGTGGCTTCGACATCCAAAGCCCCACCCCCAGTAGAAAAAATTACTTTCTCTTAGAGGGACATGCCGGGTCATGAAGACCCTTTCTGTGATGCGTTGGTCATCCAGACCGCCATTGAGAACTTCACGGTGTCCCGGATTCTCGTGGACAACAGAAGCTCAGTCAACGTCATCTTCAAGAAGGCGTTCGATGAGATGAAGGTAGAGACCAAGAGGGTGTTCGCCTCGGATGGCCCATTGTTCGGGTTCTCTGGGGAGAGGAAGGAGGTAGAAGGGGGAGTGGGGCTCCATGTGGTCCGGGGGGGGGGGCAGTCTCGGAATTGCCGCTTTATCATAGTGGACGCCCCCAGCAGCTATAGTGCCATTTTCGGACGGCCGCTCATCAGTGCTTTCCGCTGCGTCCCCTCCACCTTCCACCAATGTCTCAAGTTCAACTCGGGAGAAGTTCAGGTTCGGGTAAGAGGAGACCCAAAGGTAGCGAGGCAGTGCTACGTGGCGACAGTGAACACCATCTCCTGGATAGCCGAAGCAGAGGAATGGGATCGGGAGATGGGGGAGCCGACGGGTCTCGGAGAGGAAGCAGAGGAGGAAAGAAGGGGAGAAGGAAAGTCCCAGGGGGGATAGGCAGAGGAGTGGATGGAGGAAGAAGAGAAGGAGAAGGAAGAGGAAGGGGGTCAGGCCCGGGAAAGAAGGACGGAAGAACTGATGGCGATCAGAGAAGAAGGAAGGGAGGAGGAGGCCGAAGCGTTCGCTAGAGGCGAGGGGAAGGAAGGCGATTGGGGAGAGCAGTCCCGGCTGGAGGCCGAGGATGAGGTTGTGGAGCTCGAGGTCACCACCCGGGCTGGGGTGGTGGAGAAGGTCTGAATCAGCGGAGAGCTCGGCCTGGAGGAGCAGGAGAAAATCCTAGCCTGCGTGCAGAAGAACGTGGACGTCATCGCTTGGAGCGCGGCGGAGATGCCCGGGATTGATGCGGACGTGGCATGTCACCGTCTCCACCTCGATCCCGGCTCTCAACCCATCCGCCAAAAGAAGAGAGTCATCGCCGACAAGCTGGAAGGCCTCATCAGGGAGGAGGTGGGCAAGCTCCTCCGAGCAAGTTTTGTATCGGAGATCCAGTACCCAGGTTGGGTCTCCAATGTAGTTATGGTGAAAAGGGGGGGAGGTAAGTGGCGAATGTGTGTTGATTTCTCACTACTTAATAAATCGTGCCCCAAGGATTGCTACCCCTTGCCTAGAATCGACGCGCTAGTTGATTCAGCCGTCGGTTTCCCTATAATGTCTTTTTTAGATGCATTTTCAGGTTATCATCAAATCCGCATGCACCCCCCCCCCCCCCCCCCCCCCCCCCCCCCGACGTCAAGGACGTTTCCTTCATCACGGGGGATGGGTGCTATTATTATAAGATGATGCTCTTTGGGCTCAAGAATGCAGGGGCCACATACCAACGAATGATGGACAGGGTCTTCCGAGAGCAGAAGGGAAGAAATCTGGAGGTCTACGTTGACGATCTCATGATAAAGAGCCGAGACCTCGAGTCCCACCTCCAAGACCTCGAAGAGACTTTTGGGACCTTGCGGAAGTATAAGATGAAGCTCAACCCCCTGAAGTGTGTCTTTGGGGCTAGCCGGGGAAAGTTCCTAGGTCACTTGCTCACCCCAGCAGGGGTAGAGCCTAACCCAGATAAAGTTAAAGCAATCATGGAGTTGGGGTCACCAAGAAACTCGAAGGAGGTTCAGAGCCTCACGGGAAAATTGGCCAGGCTCAGTAGGTTCCTCTCTAAGGCGGGTGAGAAGTGTGCACCCTTCTTCAAGGTGCTAAGGGGAAACAAAAAGTTTGAATGGACCTCAGAGTGTGAGGAAGCTTTCCAAGCTTTGAAAGAGCAACTCACTCAGACTCCTCTACTCTAGGGGCCAAGACAAGGAGAGGATTTATCCCTATACTTGGGGGTAGGATCCGAGGCAGTAAGTTCGGTGTTGGTCCGGGAAGAAAGGAGAAGGCAATTTCCAATATACTACGTCAGCCGAGTGCTGAGGAAGACGGAGCTCTGATACCCCATTTTAGAAAAGTTGGCCTTCGCATTGGTGGTGTCGGCCCGGAAGCTCCGGCCTAATTTCCAAGCACATTCAATCAAAGTGGTGACCGACCACCCGCTTCGTAAAGTCATGGAGGGGGTGGAGCACTCGGGGAGGCTGGCAAAATGGTTCATGGAGCTGAGTGAGTTTGACATCACGTTTGTGCCTAGGCTGTCCATCAAGGCACAAGCAGTGGCAGACTTCATGGCGGACTACGCAGTCGAATTGGGGGAGCATGAATCACCTCCCCCGGTGGCATGGAAAATGTTGGTGGATGGTGCGTCAGGGAAGCACTCCTATGGGGGAGGAATCATCCTGATAAGCCCCCAAGGGACTAAGATCGAGCAAGCCATAAGCATCCATTTTCCAATTACCAACAACCAGACCGAGTACGAGGCAGTGATAGCGGGCCTGCGGCTGGCCCGGGAGCTGGGGGTACAAGACGTGGAGGTCTCAACGGACTCCATGGTGGTGGCATGCCAAGTCAGGGGGGAATTCGAAGCAAAGAAGCAGACCCTCCAACGCTACCTGGAGAAGGTCAAGGGGATCATCGGGCAGTTTCGCACTTTCTCCATCAAGCATGTGCCAAGGGAGGAGAGCACCCCGGCGGACCTCTTAGCCAGGTTTGGCCCTCGAGCTGGGGGGACGGTATCGGAACTCTTCCGATCTTCCATCGAGGAAGGGGAGCTGATGGAGGTAGATCAACGAGCATCATGGATGGACCCCTTCATCGCCTTCCTGACATCCGGGAAGTTCCCTGAAGGGGAAGGAGATAAACAACGCTTCAGGTATAAGTCAGCTTATTATTCCTTGCATGCATGGGGACTATACAGGAAAACACTCTCGGGGTTCCTGGCCCGTTGTGTATCAGAGGAGGAGGTCCCGAGAGTCCTAGAAGAAATCCACTCGGGGGAATGTGGCAGTCAGTCCGGGAGCCGAACCTTGGAAGGTAGAGTGTTGAGGCAAGGCTACTTTTGGCCTACCCTCAGCAAGGATGCAGTGGAGTTCGCAAGAAAATGTTCAAAGTGTCAGTTGTTCGCTCCTCTCCAGCTCTTGTCGGCTCAAAGACTCTGAACCATCACAGCTCCCTGGCCCTTTGCTATGTGGGGTTTGGACCTGGTAGGCCCTTTCCCGCAAGCTAGTGGCCAAAGGAAGTTTCTATTGGTGATGATCGATTACTTCTCCAAGTGGATAGAAGTAAAGGCGCTGGCCAAGGTAACGTCCCAAGTGGTAAGAAATTTTGTGTGGGGTGAGATAATTTGCAGGCACGGGCTCCCACTGGCCATAGTGACGGACAATGGGCTGCAATTTGCCAGCGAAGAGTTTGTCAGTTTCTGCACCCAACTCGGCATAGACCTTAGGTTCGCGTCGGTTCACCACCCAAGGAGTAATGGTCAGGTGGAGGCAGCGAACAAGATAATTGTCAACCTACTCAGGAAGAAAGTGGAGAATCTCAGGGGCAACTGGGTAGAGCAGCTGCCCTCGGTCCTTTGGGCCTTGAGGACTACTCCAAATACCGCCACCAGAGAGACTCCGTTCAAATTCTCTCACGGGTCCGAGGCCGTCCTCCCGATAGAGTTCGAGGTGAAAACCCCCAGAGTGGTCGCCGTGGGCGAAGGGGATAATGAGTGGCTAGTGGAAAATGACGCAGAACAAAAGCTGTCTTTGGACCTAGTAGAAGAGCTCTGAGACCTCGCTACTGTTCGGCAGGAGGAAGTCAAGAGGAGGATGGTCAGGTACTTTGATCAACATATCAGAGTAAAGCAGTTCGAGAGAGGGGACTTGGTCCTGAAGAAGGTAGATGCGGCAGGGAGAGGGGCCGATGTAGGTAAGCTTAAGCCCAAATGGGAGGGGCCTTACATTGTAAGCGAAGTGCTCAAGTCGGGAGGGTACCACCTCCATGATGTGGAGGGGGTACCTCTCGGCCGAGCCAGGAGTGGGGATGATTTGAAGCGATTCTATCCTTAAAAATTTTGTAACTGACTTGTTGTATATTTCATTCTCCATACATAGATTTTGAAGTTATTTTTGAGTAGAAATCTTCAAATATTGGTGCTGGATTACCCCAGATCGATTCCGCTGCCGGGCTCTCATAGACGGTGGGTCAGGTTGATCTCTGGAGAGGCTGGCAAAGTAACAAGTATTGGTGTTGGATTGCCCCAGATCGATTCCGCTGTAGGGCTCTCATAGACGGTGGGTCAGGTTGATCTTTGGAGAGGCTGGCAAAGTAACAAGTATTGGTGTTGGATTGCCCCAGATCGATTCCGATGTCAGGCTCTCATAGAGTAACAAGTATTGGTGTTGGATTGCCCCAGATCGATTCCGATGTCAGGCTCTCATAGACGGTGGGTCAGGTTGATCTCTGGAGAGGCTGGCAAAGTAACAAGTATTGGTGTTGGATTGCCCCAGATCGATTCCGCTGCCGGGCTCTCATAGACGATGGGTCAGGTTGATCTCTGGAGAGGCTGGCAAAGTAACAAGTATTGATGCTGGATTGCCCCAGATCGATTCCGCTGCAGGGCTCTCATAGACGGTGGGTCAGGTTGATCTCTGGAGAGGCTGGCAAGGTAACGAGTATTGGTGTTGGATTGCCCCAGATCGATTCCGCTGTCGGGCTCTCATAGACGGTGGGTCAGGTTGATCTATGGAGAGGCTGGCAAGGTAACAAGTAATGGTGCTGGATTGCCCCAGATCGATTCCGCTGCCGGCTCTCATAGACGGTGGGACAGGTTGATCTCTGGAGAGGCTGGCAAGGTAACGAGTATTGGTGCTGGATTGCCCCAGATCGATTCCTCTGTCAGACTCTCATAGACGGTGGGTCAGGTTGATCTCTGGAGAGGCTGACAAAGTAACAAGTATTGGTGTTGGATTGCCCCAGATCGATTCCGCTGCAGGGCTCTCATAGACGGTGGGTCAGGTTGATCTCTGGAGAGGCTGGCAAGGTAACAAGTATTGGTGCTGGATTGCCCCAGATCAATTCCGCTGCCGAGCTCTCATAGACGGTGGGTCAGGTTGATCTCTGGAGAAGCTGGCAAGGTAATAAGTATTGGTGCTGAATTGCCCCGGATGATTTCGTTGTCGGGCTCTCGCTAGCCGGTGGGTCAGGTCGATCTCGCGGAGAGGCTGGCAAGTAGGTTATCCCTGATAAGAGATTTGGTTCGCAAAAATCTCAAGGCACAGGGTAGGCGAGCCCGAAGGCTCGCTCGGGTGGAAGAAAAAGACACGACGGATGAGAAGTGCCTAAGTCCAAAGGTAAAAGCGGGGCGGCTGAGCATGGTGGTCGCAAAGCTCGCCGAGCCAGACCCAGGCTCGCAAATGTACTTATAATTTTCGATGGCATATGTAAAAGCAGTGAACCAAGAAGGGCCGTCGGCGCGGCAGCCAAAAAGAATCCTTGGGAGCTCCTAAAAAGCGAGCGCAAGCAAGGCAGGGTAACGTTGAGCCCGCTCGCAAGTTTCCCTATGGGGCGAGCCGGAGGAGCAAAGCGGGCCTGGCTTCACCTCAGCCAGAAAAATTAGGCGGGTCTATCTAACGAAATCTCTTAGCAAAAGAAAGTTCAGAAATAAGGGACTTGTTAAGATATAGAGTAACGCGAACATGAATAAAAGTGCGAGTGCGAGTAAGAAATAAAAAGAGAAATTACATTTGAAAGATAGACAATATTTCTTTATCATTGCTCAAAAGATGTTTACAGTGAGCGGCGAACTCGCCAGTTAAAACAAAAGCTTTACACTTGGAAAAATTAAAGCATCAAAGCTGCCCGCCGAAGAATTCTTCAGTCGCTCTCGTGATCTTCCACCTCAGAGATCGGCGCGAACAGGTCAAGGACGACGTCCTCAGCGGTGAACTCCATCGCGTCGGGGACGATCAGGCCCACCCCTTTTAGGGTGTCGAAGACGAGTTCGGCGATCCCCATCGAGTTCTTGCGTGCTGCCTCCTTTTCATCTCGCGACTGGCCTCGAGTCCCGGCTCGCGGAGGGGGCAGGGAAGCACCGCCAGGGTCAGCTCACGAACCTGTGCCTTGAGATAAGTATTCTCCATCTCCAGGTCGGTGATCCTCGCAGCTTGTTTACTCGCGGACTCAGCATCCTGCAGAAGGGAAGTTAGGGAAGGCGAAACGTAGCGAGACGGGAAAAGACCTTTTGTAGACATTACTTACCAGACCGCCTTGGAGGCTGGCGAGGAGGCCCTCAGATAAGGCCCCCTTTCCCTTAAGCTCCGTGACCTCGTCCGTGGCCTTCTGGAGCTCGTTGTTGAGCTCCTTAGCTTCCCTGTCAGAGGTCAGATACCTGCGACCCACCATATGGGTAAGCTTCATCGCCCGGAATTGGGCCCGCATAGCCTCATACACGAGCCCTCTGGGTTTGAAGGCCCTGAAGAGGGAGGCGTCCTCACGACCGTAGAGCCCGAAAGCGAGGGAGAACGCCTCACCCCCAACTTTATCACTCTCTACCCAGGAGGGGAGGAGCGAGGAGCAAACGAACTTATTCTGCTCGGGGTCCCACGCGAGCACCGGCTCGCCGACGGCGTCCGGGAGCTTTGCGTCGAGCCCGAAATTCTTGTGGCTCGTCGGCTTGGGCTTGTCAGCGGCGCCACCTGGCTCGCCACTCTCATCGGCGGGCTTCGGGTTCGCCGACGGGGAGAGGGGGATCTCTGGCTCGGACAGATCCACAATATGCTTTCCTTTAGATGCGGGGGGGGGGGGGGGGGGGGGGGGGGGCTTTGCCGGCTTAGAGGAGGGGGACGCTTCTTTCCCGATGAAGAGCTCGGGTGGTCACGACGCGCCTCGGCGGCCACGCTCGCGAGCGAGCCAGTGGTGAGGGTTGGGGAAGGCGCGTGCGGGGGGTTGAGCGGAAGATCGCGCTCTCCTGCAAAGATGTTAGAAGTGTTAGCTAACAAGAAAGAAGGGGAGAGGGGAAGTTTGCGAGTGCGATTCAGACCTTCTCCCTGAAGGACGGGCATCAGCGAGTCCACCCTCTCCCGGAGGAAGGCGACCTCAAAGTTTTTCCCGTGCAGGTATTGGTATAATCTGGCGTCGTCACCCCCCAGCGAGGCGGGAGGGCGGTAGGTGGCCTCGTCCCGCTGGAGGGGAGAATAGGAGGTGTTGCCGAACGGACCCTTCACTAGGACATACTTCTGCGTCCAATAGTGAGTCTTGTTCACCGTTTCGCAGATGGTGACGTGCTGGCTCGCGAAGTGAGCCGTCCCATCCTTGTAGGCGCGGAAAGAGAATACCTTGCGGAAGACGAGCAGACTAAACTCGATCCTCTCCGCCCACAGATAGCTGGCGAAAGCGACCACAACGGCGATCGCGTTTGGCGTCAGCTGGCTCAGCAGAACGCCAAAGTACTTGAGTACCTAGAAGAATCGGCAAGGGTTAGGGTACTCTTCGCGAGACGAGCCAGGAATATTATGGCCAAGAAAAAATACATACCTAACGCACTTCGGGCCAGAGCGGGAGTCGCGGCCCATTCTCGAAATGAGCGATAGGGATGGCGAGCTTGTCGGGGAAGGGATCGTTGATGGTGTCTCATTCGGTAGGGCGGCAAGCCACAAATCCGGAATGGATATACTTGTCCACCGTGGCAAGATATTCCTCCGAAGTGAGGTTGGCGCAGAAGAAAGGGCCCTCACGGAAAGCTCCAGCGCACTTGGCCCGCCCCTCCGATTCTACATCTGCGACCATGATGTTATAGGGCTGCGAGTCAGAGAAGTAGCGAGCGCGAGCTAGAATCTGCAAGAGAGCCGAAAGAAGAGAGGAGCGAAGTAAGAGCAGTAAATGCGGTGGTTAGAAAGTAAAAGACGGAGACTATTTATAGAAATGGGAATGGCGGGAAGGATTCAAAGCGCCGGTGCCTGCGGATAGCTGATCCGCGCGGTATTTTTACACCTCCTGGAGCCTTATCCGCTCCTAGCGAGTCGGCGCCCCGCAAAAATCCCTCCAGCTAGTCACGGACGAGCCAGACCTGTGCAAAGAGATAGAGCGAGTCGCGAGAGCAAGGCGTACAAAATATAATTATTAAGAGAAAAATCTGCAAGGGGCGAACGAGGTTGATATAGCGATGGAAATAATAAAAATAGAAAAAGGCGGGCTCGCAAGCGAGTCAAAAGTCTTAATATTACAGATCGCCAAATTGTCTAAAAACCCACCCATAAAAGGGAGGGGAAGGAAAATGAAACAACAAGTTACAAAGAAAAGGCCTTCTAGTAACGAATCCATTTCCAGCGTCCGCGGCCTCGCACACCCGAGCGTGTGGGGACTCGCGGGTAGTGGTCCTCGCGAACCGATTGGGTCTCGCGACTTAGCAGCCGCGCGTAATCCTCAATCCGCGGGATGTGCACCCCGGGTGAGGTGACCTCGCTGCGGTCGACCGGCCGCACCTCAGCAAGGATTCGCGCGTTCGCGTCCTCCATCGCAGCAAATTTCTCTTCGTATGCGATCCGATCCAGCCGATTTTGTTCGTATAACTCCCGCAGCATGGAAGTATGTTTCTGAAATATCTCGGTGACCCGCCTCTTCATTTGCTCTGGATTGTCGGGGTCCCCCAGAAAATCTGCGACCTGACCCGGTGAGGAGGGTGGCGACATCTCCACCACTCCATGCTCTGACTCAGTGGGTGGGGTCGGAGGATGACCTGTGAGGTAAAAATCAGCGAGGAGGATGAGGAAAAGGCGCTCGACAGGGATGATCTAACCTGGTGGGGAATAGGGGTACTGATCCGCTGGCGAGAAGTGCCCGGCTGGCCCTTAAAAGCTCCGACGAAGGCGGGGGTAACAGTCTTCCCCAGACCAGGGCGGAACGTGGCTTCGGCAGCGAGTCCGGGCTCGGCAAGTAGCGTCCCTCCGGGGCTCCTTTGTCCCAGGAGGCCGAACCCCGGGGTGATGATGGTCTGGTTCGGCGGGGCCGGCGGGTCCGCTGGAGGAGGAATCCACTCCTCTAGGTTCGCGAGAGGAGACACTGCATAAGGAATAAGGGAGACTTAGCGAGTAATGAAATATGAAGGAAGGCGAAGCAAACCACTCACCTCGCCGCGAAGGCGGGTCCTGCAGGTCGGTGACCCTCACATCTACGGGAGGAGTGCCAGCCCCGCCAGGGGTGGGAATGCGAGTCTCCGAAGTTGTTTTGTCCAGGGTATTCTCTCTCGGGGAAGTGTTTTGCGAGCGAAGAAGTGATGTCAGGTGAGAAAGACGTTAAATTAGAGAGCTTGGCAGTAGTACCGGCGAGGCAAGCTCGTCGTGGAGGGATAGAGACAGAGGAGAGGTCCCATCCTCGCCAGGCGGACACCGGACGGTCTTCGCCGTTTTGGTGAGGGGCGGAGGCGGAGCAGGCTGCGGCGAGGCCCAGGAGGCGAGCGCGGTTGCTTTGACCTTCTGGGTCGCCTGCGAGGCCTTAAGGCGGGCCAACATCTCTTCCTTCGTGGGCATCGCGCCAGGTCCAAAGGCGAGCAACGAAAGAAAGAAGAAGGAAGAAAAAGTTTATGCCCGGGCTAGGAAGAAGGGTATTTATAGTTGTGGGCATGGGTCCCACCAAAAGATTTGCGCCACGTCATCAAGAAGTTGGCGAATACCAGGGGTTAGATGTTACTTCGCGAGCCTAGGAAGCCTCGCGAAGAGCGGGGATTGTGTACAACCCCGATATTCGTCAGGAGATGAGCAGAGATTGAGAGGTCAGCAAGCGAGAGAAGAAACAAGGAGGGCGAGCCAGAGACCATCAAAGGGCCCGCTCGCAGGAGGCAGGCGAGCAAGCCCCTTGGCAGCCACTCACATGAGATAAGCGAGTCGATTTCCCGGTGGATGCTCGCAGGGAGCGGGCGAGCTGGGCTCTCGCCGTCGGCTCGCAAGAAGTCATGCGAGTCAGGCTCGCGAGAGGAAGCCTCGGGTGCGGCTCGCCCAGCAAGGGTCCAGGGATGTTTTTACCTAAAAGCCCCTGATGGTCTGCATTTAGCCCCTCCAGACAGCGGAGTTTGGTTGTTGGCAGACCATTTTGGGCTGCGTATAGTAAGAATGTAAGGCGGGATTCCGCTATTGGCAGACCAGATTTAAAAAACTATAAATAGGCCTCGAAGGGCATCTTTGGAGAAGATTCCAATCAGAGCATTCTGAACTTCCTTCTCCCTAGGTTTCCTTGGGTTAGCTCTCTAGCTCTCCAAGGTGCCCAGTCTCAGCTTTGGCTTGAGAGGGGAAGCGCTCAAAGATCTTCCGGGTTTGTGGTGGGACCTCCTCGCTGCGACTAAGGTCTTAGTCTAGTTCCGAATCTCCAGTCTGCTCCTTCCGAGGGATCAGTAAGGATTAGCTGCCCCTCAACTTGTTGAGGGCCCGAGCTTCACAAGAGACCAAGAAATTGGTTTCAACAGTAATTATGTTCACAAGCCGGCTATTAGAGTAAGTATTAATCAATCTTTTGGATTCATGGGCAGCCCAAACCCAAGTGAGCTTTTATGATTATGGCGATTCAAATGGAATGATATCATAAAAGGACCAATGTCACCTGAAGCAATGCTAGTAAATGGGGACAATGTCAAACTTCTATAGGCAACATATCCTGAGATATTGAACTCGATCGGATATGGGGATGGACAAGTCCACGGGATGACATTGGGACTGGAGATGGTGTTATTAATGATGCAGTTTCAATCTTGACCGTTTGTAACAACTCTAATGTTGAATCCTGACAGTTTTCATATTCTTGGCGTTTTTCTTTTCTGTTTCCTGCAACTTATGTAACAGCTATAAGCATTAAATACAAAACATTAAAACCTATTGTAACATCTGATCTCAGATCCTATAAATCCTCATGTTATGTATCAATGAATTATGGAATCAATATTTGCGAATCAATCTTCTTTTTCAATTCTCTATTTTTCCATTTCCTAACATTGGTATCAGAGCCAATGGAATGATCTTTGGCATTTCATACCTCCCATAAGCCATGACATCGTCATCCACCACCCAATCCTTCTCTCAGCCAACCATCACACTGTTTACCGGAGAGATGTATGATTTTGGGAGCATTAAAATGCAGACCTTGCTTGACTCTCATGATCTATGGGATGTCGTGAACACCGGCGTCACAACCACCTCATCTACCACACCTACAGCAGCGGGAGCAACGCCAGCTCCTCCAACAACCAGCAAGGAAGAGAGGATGAAAAACGCACGGGCGTTACACATCATTCAACAGAGTGTCTCAAATGACATATTCCCACGTATCATGGGCACCGCTTCTGCAAAATAGCTTGGGACACTCTCAAAGAAGAATTCATTGGGGATGATAAGGTAATCTCTATCAAATTGAAATAATGTGGCGGGAATTTGAAAATCTGCACATGAAGCCGCACGAAAGTGTGAAAGACTTTTGCAGCAGAACCCTCAATCTTATTAATCAGATGAGGGTAATGGGGGAGGCAATAGAGGATTCTAAAATTGTTCTAAAGATCCTCAGATGTCTCTCTCCCTCTTTCAATCCCGCTGTGACAGCCATTGAAGAAGCTCGAGATCTCAACACATTGACTCTTGCTCAGCTTCAAGGCTCACTCCTTGCACATGAGGAAAGGCTCAAAAAGGACACTGGCACTATGGAAACTGGCTTTCAGATGAAATTGCAACTCCATAAAAGTCAAGATAAACGCAAGCAATTTAATTCATCTCATATCAAGCCTCCCTCTCCCTGGAAATCTGCATCCAGAGGAAGAGGTAGAGGGAGAGGCTCTCCTCAAAATTCAGAATTTAGAGGCTCTCCTCAAAATTCTGAAAAACAAGGATTATATTGCACCCTTTGCAAGAGAACCAATCATGATCTCAAGGATTGCTTCTTTAAGTGCAAACGGTGCAAGAGGGCCATTCATTTTGAAAAAGATTATTGGTTTAACCAAAGAGAAGAAATCAATGTGTGTGAAAAAGACATCAAAGAGCAAAAGAGAGAACATCCAACACCCCAAATAGAGCGACTGTTTGTCACCTGTTTCAACTCAGAAGTCAAAAACTGCTATGACTGGATGATAGACAGTGGTTGCTCCTCTCACATGTGTCACTCTAAAACCTTATTCACCTCCCTAGATGATACTTTCAAATCGGAGGTATTTCTCGGTGATGGTACTTCAAAGAAGATAGAAGGGAAAGGTATAAGAGACATCCTAACAGATAAAGGAGAATCACAGTCCATACACAATGTGCTATGGGTACCTGACTTGACTCAAAATCTGTTGAGTGTGGGGCAGCTCATAAAAAGGGGCTATGCAGTAACTTTTAGTGACATTGGTTGCAACATTTTTCAACAGCCCTCAGGCGACTTGATAGCCTCAGCTCCAATCTCTCAAAATCAGATTTTCTCTATCAAACTGAATCCTGCAGATCATCGGGCCTTCACCTGCCAACAGGGTTGCCTCAATGACAATGTTCTTTGGCATCATAGGCTCGGTCACCTTCACTGGGATGCAATTCAAAAGATGTTTCAGCAAAAACTTGCAACTGGTGTACCAAGTATCAAAGTCCAGAAAGAATTTTGTGAAGAGTGTACTGCAGCCAAAGCTCACAGGCTGCCTTTCCCTCATCAGTCTACCAATCAAAGCAGCCGCCCTCTTGAGCTGATCCATGCAGACCTGTGGGGACCAGCTTCCTGTAAATCAATTGGTGGCATAAGGTACTATTTTCTTCTTGTCAATGATCACACAAGATTTATGTGGATCTATTTCCTCTCTCACAAATATGAAGCTCTTGATAATTTCAAACACTTTAAGACCCAAATTGAGAAACAAATAGGATACCCCATCTCTGCTCTAAGAACGGGTCGTGGAGGAGAGTTTATGTCAAATTCTTTCTCTCAGTTCTGTCTAGAGCAAGGTATCAGGAGGGACCTTACAGCCCCAAGGTCACCCCAACAAAATGGTGTTGTAGAACGCCGAAATAGAACTATCCTGGAGATAGCAAGGGCCATGATGTTCACCACCAAAGTACCAAAAATTTTCAGGGCAGAAGCTTGTAACACAGTTGTGTACCTGCTCAATCGATGCCATACTAGTTCTACTCCCTTAACCACCCTTTATGAAACTCTCTTCAATAAGAAACCCAATTTACAAAATCTCTAGACTTTTGGATGTCTAGCCTATCCTCTCAAAGAGAAGTCAGATAAACTAGATCCAAAGGCAGAGAAGTATGTATTCTTTGGATATTGCAGCAATTGAAAATCCTACAGGCTCTTTGACCCCATACACAACAAGCTATTAATCTCTCGGGATGTTATCTTCAATGAGACTCAGGGGTGGGCTTGGGAAGAGGGCATTTCCAGCTACCCATCTTTCCAAATCTCTGGGGTTGAGTCGTGGTCTAACATCAACTCCGTCCATCCAGAAGAAGAGGTTATTGCTCCAAATGTTGAAACTCTTGTCTCAGATGAAACAGAACAATATCTGGATAGCCCTCCCTCATCACTGCCTCAGAAGATGAGGTCAATTGAAGACATTTATCAGTCCTGCAACATGGCAGCACTTCCAGATACTCCATCCTCGTATGAAGAAGCCGCCACCAAATCAGAGTGTGTTCAAGCCATGAAGGAAGAAATAGCAATGGTGAATAAAAACAAAACGTGGACACGCACAAAGCTGTCATCGGGTTTAAGTGGATCTACAAAGTGAAAACAAATGAGGAAGGTAAAATTGTTAGATATAAAGCTCGTATTGTAGCTAAAGGTTTTTCTCAGATTCCTGGAAGGGATTATGAAGAAACTTATGCTTCAGTGGCGCGTATGGAGACAATAAGGATGTTGCTTGCTACAACAGCTCAAAACAAATATCCAATCCATCAAATGGATGTAAAATCTGTCTTTCTAAATGGCACGATTACTGAAGAAATCTATGTGCAACAGCCGCCGGGTTTCGTGATTCCAGGTGAAGAACACAAAGTGTATAGACTTGCAAAAGCTCTTTATGGGCTAAAACAGGCACCCCGTGCGTGGAACAACAACATAGATCATCTCATCAGAATTGGTTTTGAACGCTGCCCGATGGAGCCATCTGAGATGCTTAATGAAATCAAAGAAAGCCTAAAGAAGCAATATGAAATGTCTGATCTTGGACTCATGAGATTTTTCCTCGGAATCCAAGTCACGCAATTACCTGATCTAATTTTTCTATCCCAAGAGAAATATGCGCGTAATCTGCTAGGCAAATTCCAGTTGGACAAAGCCAATTTTTCTGCAACTCCCATTGCCACTTCAGATAAGTTGCAGAAGCGTAAAGAAGATGAAGAGGCTTTCGATTCAGAGACCTACAGATCTCTGATTGGGTCTTTAATTTATCTCACAAACACCAGACCCGATTTAGAATTTGTTGTTAATGTTCTAGCTCGTTTTGTTGCCGACCCCAGCAAACTCCATTTTGCTGCCGCCAAACGAGTCCTCTGTTACATACAAGGGACTTCCATGTATGGTTTCATCTACAAGCATCAGACAGAGAACGCCCTTGTGGGGTATTGCGACTCAGACTGGGGAGGATGTGTTGACGACCGAAAAAGCACCGGTGGATATTTATTCTTCTTAGGAAGAAACCTCATCTCTTGGTGCTCCCGAAAACAACAAACGGTGGCGTTATCCTCTACGGAGGCGAAATATATGGCCTTAACCTCTACTGGCTGTGAAGGCATCTGGCTGATGAAAGCCCTAAACTTCATTAAAAAGGAAGGAGAAAAGAAAGCTATGACTGCCCTAACTCTCTACTGTGGCAATATATCAGCGATATCCCTGGCTAAGAATCCTATGTTTCACAACCGCAGCAAGCGCATACAGTTGCGCTGTCATTTCATCAGGGAGCTCGTCGAGAAGAAGGCGATAGAGTTACAATTCTGTCGATCGGAGGAGCAGCTCGCCGACATAATGACGAAGGCACTTCCTCGACTTCGTTTTATTACCATTTTCAACAGTATTTCCGTCACATCCCGTCCAGATTGAGGGAAGATATTAATGATGCAGTTTCAATCTGGACCGTTTGTAACCGCTCTAATGTTGAATCCTGGCAGTTTTCATATTCCTGGAGTTTTTCTTTTCTGTTTCCCGCAACTTATGTAACAGCTATAAGCATTAAATACAAAACATTAAAACCTATTGTAACATCTGATCTCAGATCCTATAAATCCTCATGTTATGTATCAATGAATTATGGAATCAATATTTGCCAATCAATCTTCTTTTTCAATTCTCTGTTTTTCCATTTCCTAACATGATGTTATGTGGAAAATTGAAATAGAGTGAGGGAAGGAAATCTTCCTTTAGGGAGGTAAGTAATTTGGCTTTAAAGAAAAGTTTGATCACATTATTAATGTAAGCATGTGCAAATTTTAAAGTCAAAATCTTACTTCCTCCATAGGAGCCGCCAAATAGAATAACGGGGCTATCTTCAGCTGACATATTCCACTTAAAATCAGTGAGCAGTGTAGCAAAATCTGCAAGTGCTTGCTCAGTTGTAAGATATGCCAAAGACTTGGCATCTTTGTAAGCTTCCTCTTTGCTGCCGAAGGGCATAGACTCCCCGTAATAACGATGCTGCCAACGATGATATGGTGAAAATGTTATGATAAAGAAGATTATTTGGAATCATTAATTTTGAAAAAAAAAAACTAAGTATCTTGGACAACACTAAAAAGGCAAACACAATTCTTAATTTAGATATGGGAATAATTACGAAAAACTCTCCTCTAACCTTGCATAATTATCAGGATCTCCCATCTATCTTTTAAAATTACCAAAATCTCCCCTCTAACCTTCCAAACATTTTTCAGAAGCTAACTATTGACTCTTAAGAAATTACAATAATTTTCATGTCATATACAATCTATTGAAATCGAAATTGGCAACAAGTAGCTAAGAACTTTGAGCAATGCTAGTGAAATGGGGACTTTGTCAAACTGAACCAAAATTCATAATACTAGTTAAACTTATTTCTAATAAGCTATAATGGCCTCGAAGGAGAACAATTAGTACTGAAGAGTAACAATGTTACACCAAAGTTAACAGTATACAATCATCATTAGCCTTATCCAACTGTGCATTCATACTTCACTGATGCATACAATTTAATAATATATATAGAGTGCAATATAATAAAATGAGAAAAACTGCAATTCAGTCAATAGAAGAAATGAAAATATTACAGAGATCTGAAGTCTAATTGATGCAGAAAAAACATGTAACAACATGTTTTAAATTAACAAGTCCCTACAGCAAATTCCAGGATGAAGGAACTGCTTGCATGTTGTAATTTCAAATTTTCAATTTCCCCAACTTGAAGATTATTTAGTAGTCCCCAAAAATGGAGAAAAAAATCAACCAGAAATGCCCAATTTACCGTTAAGCTATTGATATTCCAACTCAGGGTCAGGTATTCCAACAAATGATTTCAATGCGAGAATCAGATTAAACGAGGAAGCGGGAAGATAAAGACCTCCGCGAAGATGACTAGGGAGGAGAAACGGTGGGCGATCTCCCAAACGAACCCGGTGTTGTCGGAGAACCACTCGATGTCGCCCTCGTTGCCGCAATAGAAGAATATGGGGGCAGGCGGCGCCCACAGTCCGCCGATGGGCCCGACGAGGTACCTCTGGTTGAATCTCGGCACATCGGCGAAGCTGAAGTGGTCCAGCCGTTGACGGAAGTACCGCGTCTGGTACTGGGCGGCGTGCTTAGTATCGCCAGCAATGTTTCGGAGGCCGGAGCCGGCGAATTGGCCGAGGAATCGCGGGCGATGTCGGAGCACAGCTGAATCCGCCGCTGCGACGAGCAGGATGAGGAAGGCAAAGACCCGCTTCATCTCAGAACACAGTAGTTTTAGAAATATTTGAAAAGAATCCCAATCAAAGTTGGGTTGTGGAAGATAAACCAAAGCCACGTGGCAGATTCAAGGCGAAACATTATGGCGATTGTTGTCCACACTAATTTTGGCTATTAGCACTCTTTTTGTATGAGTTATTATGCGCTTTTTGAAAATACGTCTTGTACATGCATTTTTAGGAAAAGCGAGATCTACAACTTTCGTGTTGAACATGTTTCCTAAAATGCATGTATAAGACGTATAAACAAAAATTCACTATAGTTACGCGCATGTTTCAAATAGGGCGGCAATACGTCTTGTGCGTGCATTTTTAGGAAAAGTGGATCTCATCTACAACTTTCGTGTTGATCACTTTTCCTAAAAATGCACGCACAAGACGTATTTCCAAAAGGCGCATAATAACTCATACAAAAAGAGTTCGGATAGTCAAAACTGTAGTGTGAATAACAATCGCCAACATTATTCTCCCTCACCGCCATTTTTTTTGCAAACGACCACGTATCCAATATAAATGGGCGATCATCTCTGCTCGTGTGGGAACATTATTACTTGTTGGACGAGCATTTCTCTATCAACGGAGTATTTTGCATGAAAACAGTAAAAAGTAGATTGTTGAGGACAGCTCGGGAGGGGGAGTTCGCTCATGCTGATGTCGCGACCTCCGAAAGAAGTTTGTCTGGGCCCTTGCGTAGAGCTCGCCCACGCTCTTGTGTAGAGCTCGCCCGGACTCTGTTGCTTCTCGTCTCTGCTGCCTTCTGGTCAGGAGCTAGCCCCTATTTATAGGAATAGGGTGTTACCCGAACGGGTAGGCTCATGAAAACTAGGCTGCTCGTAAAAGTGAGGTCTGACGGTCACCGAAAGCGAGTCTGCACAGACTCCCGGAGAGGAGGTCACGCGACCTCGAGCAGTCACCGAAGGCGAGTCCGCGCGGACTCCCGGACGGGAGGTCGCGCGGGCACCCAGACGGGAGGTCGTGCGGCCTCGGGCGGTCACCGAACGTGAGTCCGCAAGGACTCCAGGACGGGAGGTCGCGCGGCCTTGGGCAGTCATCGAAAGTGAGTTTGCCAGGAGTCCCAGACGGCAGGTCACAAGGCAGATGTGGCCACCTGGATCGGTCGTACTGGAGGAAGTGATGCAGGACGTCGGGGCCTCGCCGCACCCCGTGACATCACACCAGCTAGCGGACCATGAACCAGCACGCCTGCCAGAAGGACTGCAGTCCAGGAGCCCCAACCCGTCTCCGCGCCTGTTCTCAGCGCGGCGGGTTGTTGAGGCTGGGGCTCGATCCCCAGACCTCCTTGATAAGAACCTCTCCTAACAGGTTCGTGGTCCGCTAGCTGGTGTGATGTCACGGGGTGCGGCGGGGCCCCGGCGTCCTGCATAAGGAGGTGATCTCCAACTTTTTGGTAAACAATTGTTTAGATGTGCATACATAGACGTTGTTATTGTTGAGGTATATTGAACTATTGGGTTAACGGATACTTAGCGGTAGGTTAGGACCCGTTAGGGATCCACGAATACCCTACTAGGGGCAATGAGTAGAGTGTTCCAAACTAGACTCTCACGCGGATGCTTCGAGCACCTTTCTAACATTCTCGAAGTGTTTTCCCTCGTTTCCCCGTAACCGCTCTTCTCCATTGTTCCCGTCGAGCGTAAGGAGGAAGATTTTCCGTAATCGCCAGTCGATCGAGAGCAAGGTGGAAGATTTGCGAACTGTCGTCGTTCCTCCCCGATCGTATAGCCTTATCGCGTGTTCCTCGTCTCCGACGCCTCTCTCCAATCGGTCGAGCGCAGGGAAGGAGAAATCTCTGTAACCGCCCGCCGTTTTCCTATTCGTTGCCGCTCGGTGTTCTCGCGACTCCACACCCTGCGACAAAGAAGAAGGCCGCCAGTTTTTCATCGCTGTGAAGAAAGAAAGTTTCCTGTGCGGGTAAGTGATCGGAGCCAAGGAGGAAGGAACCTTGTTCGCGTCTCTAGTTGGAAGAACCGTCGTCGTCGAAGGGAGATCGCGTAACTACAGTCGTTGCTTCCGCCGCTGCCGTGGGTTCTTCCCGATCACGTCTTGGCAAGGAGGCGTTGTTCCTCCCGTCGTCGTCTTGTCGGCACCAGAGGTCGTCCAGGCACGCCGAACAGAGAAGCCCCACCGCTCCCTGTCGCATAAACTGCGTCGTTGATCTGTAAAGGAGGGCTCGCCGCCGTCTACCGATGCCGCCTCGCCGTCGTAGTCGTTCAGTCGCGCCGATCCAGTGCTAGTGAAATGACGTCACTGTTGACGTTACTGCTTTTGTCCGTTGTCGTTTTCCGACATCACTATCGGAATTCCGATAGTGTTCAGTCCTCTCAGTGATCCAGTTTCGGCTCTTTTGGTTCCTGTCCGCTGTTGTTTGCGTGGATCTTGTCTTCGACGATCTTGTTCAGCCAGAGAAGAGGAGCACACCTTGTTCTAAATTGGATCCGAAGATTTTGTTCTCACCTCTACGCGCTTCAGGTAATCTCTTTCTGGTTTTCTGCTCGTCATTAGGTTGCTAGTGGAAATCTATTATTTTGGAAAGAGACACAATCTCGATGGGCTATACTCCTGTTCCGATGATAAAATTGGAGAAATTCTCCAATTCTGAGTTCTGTGCTTGGAAGAGGAACACTCAGTTTGGCATGAAATACCTGAACGTGTTCTACACCATTCAGACTGTACGTGTTGAGGTTCTTGGGACAGCTGGAGAGACCCAGTAGGTGGTCGATGAAGATTTCTGCCGCGACTACTTGTTGAGCTGCCTTTCCAACAAGCTTGTTGAGACGTACAACAAAATGAAGACCGCCAAAGAAATCTGGGATGCTCTGGAGGAGCAGTTCAAGGAAGAGGAAAATATGTCCAAGACGCACCTCGTGGACAAGTTTATGGCTTTCACCTTCACTAAGGAAAGGAAAATCCTTCCACAGGTCGCGGATTTTGAGAATCTGGTGGACAAGCTGAACAGTGAGAACATCCCACTGCCAGATGGATTTGTTGCAGGAGCTATTATCTTCAAGCTCCCGTCGTCGTGGTACTCCTTTAAAACGGAGATGTATCGGAAGAAAACGCAGGTCAGTCTTAAAGACCTCAAGCGCTTCATTTGCATTGAGGATGAGAACATGAGTAGACACGCTAGGGAGACTATTAGCAAGCAGTCCTCTGTTGCCAACGTGGTCACGCATCCTAAGCGGATGTTTAAGCCCGACAAGACTAGACCGTTACCCAGTGCACCCGCAGTTGTGGCCACGAGCAAGAAGGTGAAGAAATTCAAAGGCAAATGCTACAATTGTAACAAGTGGGGTCACTGTGCTTCTGAGTGCAAGCAGCCCAAGAGAGGAGATCCTAGTACACCGAAGCCTGATAATAGGGCCAATATGGTCCATCAGACTGCGCCCACCGACTTTGTTGCCATGGTCGGTAATGGACAGGCCAGTACAGAGTGGTGGCTAGACTCAGGTGCTACATTTCATGTTTGCAATAATTCTGCACTTCTGGAGGATGTCACTGCAGTCCGAGAGACTGTTACTGTTGTTGATGGAGGAGTAGCTGACGTGCTGAGGGTCGGCAATGCTACCTTAACGCTCTCCTCAGGTAAAACTCTTTTTTTGAAAAATGTTAAATTTATACCATCATTAGCTACTAATTTAATTTCGATTAGTTTGTTATGCGATGCGGGTATGTCATTTAACATTAGTGGTGGTCAAGTAACGCTGATGGTTCACTCGCACTATTTTGGTTGTGCGTATGTTGTCAACGGAATGTATAGGTTGAGTCTAGCAAACGAAGTAGTAAATCAGGTTAGTTCTAATTTGATCGATCCTAAGACTTTACATGCAAGACTAGGACACGTCAATTATAGAAAACTACTCCTGCTAGCTAGAACTCACAACATCCCGTTAGACACAAAAACCAGATTTGACAAATGTGAAATCTATGCCCTCTGTACAACCCTCATTCTCCGAGGGTGGACCCCCCCCCCCCCCCCCCCCCCCCAAGGCCACGTAGACAGAAGTCAAGGTCAAAGGGTCAACACAGAGACCAGCAGTCCAAGGCAGGAGCAGAAGAGACCCTGACGAGTATGCAGGCCATACTCGCCAGAAAGGCGAGTATCAACCAGAATAGCTCGGCACGCGCAGGAAGCTGCAAAAGCCCTGGGTGAGTATTGACCCGGCGTGTGCGAGCAGCACCCAATACTCGCCAGATGGGCGACTATGGCATGATACTCGCCGAGTAATCCATAGTCGCCGGGTTGGGGGCTGGGCTATAAAAGGCCCACTACCCTTTAGTTTTCCTATAAATAGGACCCCAGGGGTACTTGGATTGGCACCTGGACTTGAGCTTTTGGACCCCAATTCCCGAATTCTCGAGCCCGTCACCCTTGCTTTCAGCCAAGTCGGTGTCTTCCCTGTACCAAGCTCGGCCACTTTGGTTTCGGAGGGGAAGACTCTCTCGAGCTTCTGGGTACGTGGTGGGACCTCCCTGCCGCAGCACCTGGGGTCTGGTTCGTTGCTCTTCTAGATTCGTCGTCGTCGCCAGCCAGGTCATCTCGTTGGACTGCTGGGCGAGTAGCCTCCGGCTGCATCGGTCCAAATCTTGAGGTCAGGATTTTCCTGGCGTCAACACTTTGGTGCGGTGAGCGTGGATCGTAGTCGTTGGAAGAAAGTTCAGTAAGAAGGCGAGATGGTCGCAGTTGGCGACCATGAGGAGGTAGTCGGCAACCCGTCCGCGAGTGGCGAGTTCGTTACGTTGGCAGTTTTCGAAGCTTTCGTGCAGCGCATAGAGGGAATCATGCGAGCAGCGCTTCAGCCACGTGCCGAGGTCACGGCGACCTCGCCGCATCGCCCAGTTCCGTCCGAGGGAGGGAGTCCCCCTCGGCGAGCAGGAAAGGAGCACGTGGAGGATGAGACCGAGCGACCAAGGAGGTCCCAGTTCTACCAGCCAACCTCGCAAGGGATTCGCTTCCGCGAGCCGGGCGAGCAGGCGAGGTACCAGGATACTCGCCCATATGGCGAGTATGGAGGTGATACTCGCCAGGTTGAGGATCGTCGCCGGGCAGGAGGGAGGAGCCCCTTCTGCGAGGAGATCCCTGTCGCGCTAGTGCTAGAAGGGTTCATGGACCCCTCCTTGAATTACTATTCGGGGAAGGAGGACCCCGTCCGGCACATCCAATGGTTCGAGGATATAGTCTCTATCCGAACCATGTCGGACGCCTTCAAGTGCAGGTTGTTTGCCATCACCTTCCGTGCAAAGGCCTGGGACTGGTTCCACCAGTTGCCCGCCGGCTCGATCTACTGCTTTGAAGACCTGTGCCGTGGGCTGAAGACCCGGTTCGACACGGCCCGGAAGCTGAAGAAGGAGGCAACGACCCTGTTCTATCTGGTGCAAAGGTCGGACGAGGCGTTAGGACCCTATATCGAGCGCTTTTAGGAGGAGGTTCTGCAGATCCAGGAGGTGGATAGCAACATCCTGTTGCTGGCCTTGACGTTCAGCATAAGTCAAGGCCTCTTCAAGTTGGAGCTCAGTGAGAATCCTCCTTACTCCTACGACAACCTCATTCAGAGGGCCAACAAGTTTGTCCGAGGAGAGGCTTCCAACCCTGACTTCTTGGCAAGGCTTGCACAGGTGACCAGAGGCGAGGAAGGAGAGAGGGATAGGATCCCTGAGAAAAGGAAGAGAGAAGAGCCCCGGAGGGAGGAAAAGAAGAGGCCGGAGCGGCGAGAGGAAAAGAGGAGAGAAGAAAAGAAGAGGGATGAGCCCAGGAGGAGCGTTGAGAGGAGGCCCGTCGAGTCCCCGGAGCGTCAGGAGGAGGAAAGGCGCTATCAGGTCCCCGTCAACCGGCCACCTTGGAGGCCGGCTGGACGGCACCAGCGTCGGGACCAAAGGGGGAGATGCCCAGAGAGAAGGCCCTTTCGCCAGCCGGAGAGGCGTCGGGAGAGGAGGAGAGACGAAGCGATGGCGGTAGCCGGGCGTGGCCGCCGTCAAGGAAGGAAGAAGCAGAAGCAGGGGAGGCATCAAGCAGAGGAGGTTCCCCTCTACTGTGACTTCCACCAGGCGGAGGGGCATGCCATGGCTGCCTGCCCAGACTTTTGGGAAGCCCGGAGGAGGCAAGCAGTAGGAGAAGGTGGAGGGGGGCAGCGGAGGATAGAGGCCCCTGTCGAGCCGCAGGCATGGCAGGCTGTCGTCGTTCGAAGAAGGAACGAGGACCGGGTCGACCAAGGAGGTCGGGGAGACCTGGTTCAGGGAGGCAGAGTCGGAGTAATCCATGGGGGAGCGGGGCTGGAAGCTTCCCGCAAGGGGAGCCTCCATCAGATCTACCGCAGGAGTGTCTCCTCGACCTCGCAAGCACCACCCCCGATGTAGGAGATCACCTTTTCTGAGGAGGACATGCTAGGGAATGAGAATCCCTTCCATGATGCCCTCGTGATTCAAGCCGCAGTGGAGGACTTCACCGTTGATCGAATCCTGATCGATAACGGTAGCTCCGTAAACGTTATCTTCAAGGGGACGTTTAGCGGACTGGGAGTCGGAGCAGCAAGGGTTCGGGCAACTGATGGTCCCCTCTTCGGCTTCTCCGGAGAGAAGAAGGAAGTGGAAGGAGGAGCAGATCTCCTTGTAACGCTCGGTGGCTGTACAACCCGTATTCGCCGAGTGGGTCCCTCAAGCCAACTGGCGAGACCTGGGTCAGCCAGATCATTCGCCCAGGCTAAGGAAGGTGGAGAGATCCCCGGATTAGTGGGGGTACGCTGCAGGCGAGAAGGAGTTCGGCGAGTGGTGCCCTCACGGACCACTCGCTCAGTAGCATGGGCACTCGCCCAGCTGAGCGGGAGATCGGCGAGTGGTGCCCTCACGGACCACTCGCCCCAAAGGTTTTGAGGGGAAAATGACCATAATACCCCTGGTGGGATGCAAATAGCCCTTCAGAACAGCGGAGTTAGGCTATCAGCAGACCAATTTGGGGTGCGATTAGTAAAATTAAAAGGCGGATTCAGGCTATTTGCAGACCAGCCTAGGAAAAACTATAAATAGACCCTTAAGGGCACCTTGGAGGAGATCCGATTTTAGAGAATCCTCTCCTCCAGGCTAGTTTTTGGTCGGCTGCTAGTGCCCTCCAAGGTGCCCGGTTGAGCTCTGGTTTGGGAGGGGAAGCTCTCTAAGATCTTCCGGGTGTGTGGCGGGACCTCCTCGCTTCAGCCTTGGGTCTTTTCTTATTCTCACATCCACCGTCAAGAGAGTCTAGTGAGGGAGAAGTAAGCATCGGCTGCACCCCAGTGGGTCCGAACTCAAGAGACCTGTTGCAGGTTTCAACATTTTTGGTGCGGTGAGCGTGGACTGTAGCCAGTGAAGGAAAATCCCAAGCTAGGTTCGATGACAGGAGATGGAGGGAATGGTTCTGACTCAGGCCACTCGCAGCCACCAGCGACAGGGGAGTGGTTGGAGATGTTCGAGAAATTCAAGCGAGAAGTCCTGCAGACAGTTCTCGCGACAAGGGGCGAATGCGAGACGCCAGCTGTTCCCATCATTCCACCCCAGCACGTCGACGAGAACGCTCCGGGGCAGCGGCTGGGAAAGGAGGTGCCAGCAGAAGGAAGTGCGCGAGATCTCCCGGGGCGGCATCTGTTCAGCAGTCCGGCGAGTGCTGAGGTGTGCGAGTTGGCTCTGCGCGAGAGGACCATTCGCCGAGCAGGGGAAGGGAGCCCCTTTTGCGAGATGATCCTCTCGGCTCCAGTGCCAGAGGGGTTTCGGGGGCCGGAGATGTCCTACTACACTGGAAAGGAGGACCCGGTCGTGCACCTGCAGTGGTTTGAGTACATGACCTCAATTCTTCCCATGTCGGATGCATTCCAATGCCGGCTCTTCGCAACCACCCTGAAGGAGAAGGCAAGGGATTGGTTCCACCAGCTTCCCGTAGGTTCCATCTACGCGTTCGACGATCTGCGTCGGAGCTTCCGGCTGCGATTCTCGACATCAAAAAAGAGGAAGAAGGATGTGGAGGCTCTCTTCAAGATCAGGCAGAGGGAGGGGGAGTCCCTGACACATTACGTGGACAGGTTCCAGGAAGAGATACACCTTGTGCAGGAGGTGCCAGGGTTCGCCCTCAAGATGGCGTTCATTGTGGGATTGAGAGACGGGTTCTTCAAGATGGACCTGAAGAGGAGGGCTCCAGTCTCCTTTGAGGAGTTGATGGAGCGAGCGGCGGAGGAGATAGAAGGGGAGGCGGCCAACCCGGAGTTCTACAAAAGGTTGGCAAAGATGAGCGAGCCTGAGGTGAGGCAACAAGAGGGAAGAAGGAGAGAGGAACCCAGAGGTCAGGGGTTCGAGAGGCCACCTCGGAATTAGAGGTATCAGGAGCCCCACAACAGGTTGGGGTGGAGGAATCAGGAGGGACCAGCGTGAGGTCAGGAAGGAGGATACCAAGGAAAGGAGATGGGGGGAGTCAATCCGGGGTGGAGGCAGGGCCCCCGACCCCCTCCTCCTCCGCGGGAGCAAGCCATGGTGGTAGGCCGAGGAAGAGGAGGAAGAGGAGCTAGAGGAGGAAGAGGAAGAGCGGGAAGAGGGGGCAGGGTGGTGTTGCCCTATTGTGACTTTCATCAGGAAGAGGGTCACGCAACGGCCACCTGCCCCGAGTTCCTGAAGATGAGGGAGAGGTGGCAGCCACGGCAGTAGCCGATCAGGATTGAGGAGGTGTTCTCGGAAGGGGAAGAGGATAGGTGTGAAGACCGGGCTGATGTAGGAGCAAGGGGGGGAATCGGGGTGATTCATGGTGGGGTTGGGATAGAGGCCTCTCGCAAGAGGAGCTTCCAGGCGATGTTCCGAAGGGACGTCGCGTCGACTTCCCAAACCCCACCCCCTCGGAGAAGCTCACCTTCTCCTCGGAAGACATGCCAGATTATGAGGATCCATTCTGCGACGCCCTGGTGATCCAGACGGCGATTGAAAATTTCACGGTCTCCCGGATCCTGGTGGATAACGGGAGCTCAGTGAATGTGATCTTCAAGAAGGCCTTCGACGCGATGGAGGTGGAGAATAAGAGGGTGCAGGCCTCCGACGGACCACTGTTTGGTTTCTCAGGGGAGCGAAAGGAGGTCGAGGGAGGTGTGGGTCTCCAAGTGACGTTAGGAGGGGTCCCAAGGAACTGCCGGTTCGTCATTGTGGACGCTCCGAGCAGCTACAATGCTATCTTCGGACGCCCTCTCATTAGTGCTTTCCGGTGCGTGCCCTCATCGTACCACCAGTGCCTGAAGTTCCATAGTGGAGGAGTCCAGGTCCGGATCCGAGGAGATGCTAAGGTGGCGAGGCAGTGCTATGTGACTGCCGTCAACACCATCTCTTGGATGGCAGAGACTGAGAGGATGGATAAGGAGATGATGAGGCCGGAGGGGCCAGGAGAAGAAGTGGAGAAGAGAGGAGTAGAGGAAGAGGGCGGTGCCCGAGAGGAGAATATGGAGGTCGCTCAGGAGGAGCAGGAGATCGAGCCGATGGAGGCGGAAGGAGCCGCAGAGAAAGAGGCCCGGGAGGAGGGGCGAGAAGCAAAGGGCCAATGGGAAGAGCCAACCCGGCTCGAGGCGGCAGAAGAGGTGGTAGAGATGGAGGTCATCACCCAGGAGGGAAGGGTGAAAGAGGTGCGGATCAGCGGAGGTCTCGGCCCGGAGGACAGGGTGAAGATGCTGGAGTGCATCCAGAAGAACGTGGATGTCTTCGCATGGAGCGCAGCTGATATGCCAGGCATTGAGGCGGACGTGGCTTGCCATCGTCTCAACCTCGAGCCAGGAGCCCGCCCCATCCGGCAGAAGAGACGGACCTTCGCCAGCAAGCTCGAAGAACCAATCCGCGGGGAGGTGGCCAAGCTCCTCGAAGCAGGTTTTATATGGGAGATCCAGTACCCAGGCTGGGTCTCCAACGTCGTAATGGTAAAAAAGGCCGATGGCCGCTGGCGTATGTGTGTGGATTTTTCATTGTTAAACAAGGCCTGCCCTAAGGATTGTTATCCCCTGCCTCGGATCGACGCGCTGGTTGACTCAGCCGTCGGTTTTTCTGTGATGAGTTTTTTGGATGTTTTTTCAGGTTATCACCAGATCAGGATGCACCCCCCGGACGTCAAAGACGTCTCGTTCATCACCAGGGAGGGATGCTACTGCTATAAGATGATGCCCTTCGGGCTGAAAAATGCAGGAGCAACCTACCAGAAGATGATGGACCGGGTATTTAGGGAGCAAAGGGGAAGGGACCTGGAGGTCTACGTGGATGACCTTATGGTGAAGAGCAAGTGCGTGAACTCTCACATCCAGGACCTCGAGGAGACCTTCGCCACCCTACGCAAGTACAAGATGCGCTTGAACCCCCTGAAGTGTGTGTTCGGGGCCAGTAAGGGGAAATTCCTGGGGCACCTTCTCACCCCTTGGGGGGTAGAACCTAACCCGGACAAGGTTAAGGCCATAATGGAGCTGGGGTCACCGCGGAACGCCAAGGAAGTTCAGCGCTTGACCGGAATACTCGCAGGGCTGAGCAGGTTTCTCTCGCGAGCTGGGGAGAAATGCTCCCCCTTCTTCAAAACATTACGAGGTAACCAGAAGTTTGAGTGGACAAAAGAATGCGAGGTGGCCTTCCAGACCTTGAAGAGCCAACTCACCAAGGCTCCGCTACTCCAAGGTCCCAAAGAGGGGGAGGATCTATATCTATATCTCGGGGTCGGGGCTGAGGCCGTAAGCTCCGTCCTGGTTCGGGAGGAAGGCAAGAAGCAGCTGCCCGTCTACTACGTGAGTAGGGTCCTGAGGGAAGCGGAGCTCATATACCCAATTTTGGAGAAGTTGGCCTTTGCTCTGGTCGTCGCAGCAAGGAAGCTCAGGCCATACTTCCAGGCCCATTCAATTCAAGTAGTGACGGACCACCCTCTCCGCCAGATCTTCGAAGGAGTTGAGCACTCGGGAAGGCTCGCAAATTGGTCGATAGAGCTAAGTGAATTCAACATTACCTTCGTCCCTCGACTATCCATGAAGGCGCAGGTGGTGGCTGATTTCATGGCAGATTATGTGGCCGAGATGGAGGAAGATGGAGCCCCTCGTCATGTTCCGTGGAAGATGCTGGTGGACGGGGCTTCGGGCAAGAATTCTCTCGGAGGAGGGGTGGTGCTGGAGAGTCCCCACAGGGTGAAGATCGAGCAGACACTAGTGATACACTTCCCAATCACCAACAACCAGGCGGAGTATGAGGCGGTGATCGCCGGTCTGCGGCTGGCCCAGGAGCTCGGAGTCCATGACGTGGAGGTCCTCACCGACTCGATGGTAATAGCCTCTCAGATCAGGGGAGAGTTCGAGACGAGGGAACCTGCGCTCATAAGGTACTTGGCCAAAGTGAGATGTCTCGTGGGAACATTCAAAACTTTCTCCATCCGGCACATCCCTCGGGAGGAGAGCACCCCGGCGGATCGGTTGGCCAAATCCGGTCCTCGAGCCGGGGGGACCCTGACAGACCTATTCCGCCCTTCGATCGAGGAGGGAGAACTCATAGAAGTGGAGCAGCGGCCCTCCTGGAAGAATCCCTTCGTCACCTTCCTTGCAACGGGAAAGTTTCCGGAGGAGGTTCCAGACCAGAGGCGCTTCCGATATAAGTCCGCCTACTACGTGCTCCATGAGGGGGACTTGTATCGGAAGACCCTCTCGGGCCTCCTGGCCCGATGCATTTCAGAGGAGGAGGTCCCAAGGATCTTGGAAGAAGTTCACTCCGGCGAGTGCGGCAGCCACTCGGGGAGCAGGATGTTGGAGGCAAGAATAATGAGGCAGGGGTACTTTTGGCCAACCCTAAGTAAAGATGCAGCAACCTTCGCCAAGAGGTGCCAGAAGTGCCAAATGTTCGCCTCGCTTCAGCTCATGCCAGCTCAGAGGCTAAAGAGTATCACGGCGCCCTGTCCATTCGCCATATGGGGGATGGACCTGGTAGGACCCTTCCCCCAGGCTAGTGGGCAGAGGAGGTTTCTCCTAGTCATGATTGACTACTTCTCAAAGTGGTTGGAGGTCAAGGCGTTGGCTAAGGTCACCTCCCAGGTAATCCGCAACTTCGTATGGGGGGAGATCATTTGTCGACATGGGCTTCCACAGGCCATAGTCACGGATAATGGTCTGCAGTTCGCAAGCGAGGAATTCATCAGCTTCTGTGGCCAGCTGGGGATAGACCTCAGGTTTGCATCCGTTCACCATCCCAGGAGCAACGGGCAGGTGGAGGCGGCAAACAAGGTCATCGTGAACCTGCTCAAGAAGAAGGTGGAAAATCTGAAGGGCAATTGGGTGGAACAGCTTCCATCGATCCTGTGGGCCCTAAGAACTACCCCCAGCACCGCCACAGGAGAGACCCCTTTCAAGCTCTCTCACGGCTGCGAGGCCGTCATCCCCATAGAGTTCGAGGTTATGACACCATGGGTAAAGGCCGCCGCAAGTGGAGAGGAAGATTGGAGAGCCGAGAACGAGGAGGAGTTGCGGCTCTCCCTCGACCTCATCGAAGAAGCTCGGGACCTAGCAGCCATTCGCCAAGAAGAGGTCAAGCGGCGGATGGCCAAGTACTTCGACAAGCACATCGGGGTCAAGCAGTTCGAGAAGGGAGATCTAGTGCTCAAGAAGGTCGACGCGGCTGGGAGGTCCGCCGCGGTGGGGAAACTTAACCCCAACTGGGAAGGTCCCTATGTCGTGGAAGAGGCACTAAAGTCTGGGGGGTATCGCCTTCAGAATGTGGAGGGCCAACCTCTCAGCCACACATGGAGTGGCGACGAACTTAAACGCTTCTATCCCTAGCACTATGTAATGACAGTGTTTTTAAATAAGAATATTTTGTTTAAACTGTGTATGAGAGTGATGCTGCAGCTTGTAGGAAAGACTCTGAAAGCTCCAGAAATGGCCCCGAGCAGACCCGCTGTCCAGGCTCTCATCTAGCTGGCAGGTCCGAAGGCTCACTCGGTGGCAGGTTCCAAGGTGTTGAGAGATGGCCCCGAGCAGACCCGCTGTCCAGGCTCTCATCTAGCTGGCAGGTCCGAAGGCTCACTCGGTGGCAGGTTCCAAGGTGTTGAGAAATGGCCCCGAGTAGACCCGCTGTCCAGGCTCTCATCTAGCTGGCAGGTCCGAAGGCTCACTCGGTGGCAGGTTCCAAGGTGTTGAGAGATGGCCCCGAGCAGACCCGCTGTCCAGGCTCTCATCTAGCTGGCAAGTCCGAAGGCTCACTCGGTGGCAGGTTCCAAGGTGTTGAGAGATGGCCCCGAGCAGACCCGCTGTCCAGGCTCTCATCTAGCTGGCAGGTCCGAAGGCTCACTCGGTGGCAGGTTCCAAGGTGTTGAGAAATGGCCCCGAGCAGACCCGCTGTCCAGGCTCTCATCTAGCTAGCAGGTCCGAAGGCTCACTCGGTGGCAGGTTCGAAGGTGTTGAGAGATGGCCCCGAGCAGACCCGCTGTCCAGGCTCTCATCTAGCTGGCAGGTCCGAAGGCTCACTCGGTGGCAGGTTCCAAGGTGTTGAGAAATAGCCCCGAGCAGACCCGCTGTCCAGGCTCTCATCTAGCTGGCAGGTCCGAAGGCTCACTCGGTGGCAGGTTCCAAGGTGTTGAGAAATGGTCCCGAGCAGACCCGCTGTCCAGGCTCTCATCTAGCTGGCAGGTCCGAAGGCTCACTCGGTGGCAGGTTCCAAGGTGTTGAGAAATGGCCCCGAGCAGACCCGCTGTCCAGGCTCTCATCTAGCTGGCAGGTCCGAAGGCTCACTCGGTGGCAGGTTCCAAGGTGTTGAGAAATGGCCCCGAGCAGACCCGCTGTCCAGGCTCTCATCTAGATGGCAGGTCCGAAGGCTCACTCGGTGGCAGGTTCCAAGGTGTTGAGGAATGGCCCCGAGCAGACCCGCTGTCCAGGCTCTCATCTAGCTGGCAGGTCCGAAGGCTCACTCGGTGGCAGGTTCCAAGGTGTTGAGAAATGGCCCCGAGTAGACCCGCTGTCCAGGCTCTCATCTAGCTGGCAGGTCTGAAGGCTCACTCGGTGGCAGGTTCCAAGGTGTTGAGAGATGGCCCCGAGCAGACCCGCTGTCCAGGCTCTCATCTAGCTGGCAGGTCCGAAGGCTCACTCGGTGGCAGGTTCCAAGGTGTTGAGAGATGGCCCCGAGCAGACCCGCTGTCCAGGCTCTCATCTAGCTGGCAGGTCCGAAGGCTCACTCGGTGGCAGGTTCCAAGGTGTTGAGAAATAGCCCCGAGCAGACCCGCTGTCCAGGCTCTCATCTAGCTGGCAGGTCCGAAGGCTCACTCGGTGGCAGGTTCCAAGGTGTTGAGACATGGTCCCGAGCAGACCCGCTGTCCAGGCTCTCATCTAGCTGGCAGGTCCGAAGGCTCACTCGGTGGCAGGTTCCAAGGTGTTGAGAAATGGCCCCGAGCAGACCCGCTGTCCAGGCTCTCATCTAGCTGGCAGGTCTGAAGGCTCACTCGGTGGCAGGTTCCAAGGTGTTGAGAAATGGCCCCGAGCAGACCCGCTGTCCAGGCTCTCATCTAGCTGGCAGGTCCGAAGGCTCACTCGGTGGCAGGTTCCAAGGTGTTGAGAAATGACCCCGAGCAGACCCGCTGTCCAGGCTCTCATCTAGCTGGCAGGTCCGAAGGCTCACTCGGTGGCGGGTTCTAAGGTGATGAAGAAAATGGCCCCGAGCAGACCCGCTGTCCAGGCTCTCATCTAGCTGGCAGGTCTGAAGGCTCACTCGGTGGCAGGTTCTAAGGTGATGAAGAAGATGGCCCCGAGCAGACCCGCTGTCCAAGCTCTCATCCAGCTGGCAGGTCCGAAGGCTCACTCGGTGGCAGGTTCTAAGGTGATGAAGAAAATGGCCCCGAGCAGACCCGTTGTCCAGGCTCTCATCTAGCTGGTAGGTCCGAAGGCTCACTCGGTGGCGGGTTCTAAGGTGATGAAGAAAATGGCCCCGAGCAGACCTGCTGTCCAGGCTCTCATCTAGCTGGCAGGTCCGAAGGCTCACTCGGTGGCAGGTTCTAAGTTCTCAAGGGTGGATCTCGAGAGCACTCGCAGGGACCACGCGTCAGTAAGGTAATCTCACATCTCTTCCTGACTACCTAAGCGAAACCCCGGTCTGGGCGAATGGTAAGGAGGTGCGAGTGGGGCAGGAAGCGGGAAGTCGAAAAGGGGCGGCACACCCAAGTCATCTTCGAGCATTCGCTGGGTGGCCAGGACGGTCGCACTACGACCTAGCGTCCTAATGAGCCTAGCAAGATATATCGGCGAATGAGAAAAAAAATTGAGATAGCAAAAAAATTGAGATAGCGCAAAAATTGTAATCAATATATATATCTTTCAAGGGCACTCGCTCAATTCATGATTACATTTAAAATGGTAAGTAAAAAGAAAGCAAAAATTACAAGGGGTCCATCTCAAGGGTCGGCAGGCTTCTCGCCAGGAGATCCGCCGCTTTCGTCTGAATCCAGGAGGAGAGCATCTTCTCGCGGCTCGCCATCCTCGTCTTCCAGGAAAGGGACGGGGATGTAGAGCTCGGGAACAACTTGACGAGCGGTGAGGCATTCGGCCTCCGCCTTCAGGTACCCAGCCCGCCGCAGCACCTGCAGCGCGTGCTTCACGGCGCTCTGAGCATTCTCCTGCATCAGCTGCTCTAGCTCATGATGGGGGTAGAAGTGCCCCCTACTCCCCGAGGCGAGTGCCGAAGCATCGGCTTCTCGCAGCTGTTGGGCCTCGACCTTCGCAAGGCGGACTTCTTCTTCGAGGTCGACCACCCGCGCGCGAAGCATTCCGGCGCTTGTGGCGTCCTGGAAAAATAAAATAAAACACGATGAGATAAAAGTGCGACAACCAGCAATGGTCATTCGCGGGGAGGAGGGAGGAGGGAAATATACCTCTCTGACGGGACGGCTGGCGAGAAGGGCTTCCGCAGCTGCCAACTTCGTCTTGAGTTCCTGCGCCTCGGCTGAAACAAGGGCCCTGGTCCCCTCGACCTCGGCCAGACTCCGCGCCAGACTGATGCTCCGGCGCGAAGACATGTGCGCGAGCTCAAGGGCCCGCAGTAGGGCTCGGGCGGTCTCGTGGGCGAGAACCTGAGTCTTCTCGGCATCGAAGACTTCGGCATCGTCACGGCCATAGAGGGCATACGCCATGGCGTAGGCCTCGCCGGTAGCGACATCGCTCTCTATCCAAGTCGAATGGAGGGTGGAGAGCGAGACCCGGTTAGCGTTTCTGTCCCACTTCACTAGAGGAGCCCCCGAGGGATCCACGTACTTCTCGCCATTTGCGAAGTTCCGGTGGTCCCTGGGCAACGGAGGCGGCGACAACGACGATCCCGCCTGGATCCCAGTCCCGTCTGGCACACCCGACCCCAAGGCTTGGGCCGGCGCATCTGCCCTCTGGGTTAGGGTCGGCGCGCCCGTCCCCAGGGTTTGGATCAGAGCACTAGCCCCTGGGGTCTCGCCCAAAATCCCCTTCCCCTTGGCGGAAGGACTTCTCGGCTTCTTGGAAGAAGAGGAAGTGAGCGCCCCGGGTTTTCGTTTTCGGCCGCTAGGTTTGGAGGAGGAAGGTTCCTCCCGGCAGGCATCCGCGGCCGCCTGTGCAAAGGATACAGAAACCCCAGGAGGTCGCGACCGGTGAAGGGGGAAATTACGCACACCTGCATAAGAACACGAATGATTTAGCGAATAACGTAAGAACCGCCAAGCCGAAACGAATGCAGAAGGTCTCGAAAGCTTACCCTCACCCTGTGGAATGGGCGGGAGCGAGTTGACGTTTCGTCGGAGATAGACGAGGTCCATCCCGTGCTCCAGAATGCATTGGTGGAGTTTGGCCTCGTGCCCCCCTAAGGTCGGGGGGCGGAAGGTTGACTCCTCCTCCTGCACCGGGGCGAGAAGTGTGTTTCCCAGGCTCCCGCTGACGAAGATGAAGCGGCGAACCCAGTCGTGGTTTTTGTTCAGGAGCCCGTAATGCTTGAGTGGACTTAGACCCGAGAAGAAGGAGATGCCGTGAGTGCAGCGGAAGGTGTACAGCTTGCGGAAGATGGGTAGCGAGAACTCGATCCCCTCTTCTCGTAGGTAGCTCGCGTACCCGACCAGCATGGCAATGGAGTTGGGGTTGAGCTGGTCGGGCACGACCCCGTAGTACCTGAAGGTCTGGCGGAGTTCCGGCCAGATGGGAAGGCGAAACCCCACCTCTAAGTGCTCTAGCGGGATCACGAGAGCAAAGGGCGAGATGGAGTTTAGGCGCTCTTCCGGCCTGGGCTTTCGCGCCTCGAACCCCGGCGGAATGTAATCCGCGACAGCGGTCAAGTAAGCCTCTTCGGAGAGGTCGCAGGAGTCGAAAGTGTGGTTGACGAATGCGCTGGCGCACCTGGCCCTACCTTCCGCATCATCACCCATTTCGCGAATGCCGAAGGAGAAGGGAGCAGCAGAGAAGAGAGAAGCGCGAGTGCTAGCGCGAGGAAAGAGAGGGAGCAGATGGCAAGGTATTTAATACGGTAGTTGAAAGGCCTATTTATAGAAGAACCAAACGACATTTGGGCTTTCGAGGCAACAGGTGTGCGGATAGCAGTCCGCGGCAGCCCGACGCCTCGAAACCCGGGCCGATCCCTCTCGCCCATTAATGGCGAATGCCCTGTGGCTATTCGCTCGACGGCTACGCGAAAGAGTTAAAAAGGCATTCGGCAATAGCATATCATTCGGCAATACCCAGGCAAGCTATGAGAGAAACAGAAAGCAAGAAATAGAGCATTCGCAAACATAGAGTATAAAATTATTAGACAAATATAAAAGTCCAGCATCCGCAACACAGACAACGAGGAAAGAAAAAACAGGAGGGGCGAATGTCGAGTAGATCAGAACTCCTCCCAGACCCACCGACCCCGCCTTCGCGACCCAGCCTCCAGGGGCATTCGCGGGCGGTAGTACGCGAGCATGTTGGTGATCTCATGGGAAGCCAGTTGGAGTTGGTCCCGGGCTCGCGCGGCGTGTCTTTCGGGAGACAGCTCCCCTCCTTCACCCCCCAGGCGCTCCATCGTAGCGAGAAGGCGCGAGTAGTCCCGCCGAAGGTCCTTTAACTCGCGCGTGACTCCCAGCCGCACATCATCCACCTGGCCGGCGACGTTACGCTGGATGTGGATGAGCTTCCCCAAGACCTCCGTGATCCGCTCCTTCAGGGTCGCGTGATCTGAGGAGTCGCCCAGGAAGTCAGCGAGATCCCCAGGGGAGGGGAGAGGCGAGAGCATCCCCTCTTCCCCCCTCATTGTAGGACTCAAGGGGGGAGGCTTCCCGATAGCCTGCGAAATCACAACTAGGTCAGTTGCGGTAAAATAAGCGAGTACGATAGGGGCAGGTGAGTAAACTGACCTGGGACGGGTTCCCTATGACCTGAAGGGCGAGACGAATGGGGGTGGACCCCAGACAAGCCTGCGGAAGGTGGCAGAACCTTCCCTTTCCCGGGGCGGAAAGGCGGAGGAGAAGGAGCCGGAGCATTCGCACGGTCATCAGCACGGAGGTGCTGACCCAGTTCCCGCTCAGGGGAGACCCTCTGTTCATTCGCGGTAACAGAGGGGTTCTGTTGGGCAGGGGAACTTGGAGGAATGGAGTCCCGTGGCGGGACGTCAGGGTTGAGGGCTGCGAAAAGGTAATGGTCAGTAACAAGCAACATGGAAGGAAAATCGAGAGGGTTCACAACTTACTGGATTGAAGTGTGGTCTCGCCCGGAGGGGGTGGGGGAGCAAGGTCCAAGTTTGGAGGAGGCCTCTCTTCCGCGAGAGGTGGCACCACGACGCTATTCGAGACGGCCCCATGGCCGTCCTCGGGCGCTGGAACCCCCTGCGAATGGTCAGAGCGATTGCAGAATAAGGAGGCAGAAACTAAAAAGAAAGGCAGGCGGAATCTTCGTACCTGAGTCCCGGGGTCTGGAGGAGTATTCGCCGGAGACTCCGAAGCGGTCTCGCCTCTTTGACGATTCAGCCGAATCGCCTTGGCTCGACGCGAGACGTAGGGGGCACTCGGATCCCGTTTAGACATAAGCCAGGGAGCAAACTTGGCGGCTTTGGGGGCGGTTACACTTTGGGCCGCAGCCAGGCGCTCGATCATCTCCTTCGAGAGGGGTTTCGCGGAAGGTTTGTAGGAAGACATTAATATCGGCGAAAGGCCAAGGGAGAGAAGAAGCTCCGAATCGAGGAATGAAAGCGTTCCAAGAGAATTTGGCATGAAGAGATATATATAGGATGACGGTGGGACCCACAGAATCTTATGAGGTCCAGTCAGCAAGCACTCACCGAATACAAGGTTGGACTATTCTTTCCGAGCGTAGGAACCGCTCGCAAAGAGCGGGGATTGTGTACAACCCGTATTCGCCGAGTGGGTCCCTCAAGCCAACTGGCGAGACCTGGGTCTGCCAGATCATTCGCCCAGGCTAAGGAAGGTGGAGAGATCCCCGGATTAGTGGGGGTACGCTGCAGGCGAGAAGGAGTTCGGCGAGTGGTGCCCTCACGGACCACTCGCTCAGTAGCATGGGCACTCGCCCAGCTGAGCGGGAGATCGGCGAGTGGTGCCCTCACGGACCACTCGCCCCAAAGGTTTTGAGGGGAAAATGACCATAATACCCCTGGTGGGATGCAAATAGCCCTTCAGAACAGCGGAGTTAGGCTATCAGCAGACCAATTTGGGGTGCGATTAATAAAATTAAAAGGCGGATTCAGGCTATTTGCAGACCAGCCTAGGAAAAACTATAAATAGACCCTTAAGGGCACCTTGGAGGAGATCCGATTTTAGAGAATCCTCTCCTCCAGGCTAGTTTTTGGTCGGCTGCTAGTGTCCTCCAAGGTGCCCGGTTGAGCTCTGGTTTGGGAGGGGAAGCTCTCTAAGATCTTCCGGGTGTGTGGCGGGACCTCCTCGCTTCAGCCTTGGGTCTTTTCTTATTCTCACATCCACCGTCAAGAGAGTCTAGTGAGGGAGAAGTAAGCATCGGCTGCACCCCCAGTGGGTCCGAACTCAAGAGACCTGTTGCAGGTTTCAACAGTGGCACCTCCATCAACTGTCGATTTGTCATCGTCGACGCCCCGAGCTGTTACAGGGCTATCTTTGGGAGGCCGCTTCTCAACGCCTTCAAGGTCGTCCCATCTTCCTACCATCAGTGCTTGAAGTACTGCAAGGGAGATGTCTAGGTGAGGATCAGGAGCGATCCAAGAGCCGCGCGAGAGTGCTATCTCAGCGCCGTCAGCACCATCAGCTGGATGGCTAACGCAGAAGAGTTCGGAAGGGTGCTGGAGAGCCCGGCCAGGCTGGAGGTGGCCGAAGCAGTTGAAGAAATCGAGGTACTCTCCGCAGAGGGAGTACCTGGGTTGCTGAAGATCGGCGGATCGCTAAAGACGGAGGAGAAGATCGAGATGGCGGCGTGTCTGCAAAAGAACGTCGACATCTTCGCTTGGAGTGCCGCCGAGATGCCAGGAGTCGATCCCGAGGTTGCGTGCCATCGCCTCAACCTGGATCCCGATGTTGACGCCAGGAAAATCCTGACCTCAAAATTCGAACCTTAGCAGCCGGAGGCTACTTGCCCAGCTGTCCGACGAGATGGTCAAGCTGGCGACTATGAGGAAGCTAGGAGAGCAACAACAACAGGACCCCAGGTGCTGCGGAAGGGAGGTCCCACCACGTACCCGGAAGCTCATAGGAGTCTTCCCCTCCACAACCAAGAATGGCCGAGCAGGGTACGAGGAAGGCACCGGCTTGGCTAGCAAGCAGGGGTGACGGGCTCGAGAATTCGGAAATCGGGATCCAGAAGCTCAAGCACAGGTGCCAATCCAAGTACCTCTGGGGTCCTATTTATAGGCAACCAAGGGGTAGGGGGGTTTATAGCCCAGCCCTAACCTGGCGACATACGGGATACTCGGCACGTATCTTCGACCATAGTCGCCCACCTGGCGAGTATTAGTTGCTGCTCGCCAACCTTCTACCGCTCCTGCTGGCTGATTTGTTTTGTGTCTTGGACTACTGGTCTCTGTGTTGATCCTTTGATGTTTGACTTCTGCCTACGTGGCCTTGAGTGGGTCCTACCCTCGGAGAATAAGGGTTGTACACAATCCCCGCTCTTTGCGAGTAACATAGTTGCTCGGAAAGAAACATCCAACCTTTATTCGACGAGCTTCTGTCTGGGCGAGTATTGGGAGATACTCGGAATCTTGCCGGCCGACGTATGGGCTCTATATATAGGGGGGGTCTCTGCTGGAACCACCTTTCTGCACTCGCCTACAATGTCGCTAGCTTTTGCTGAGGCTGCCAAAAAGGCCAAGGCTGATCTCGCGAATCTGATCGGCGTTCCAGCTCTTCCTTCTCGTGATGCCGAACTCGATGCCTTCCTCGCCACTAAGAAGAGGAAGCGGATTGCTAAGAAGAAGAAGAAAGGGAAGAAGAAGGAGGCGACTACAGAGAACGTCGCCGACCCTTTGGGCGAGCAACGCCAGCAGCTGCTGGACGACTTGGGCCTCTCCCATGAGGGGAACTCGCCTGCTTCCGCTCCTCCTCTTTCGGCAGAGGTCGCCCCGGAGGCGAGTAGGGTTGGGGCCCAAACTCAAGCCCGACCGGACCTTCCTCCTGCGCGAGGTGGGCTCTTTTAGTCGATGTTCTGAAGACTATGCTGCTATAATAACCACTCCTGGCGAGATTTCTGACGCTTTTTTGCTTCTGCTTTCAGATCCGCCGAGTACCGAGGTTCGGGAGGAACCTTCGGATGCGCTGTCTCTGCGATCATCCTCGATGATCTTGCCTGAGGGTGGATCTCGGGGTGGTCGCTCGGTGAGGATTCTCCACAGCTCTTCTGTGGAGAAGAGGTCGATGAGCGAGCATGGGGCTCCTCTCTCAAGCAGTAATCCTCCTCCGCCACTACCTTCCTCGCGACCAGAACCGGCGAGCAGCTCGCACCTACCCGGAGTCGTGCTGCCGCCTCCCCCTCCTGGACTTCCTCCCTCAGTGGCTCCTCCGGGCGATCAGCGCCCTTCCACTTCAACTGCTCCCTCTGCCCACCAAGGGGAGTCCTCGCACAGGGGCGGGACTGGTGGGTCTTCTGCCTTCTTCGCTCCCAAGGGTGGAGGGCGCACAGGCGATGGTCGCGGTCGGGGGAACATGCCCTTCAACCGGGATCATTCTGGTGGCCACTCTACTCGCCGGGATGGCACTTATCGCTCTCCCTCCCCGCACCGAGAAAGGGTTTCTCCTCATCGGCAATCTCGCAGCCCTGCTCGCCGACGATCCCGCAGTCCTCGGCCAGGTACTTGGTCGCTGCTTTTGGATAGTTTCCACCGTTCTTTTGATTCTGCTGGGGTTCTGACTCTTCACCTGTTCTTCTGCAGGTCACGCTCATACTCCTGTGGGAGCTTTAATCGACGCTGTTGGGCTCCCCCCTCGCGAGTACCAAGAGAAAGCTACTCGCGCCATCTTGGACTTGGAGTCCAGGATAGAGCGGCTATCTATCTGCGAGCCTCATCGGCGCTTGACTGAGGTGGAGTCGCGGGTGGAGCGCCTGGCGGCTAGTGACCCTCACCGCCGCCTGACTGAATTGGAGGTGCGAGTATCCCGGCTGGAGGAGTTTGATACTCGCCTATCGGGTACTGAAGCTCGCCTCCAGTCTATCAGCGACTTGGAGCGCAGGGTGGCACGGATCGAGCACCGGCAGCAGCTGCATCATGACGAGCTGGTCGGGATGCGCGCGAGCATGGGCTCGGTGGGGAGGCTGGCGAGGATCGAGGACCAGCTGCGACAAGGCGAGGATGCTATGTCCGTGGCCTTCGAGCATTTCAAGCGTGCTCGCAGCATGGGCTGGGTCGGGCGTCATCCTCAACCTCAGGATCCCCAGGCGACCACTCAAGCGCAACCTTAGCTGCTGCCCCTTTCTTCTGTTTCTTCTTCTTTGTCTTGTAGCTCCTGGCGAGCATGCTTTGTATCTTTGAACATTTCATTATTTGAAGTAGTATTGACTTGCCGAGTAATTGAATACTCGCATTTTCTTCTTGACTTGCTTTACTTTATCTATTGTTGTTTGGATTTCTTCTATCTTCTTTTTGCTGTTTGCCGAGCAAATGTTGAATGTCGCCTGCATCCTGGAGAGTTTCTTCGTGTTTCTCTGATGCAGGTACTCGCTAACTGAAGGTCGGCATTTGACGTGCTCTGAGCTTTTGGCGATTTACTTCGATACTCGCCACACCTAGTCGTACCCGCGGAGTCGTGTTCGACAAGCCAGGCTACCCGACTACTATAAATAGGGGGGGTGGGTGAGTCTTAAATACGCTTTCGACGATCTCTAGCTTCTTGAGCGAGTATCATCCAGAACTCTTCTCCTCGCCCTTCTTCCATACTCGCTCCCTTTCTTCCCTTCTAAAAAATGACTGACGAGGCGGCCATTAGGCGAGCAAACCATGCCAAGAACTTCGAGGAGACCTCCTTCAAGAAGCCGATCACGACTCGGAAGGACTTGGATGATTTCAACGCCAAGTTCGCGATGCCAGGCTACGTCGCCAGGCTTCCTCGCGAGTCTGAGCGACTAAACACTTCCTCGCCCTTGGCGATGATCTTCCCCATCCGTCACTTCGAGGTCGGTCTGCGACTTCCCTTGTGGCCGGAGTTCCGTCAGATACTCGGCTTCTTCGGGATAGTCCCCGCCCAGATCAATCCCAACGGAGTGGCGATTATCGTGGGATTCTTGTGCTTCCTGCGGGAACAGAATATCGTCTTTGACCTTGCGGTCTTTAGGCGAGTATTCTCGATCATGGCGACCGGCGAGGGCGTCATCTTCCTGTGCAGCCACGTCTGCACTCTGGCGGTCACTTCCAACAAGAACCATCGCTGGGTGGAGCGACTAGTCGCCATCGAAGGCGACTTTGCGGGCATCTCCAACTCGCCCATCCAGACGTCGGAGAATGTCTTCACCGTCCCTTTCTTGAGAGACGGTCAGGAGAAACTGCTCGATTCCTTCAGGCATCGTCGCTTCGATGTGATGTTCTGGAGGAGGCGAGTAGACGAGCTCACGGAAGTTCGCCTAGGGGAAGGTACTTTTTGTGCGAGCATCACCCTACTCGCTCTTCGGTTTTGATTTAGGCGACTAACCTTCGGTCTTTTTGTCTGCAGGCGTGCAAATTCTTCCGCACGACGTCCTTCCTCCCGCGGTGAAGGCGACGGCTGCTACCCAAGGGGGTGCAGGAACCTCGGCACGCGAGGTTGGGGGCTCCTCCCCAATCGTCTTGTCGCCAGGGTCCGATAATACCAAGGTGGCCGCAATGAGGCCGGGACCTCCAAGAAGCGAACGGGCAAGGCTAAGGCCTCTGAGCCCAAGAGGAGGAAGAAGGAAGTCGCCCACAGGGATCTGGGCAAGAAGGCGGATCCTTCGGAGGCTGGCGAGCCGAGCGATCATCCTCTCTTCAATGAGGGCACCCGCAGCGAGGATGCCTATGGTCGCCCCTTGGTGACCTGGGCTGAGCGCGCCCACGAGGTGACCCTCAGCTCTAACCTCCCCGCCTGGTCGGATGAGTGGGAGGACAAGGGGGAGGCCTTCGACGTGACCTACGCCCTCTATGGTCGCGCGGACGCCGAAGTCCTGTAGGACACAACTACCGAGGATCTGGCTCACCAGACCTCGCGCTCACGCTTGCGGTCAGCCGAGCTGGCTCACGCAACAGCAAGGCGACTACTTGAGTATAAGCAGGCGATCAAGGTGCAGGGTCCGAAGTTGATCGCCCTCGCGCTCCGGATCAAGGAGTTTGAGGTACTCGTCTTTGCGTCTTTGCTTGTTTCTGAGATACTCGCCACCTTGCTGACAACTTTAAACTAACTTTACTTCTTTTTACCTTTTGCAGGCGGCCGAGCTGGAGTCGGCGAAGAGGCTCTCCCAGGCTGAGAAGGAGTTGGAGGATACTCGCTCGGCCCTGGAGATCGCTCAGATTCGCATCGCCGAGTTGGAAACTCGGCCTGCCGAGCAACAACCGGCAGAGGCGGGCCCTTCTCGGGGCAAGCGCATAAGGATGCACGGCGACGACATGCCTTATATTCGTCGGGAGATCGCGCGAGCAACGGGGGATGTCATCCTGAATCAGCTGAAGGCCGATAATCTTCTGAAGCCGGAGGCAATGAGATTGACAGTGGGGGATCTCATTCCAGCACTGCTCGCCGAAGAGTCCATCTCCCCCTTGCGAGCATCCTCGCCACTACCTAGCGATGTTGAGGACGACAATGACGAGGATGACGATGATGATGATGATGATGACGATGGCGATGATGATGCTGCTGATGAGCCCGATGTAGATATAGAAGGCGAGGATGTCGCCTAGTCGCCTGGGCTCCCTTTTTGCTCGCCCAGCGACCTTTTTTGTGCAGTCCTTTTTGTATACACCATCCTTAGGTCACCATCCTACTTGGATGCTTTGAAGTCTTCGAAGGATGACGTCAAGTAAAGCATGGCAGCCGGACAGGTCCAAGGGGACACACCGTCCTTAGGCCACCATCCTACTTGGATGCTTGAAGTCTTCGAAGGATGACGTCAAGTAAGGCATGACAGCCGGACAGGTCCAAGGGGACACACCGTCCTTAGGCCACCATCCTACTTGGATGTTTGAAGTCTTCGAAGGATGACGTCAAGTAAGGCATGGCAGCCGGACAGGTCCAAGGGGACACACCGTCCTTAGGCCACCATCCTACTTGGATGCTTGAAGTCTTCGAAGGATGACGTCAAGTAAGGCATGGCAGCCGGACAGGTCCAAGGGGACACGCCGTCCTTAGGCCACCATCCTACTTGGATGTTTGAAGTCTTCGAAGGATGACGTCAAGTAAGGCATGGCAGCCGAACAGGTCCAAGGGGACACACCGTCCTTAGGCCACCATCCCACTTGGATGATGAATGCCGGCCAAACCTATTTCCTGGTGCTCAACATGTTTAAGGAGAGTTTAAGCTCACTTAAGCATAATAACTCATACAATCGGAGGAAAAGCTGGAAACAAGACGCTTTGAAGCGAGCTGGTTTAAATTGATCACTTCCTTGCCCAATCGGAAGGTCGGCGTCCAGACTCCCTCCCTGTAATCTCTCCAGTCGGATGAGAAGTGCAATCGATACGAACCGTGGCCAACATGCAAGGGGGGAGCTGATCTCGACCGTCAATGCAGAGGCTTGGTCTTAAAGGGTTGCTGAACCGAGGCACTGTCCCACCATCCGTTCTGGAGTTTTTATGAGGATTAAGTCGGAGGCTCGTTTTCCAACCTTGCCTGTGGACCAATTCTACCTGTTTTTCTTTTTTATTTTAGGAGCTTACAGCTCTCAAGGGTATGTGACGCCTTTATTCAAGGGTCCCCTAAGCTAGTTAAATTGATCGCCCCCTTGCCAGATCGGAAGGTTGGCGTCCAGACTTCTTCCCTGTAATCCCTCCAGTCGAATGAGAAGCGCAGTCGATACGAACCGTGGCCAACATGCAAGGCGGGAGCTGATCTCGACCGTCAATGCAGAGGCTTGGTCTTAGAGGGTTGCTGATGTTGAAACCGATTTCTCGGTCTCGTGTGGAGCTCGGGGCCCTCACCGAAATGAGGGGCAGCTAGCCCTTACCGGTCCCTCGGGAGAGGTAAGGCCGACGATTTGAGCAAAGAACAAAGACCCCAGTCTCAGCGAGGAGGTCCCTCCACTAACCCGGAAGATCGTTGAGCGCTTCCCCTCCCAAGCCAAAGCTAAGACTCGGGCACCTTGGAGAGCTAGAGAGCCCAAACCAAAGCGACCTAGGGAGAGAAGAGCTCAAAGATAATGAACCGGTCTTCTTCCAAGGTGCCCTTTGAGGTCTATTTATAGATTTTAGTTTTGTGGTCTGTCAATAACCAAATCCCGCTGTCCATTCTCACTATCCGCACACCGGATTGGTCTGCTAACAGCCAAACTCCGCTGTTCGGAGAGGCTAAATGCAGACCACCGGGGGCCTCTTGGTAAAAATCCCTTCCTGGACTTTTACGGGGCGAGCCAGCCCGCTTCGCGACCTCCCTCGCGAGTGGAGCTCGCGAGCCTCTGGGTCGGCGAACCCCAGAGGTATTATCGGCACATTACGTGGCTCGCTCGCCTGCACTACCTCGGCGAGTCCCAGGATGACTATCCGCTCTCACCCTAGGCGGGCTCGCCTAGCGAACTCCTTCCTCAACTGGTTGGGCTCGCCAATAGCGACCCGGCCAAGCCCCAAAATGGCTATCCGCACCCCAAAATGGCTAACTATACCCCAAAATGGCTAACTGTACCCCAAGGTTCCGGGCTCGCCTAGCGAACTCCTTCCCCAACTGGTCGGGCTCGCCTAGCGAACTCCTTCCCCAACTGGTCGGGCTCGCCTGCACTACCCTTGCCGAGCCTCAAAGGAGCCGGTTACCTTCCCTCCGCTGGGCTCGCTCGCCTGCGCAGTCCCTTGCTCTTCCTTGGCCTGCCTCGCCGGAGTTCAGGGTTCGCCCCTCTTGGCTCCCCTCCTCGAGCGCGAGCCGCTGATTTCTTCCTGGCGAACATCGGGTTTGTACACAATCCCCGCTCTTCGCGAGGTTGCTCTAAGCTCGCGAAGATACATCCAACCCCTGGTGTTCGCCGATTCTGCTGACGTGGCGGGAATCTTTTGGTGGGTCCCCTGCCCGAAACTATAAATACTGTCCACCGTGGCTGGTGATCAAGCCTTCCCTTTTGCTCCTTTCTCGCCGAAATCGTTCTCCCTTCAGAATGTCTACCAAGCAGAGCGCGTTGGAACGACTGAAGGCTTCTAGGGAGATGGCGAAAGCTCGGGCCACCGAGCGCAATGCCTGGATGTTCAACCCTGCCACCTCTCACCAGACCAAGAAAGCCATGACGGTTAGGAGGTCGCCGGGGGAGGACGTGACATTGCCTCCTGATTCCCCCCCTCCGCCGAATACCGTGCTCGCACAACAGGTATCCTCAGTCTAAATTCTTTACATCGGCCCCTAGCTCATTTCCTTTCTTCTCGCAGAATCCTCCACCTGAGGACCGCCTGGCGAGCCTTACGTTGACAACTTTCTGTGCTCCGTCCCCCGCGAGGCTGGGATTGCTAGATGCTGGGGTCGGGACTTCGTCTCAACAAGCACCTCTCTCGCAACCTCGTAAGTCACTCGCACCCTACTTTATTTCCGCTTGAGTTTGTGATATCTACACGTTGGTGGCCTATGCAGATACCCCATCGTCGAGTCCCAAGGAGAAAGTCTCCACCCCGGTGAACTCGCCGGTCCCGCCTAAGGTTAACGTGGCGACCCCTGGCTTCGGTCTGATGGGCAGGCGAAGTCCAGGCGGCTCGCTTCTCGACGGCGCCCAAGTCGCGGAGAGAGTGGTATACCCTCCTGGTCTGGGGAAACCCCACGTCTCGGGATTCCGCGAAAACTTCCAGGGTCGGCCGGAGTCTTCGCGCAAGCCCCGGCGCGAGTCCCACTCCTCGCCAGGTTAGCATGTTTTCGCGAGCTCCCATCTCTTGCTCGCCCTCGGACCCTACTAACTCTTCCTTCGTTGAAATCCCAGGAGCCACCCCTGAGTCAGAGCACGGGAGGATGGAGATGTCACCACCGCCTTCGCCTAGCCAGATTGAAGACTTCTTGGGTGACCCTGGCGACCCCGTGCGGATGAAGAGTCGGGTTCCCGAGGTGCTTCAGAAGCACGGCATGATGTTACGCGAGTTGGAGGAGCGGTATGACGCGGACCGGGCTGCCTTTGACGAGAGATTCGCCGTGTTGGAAGACGCGAATGCGCGCTTGATCACCGAGGCGGAGCCGGTGCCTCGCGCAGATGTTACCTCGCCCGGCGTGCACATCTCGCGGGGCGAGGATCAAGCGCACCTAATCCTGCGCGAGTTTAAAGCGCTTCGCGAATACCATTATCCGAGAGTGCCGCCACGTGCGGGCAAGCGGGGTCGGGGTCGCTGGAAATGGCTTCCTTACCCCTGAGGCTGCAGCGGGTTTAATTCTACTACTCTCTTGCTTTTATTTCTTTCATGACGTCTGTTGAACAATATCTGGTGTGGTAATATTCGTGAGTCCGTCGCGACTCGCCTTTTATCTTTTTTCCCTTTATTTCTGTGGTGTGCATGTGGTTTATTTGGCTCGCCCGCTGTGTTTGATATGATCGCCCTCGCGGAGCGTTCGCGAGCTTCTGTGCAACGCTATGCCCGGACCTCTTTTCCTCGCGGGCCGGCCTTGGGCGGGACTCAATTACCGCGCGACGGCGAGCCCTGGCTCGCAAGATTGCAGTCCCTTTGAGCAGAAATCCCCTTTAGTTTAGCTATCCGCACTCCCGACGCTTCGATTCCCGTGCCCATCCGAATTTCTTATAAATAGTCCGGATTCACTCTCCTACCCGTCGCATTTATTTCTCCAGTCTTCTCGCGTCTGCGCTCATCTCCGTTCTCGCAAGATCGTGCTCGCGTTCGCTGCTTGTAAGTTGCCTTTTCCTGACCTGATGCGGACGAATCAGCAAATGGGAGCGGAGGGCGAGAGCGAGGGGCGGTCAAAATGCGCCTCAGCGTTTCAAGCCAACGAGTTCTACTGCGCGAACATCACAGCCGAGGAATATAAACTCGCTGTGGACCGCTATCTCCCGGAGGGTTATTCGGCTCGCTGTCCGAGTGAGAGATCCACATTGAACGAGACCGGGGCTGACGAGCTCGCGATCCCCATCGCGCACTTCGAGAATGGGTTGCGACTCCCTTTGTGGCCTGAAATTCGTCAGGTACCTCGCCCAGCCTTCTCGCCGCTTCGTGCCCGTTATCGTAGCTTTCTCATCGTTCTTTGTAGGTGTTGCGGTATTATGGGGTGTTACCGAGCCAGTTGACCCCAAATGCGATCGCGGACATTGTCGCGTTCGCCAGTTACCTGCGGGAGGAGAGGATCGAGTTCAGCCTCCTCGTCTTCCGCAAGGTCTTTTCCTTCCGCGCCTTCCGAGACGGGACTACCTATTTCGCGAGTCAGCACGTCACCGTCTGCGAGACGGTGAACAAGAGTCACTATTGGACCCAGAAGTTCCTCCTGGTGAAAGGACCCTTCGGCAACCTCCACTTCACTCCCCTTCAGCGGGATGACGCCACCTACCGCCCTCCGAGCTCGCTGAGCGGCGCCGACGCCAAACTCCTCCAATACCTCTCCGGCAAGAACTTCGAAGTCGCCTATCTGCGGCGCAACGTCGATTCGTTACTCGCCGTTCCTCAAGGGGAAGGTAGGGTTCGCTCGCGTCCCACTCTCCTTTCCTCTCTTCGTTGTATAACACTCTTACTTTACAGGCGAGCGTGAGATCCCTGTTAATCCCCCGCACGCGCAAGGCATCACTCTCACGGCAGATACTCTCGCGACCGCAGCGGCAGAGGCTTGCCGCGACCTTCCCGCCGTCGGGTCCGGCAAGAAGCGGCCTCCCTCTGCGAGTCAGCCGGGTTCGCGGTCCTCCAAGAAGTTGAAGGGAAAAACCATCGCTACCAAGGATAGGAGCGCGGTCGTCTATCTAAGCGAGACCGACGGCTCGCCTCCTTCCCCTGCGAAAAAGCCTGACCCCCCGGCGGACCAGGGCGTTGGGAGTTCTTCCGTGACCCCCCAACCCAAAGGCCACAGGAACTTCGGTCTGGGCGAGAAAGTTTCTGACATCCTCGGCGAACCCCTGCTCGCTTGGGACCCCAATGCCAACCGGATTTCCTGCTCTACCCTTCACCCATCCTGGGTGGAGCTCGGTAAGGCCGGGGAGGAGGCGTTCTCTCTCTCCTTCGGCTTATATGGCCGCGAGGACGCCGCTGCTTATAAATACATGGGGCCACGGCAACTGGTCTATGAAGAAATGCGAGCCCAGTTCCGCTCGACGGAACTCGCGCACATGGCGGGGCGCCGCTATCTGCAGGCGGACAGGGACATTCGCGCGTACCGGGAGGAGCTCAAGAGAGCTCGCGAAGAGATCAAGGGTCTTAAGGAGAAGGAGGAGGTGACGGAAAGCATTCTCGTCGGGATGCAGGGCAAGATGGTACGTGATCCTTGGGTCTCTTTTCTTTGCCGTTCGCGACCTCTAGCCTTCTCCTAACTCGTTTGACGCTCAGGGTGCCGACGTAGCCACCAAGCTTCTCGCTCGCAACGGCGAGCTGGAGTTGGAGAATACTATGTTGAAGGCTCGAGTGGATGAGCTGGTTCGCAGCGTGCTACCTCCCTCTCCTGGGCGAGTCGGCCCCCAACAGAAGGCTGCCGAAAGTGAGGAGCAGAGGCGGCGAGATGCACAGGAGGTCGCCAACCTTGTCTTTACGACCCTTAAGGATGCGAGCCTGCTGGCCGAGGACGCGATGGAGTTCACAGCGGAAGACGTCTGCCCGGACCTCTTCGCCTTGGCTCCATGGTTGGGGGCTCGCAAAGATGGCGAGGGCCCTCCGGAATGACCTCCCTTTTTCCTTCCCCTCTTCTTGCGAATGTATATTATTCTTTTTGGGCTGGTGAGGTCGCCGCCGAACATAGAGGGACCTTGTGATAGTTTGTCTTTCGTTAACATTTATGATCATGCTTGTGTTCATTTCTTTCCTCGCATTGAGTTTCTTTTCAACCTCTCCTAGCTAATTGTTACGCGGCAGTGTTCTCGGAGGGCTCGCGAACAGGCATGTCTGGGCTCGCCTCGCCAAGGTTTTCTTCTCACAGACCGCGTGAACCCGGGTTGTCGTTGCCCGCGGACACTGCCCGGTGAACCTAACCTTGGCGAGCATGGACACTGGCATCCCGCGAGCTGGACTTCTCTGACTATAGTATTTCAACACGCTACCTTAGGCTTCACCTGCCTCGATCCAAACCCTTCTGGCTCTAACACCTCAACCTATTAACATAGCCCTTGACCTTTGTTAGTAGCCTCTCCAGAGATCAACCAGAACCCCCCGTCTAGGTGAGAGCCCGGGAGCGGAATCGATCTGGGGCATTCCAGCACCAATATGTCCAACCTTTCCAGCCTCTCCAGAGATCAACCAGAACCCCCCGTCTAGGTGAGAGCCCGGGAGCGGAATCGATCTGGGGCATTCCAGCACCAATATGTCCAACCTTGCCAGCCTCTCCAGAGATCAACCAGAACCCCCCGTCTAGGTGAGAGCCCGGGAGCGGAATCGATCTGGGGCATTCCAGCACCAATATGTCCAACCTTGCCAGCCTCTCCAGAGATCAACCAGAACCCCCCGTCTAGGTGAGAGCCCGGGAGCGGAATCGATCTGGGGCATTCCAGCACCAATGTGTCCAACCTTGCCAGCCTCTCCAGAGATCAACCAGAACCCCCCGTCTAGGTGAGAGCCCGGGAGCGGAATCGATCTGGGGCATTCCAGCACCAATGTGTCCAACCTTGCCAGCCTCTCCAGAGATCAACCAGAACCCCCCGTCTAGGTGAGAGCCCGGGAGCGGAATCGATCTGGGGCATTCCAGCACCAATGTGTCCAACCTCGGCACCGCAGCAGTTAGAAGCATAACAAACAAAAGTAAGACATTGATTGAATAACATAATAAAGTTTTCAAGGGTAGAATCGTTTCAAATCATCCCCACTCCGAGCCCGGTCAAGAGGTATCCCTTCCACATCCTGGAGGTGATACCCCCCCCCCCCCCCCCCGACTTGAGCACCTCGCTTACAATATATGGGCCTTCCCAGTTGGGGTTAAGCTTACCCACTGTGGCCCCTCTGCCGGCCGCATCGACCTTCTTCAGGACTAGGTCCCCTTTCTGAAAGTGCTTGATCCGGATATGTTTGTCAAAATATCGAGCCATCCGCCGCTTGACCTCTTCCTGCCTGATGGTGGCCAAGTCTCGGAGTTCTTCCACCAGGTCCAAGGATAGCCTCTGCTCTGCATTGTTACCTTCTAGCCACTCTTCATCACCCTCGCACGCAGCGGTCACCCGGGGGGTCTTTACCTCGAACTCTATGGGGAGAACGGCCTCGGACCCGTGAGAGAGTTTGAATGGTGTTTCCCCGGTGGCGGTATTCGGAGTATTCCTCATTGCCCAGAGGACGGAGGGTAGCTGTTCCACCCAATTTCCTCGAAGGTTTTCCACTTTCTTTTTTAGTAGGTTGACGATTATTTTGTTTGCCGCCTCCACCTGCCCATTGCTCCTCGGGTGGTGGACCGATGCGAACCTAAGATCAATGCCGAGCTGGGTGCAGAAGCCGACGAACTCTTCACTAGCAAACTGCGGCCCGTTGTCCGTCACTATAGCTAGGGGGAGTCCATGCCTGCAAATTATTTCCCCCCACACAAAATTCCTTACGACCTGAGAGGTTACCTTAGCGAGTGCCTTCACTTCTACCCACTTGGAGAAGTAGTCGATCATGACCAGCAAGAACTTCCTCTGGCCGCTGGCTTGGGGAAAGGGGCCGACCAGGTCCAGCCCCCATATGGCGAAGGGCCAGGGAGCTGTGATGGTCCGGAGTCTTTGGGCTGGGAGGAGCTGGAGTGGAGCATAGAGCTGGCATTTTGGACATTTCCTCGCGAACTCAGCCGCGTCTTTGCTGAGAGTGGGCCAGAAGTAGCCTTGCCTCAACACCCTCCCTTCCAGGGTCCGACTCCCGGAGTGACTGCCGCACTCCCCGGAGTGGATTTCTTCCAGCACTCTCGGGACCTCCTCCTCGAAGACACAACGGGCCAGGAGTCCCGAGAGAGTCTTTCTATATAACCCCCTGCATGCAAAGAGTAATAGGCGGACTTATACCTGAAGCGTCTTTTATCCACATCATCTTCAGGGAACTGCCCGGAGGATAAGAAGGTGATGAACGGATCCATCCATGAGGCTTGTTGATCTACTTCCATCAATTCTCCTTCCTCGATGGAGGGCCGGAAGAGTTCCGAAGTCGTCCCCCCCACTCGGGGACCGAACTTGGCTAGGAGGTCCGCCTGGGTGCTCTCCTCCCTCGGCACGTGCTTGATTGAGAAGGTGTGGAACTGCCCGATGACTCCCTTAACCTTCTCCAGGTATAGTAGGAGGGTTGGATCCTTTGCTTCAAATTCTCCTTTGATCTGGCATGCTACCACCATGGAGTCCGTGGAGACCTCCACGTCCTGCACACCCAGTTCCCGGGCTAGCCGAAGGCCCGCTATCACTGCTTCGTACTCCGCCTGGTTGTTGGTGATCGGGAAACGAATGTTTAAGGCTTGCTCAATCCGAGTCCCCTTAGGACTCACCAGGACTATTCCCCCCCCCCCCCCCCCCGAAGGAGTATTTTCCCGACGCTCCGTCCACCAACATCTTCCACGCTTCTGGGGGAGGTGGCTCGTGCTCCCCCACTTCGGCCGCGTAGTCGGCCATGAAGTCTGCCACCGCTTGAGCCCTGATGGATGTCCTGGGTACGAAGGTGATATTGAACTCGCTTAACTCCACGGACCACTTCGCCAACCTTCCTGAGTGCTCCACCCCTTCCATGATTTTGCGGAGCGGATGGTCCGTCACTACTTTAATTGAATGGGCTTGAAAGTAAGGCCGGAGCCTCCGGGCCGACATCACCAATGCGAAGGCTAACTTTTCTAGGATTGGGTATCGGAGTTCCGCCTTCTTCAGCACTCGGCTGACATAGTAGATTGGGAACTGTTTCTTCCCCTCCTCCCGGATCAGCACGGAACTTACTGCTTCGGATCCTACCCCTAGGTATAGGGACAGGTCCTCCCCTGGCTTCGGTCCCTGGAGCAGAGGGGTTTGAGTGAGCTGTTCTTTCAGAGCCTGGAAGGCCTTCTCGCATTCTGGGGTCCATTCAAACTTCTTGTTTCCCCGCAGTACTTTGAAAAAAGGTGCACATTTTTCTCCCGCCTTGGAGAGGAATCTGCTGAGCCCAGCCAATTTCCCCGTAAGGCTCTGAACCTCCTTCGGATTTCTCGGCGACTCCAACTCCATCACCGCTTTAACTTTGTCTGGGTTGGGCTCCACTCCCGTGGGGGTGAGCAAATGGCCTAGGAACTTCCCCCGGCTCGCCCCGAAGGCACACTTCAAGGGATTGAGCTTCATCTTGTACCGCCGCAGGGTCCCAAATGTCTCTTCGAGGTCGCGGAGGTGAGTCTCGAGGTCTCGGCTCTTAACCATGAGGTCGTCGACATAGACTTCTAAATTTCTCCCTTTCTGCTCGCGGAAGACCCTATCCATCATCCTTTGGTACGTAGCCCCTGCGTTCTTGAGCCCGAAGGGCATCATCTTATAGCAATAACATCCATCCCCCGTGATGAAGGAAACATCCTTGGTGTCCGGGGGATGCATGCGAATTTGATGGTAACCTGAAAAAGCATCTAAGAAAGATATTACAGAAAAACCAACGGCTGAGTCAACCAGCGCGTCGATCCTGGGCAGGGGGTAGCAATCTTTTGGGCATGATTTATTAAGAAGCGAAAAGTCGATACACATACGCCACTTACCTCCTCCCTTCTTCACCATAACGACGTTGGAGACCCAGCCTGGATACTGGATCTCCGATACAAATCCGGCCTGCAGGAGTTTGCCCACCTCCTCGCGGATGGGCCCTTCTAGCTTGTCCGCGGCGCTCCAAGCGAAGACGTCCACGTTCCTCTGTACGCAAGCCAGAATCTCCGCTTGATCTCCTGGGCTGAGTTCTCCGCTGACCCGGACTTTTTCCACCACCCCCAGCCGGGTGGTGACCTCGAGCTCCACGACCTCGTCCACAGCCTCCAACCGGGACTGATCTCCCCAAGCCCTTTCCTCTTCGGCACAAGCGGGAGCTTGGGTCTCTTCCTTGACTTCCTTCCCTACCACCATCAGCTCTTCCGCCCTTCCCTCCTGGGCCTTCTCCTCTTCTTCCTTTCTCTCCACCCGGGGTACCTCAGCTACCCCTTCCTGGGCATGAACTTCATCTCCCTCCTTCTCTTCGGCCACCTCCTGACCTCCGGCTTCGGCCACCTCCTCCATCACCTTATCCCACTCCTCAGCTTCTCCCATCCAGGAGATGGTGTTGACAGCCGTCACGTAGCACTGTCTTGCCACTTTGGGATCCCCCCTGATCCGCACCTGGACCCCTCCGTCATTGAACTTGAGGCACTGATGAAAAGTGGAAGGGACGCAGCGAAACGCGCTGATGAGTGGCCGTCCGAAGATGGCGCTGTAACTGCTCGGGGCGTCCACTATGACAAAGCGACAGTTCCGAGACTGCCCACCCAGGGTCACATGGAGCCCCACCCCTCCTTCTACTTCCTTCCTCTCCCCCAAAAATCCGAACAGAGGGCCATCCGAGGCCAACACCCTTCTGGGTTCCACCTCCATCTTGTCGAATGCCTTCTTGAAGATGACATTGACCGAACTCCCATTGTACACTAGGATTCGGGAGACGGTGAAGTTCTCGATCGCCGTCTGGATGACCAGCGCGTCGCAGAACGGGTCCTCGTAGCTCGGCATGTCCTTCTGGGTGAAAATAATTTTTCGGCCGGGGGTGGAGCGGTGGATGTTGACGCTACGCTCCGGCGGTAGATGGTATGGAGACTAGCCTTGCGGGTTGCCTCCACCCCTACCCCCCCATGGATCACTCTGATCCCTCCCCTATTCCCCAGATCTGCTCTATCCTCACACCTTTCCTCCTCCTCCTCCCGAGATTCCACCTCCACGGTCCTTAATGGCTGCTGCTGTGGTGGCGCGGGCGCTCTGCCCCTCTTCACCTCCAGGAACTCCGGACAGGTGTCCGTTGAGTGGCCTTCCACATCGTGGAAGATGCAATATGGCACCGCCACTTCTCTTGCCCCAGTCTCTGCTATCATGTTCCTTCTTCTCCTAGCGGCCGCCGTCTCCGCTTCTCCTCCCCTTCCCCTTCCTCTTCCCCGGCCAATTGCCATGGCCTGTTGAGGTGGGGGAGGTAACTGCATCGGGCCCTGCCTCCACCCCAACTGGGGGGGGTCTCCATTGTCCTTCGAAACGGTTACCCCTTCCTGGTCCGTAACCCCTTCCCTGCCCCTGCATTCCTCCACCTTGCGGCCTCCATCCCCCCTCCGGGGCCCGGGGCTCTTCCCTTCTTCTGACCTCTTGTTGCCTCATCTCAGGCTCACTGAGCTTTGCTAGCCTCTTGGTGAGCTCTGGGTTGGCTTCTTCGCTTGCTACTTCCTCTGCCACCCTCTCCATCAGCTCCTCATAGGAGACGGGGGCCTTCCTCTTCAACGCCATCTTGAAAAAGCTTTCCTTCAACCCGACCGTGAAGGCGAGTTGAAGTGCAAACCCAGGCACCTCCTGAGTGAGCTGCACTTCCTCCTGGAACCGATCCGCATACTGAGCCAACGTCTCCCTGGACTCCTGCTTCACCGCGAAGAGGGAATCAGCGTCTTTCTTCCTCCTTTTTGAAGTCAAAAATCTCAACAAGAAACTTCGGCGCAGGTCCTCGAACGCGTAGATAGAGCCTGCCGGAAGTGAATGAAACCAGTCCCTGGCCTTCTCCTTGAGAGTGACGACGAAGAGCCGACACTTGAAGGCATCGGACATCGGCCTGATGGAGACCGAGTCCTCGAAAGACTGCAGATGCTGAACTGGGTCATCTCTGCCATTGTAGTACACTCTATCCCATTCCCCGAATCCCGCTGGAACGGGTGCAGACAACACCAACTCGCAGAAGGGACTTCCCCCTCCTGCCATCTTTTCTCGCTCGGCTCGCGGACCTAGCTCACTCGCCAAGCTTGGGATCGCACTCGCGAGGGCGACGTTCGCCTGAACCACCCCGACTGTAGCCGCATCCTCCTGGCGCGCGCTCGCCTGCGCCGCGCTTGCTGGGGCAGAGCTTGTCGGCACCGAACTCGCCGGCGCGGAGCTCGCCAACACCGGGCTCGCCGGACTGGCGAACAGCACTCGCCCTTCCCTGTCATGCCCTGGTTCGACGGCAACTTCTTTTCCAGCCCTTCCTCATGGTGCCCTCTCGCCGACTGTGGTTGGGGGAGTGGTCGCCTGAGGTGCCGGGGTCGCAAACTCATTTCGCAGAGCCGTGACCGTGAACCCCAAGGTGTCGAGCACCTCCTTCCTGAAATCCGCGAACATCCTAGCCATTGCTTCCTGAGGGGTCTCGCCGAACTCCTCGCCCTGCTCTTCATCTTCAGCCATAACTCTTCTCTGGGACTTTCTTGAACCAGCCGCGCTCCACGCTCACCGCACCAAAATGTTGAAACCGATTTCTCGGTCTCGTGTGGAGCTCGGGGCCCTCACCGAAATGAGGGGCAGCTAGCCCTTACCGGTCCCTCGGGAGAGGTAAGGCCGACGATTTGAGCAAAGAACAAAGACCCCAGTCTCAGCGAGGAGGTTCCTCCACTAACCCGGAAGATCGTTGAGCGCTTCCCCTCCCAAGCCAAAGCTAAGACTCGGGCACCTTGGAGAGCTAGAGAGCCCAAACCAAAGCGACCTAGGGAGAGAAGAGCTCAAAGATAATGAACCGGTCTTCTTCCAAGGTGCCCTTTGAGGTCTATTTATAGATTTTAGTTTTGTGGTCTGTCAATAACCAAATCCCGCTGTCCATTCTCACTATCCGCACACTGGATTGGTCTGCTAACAGCCAAACTCCGCTGTTCGGAGAGGCTAAATGCAGACCACCGGAGGCCTCTTGGTAAAAATCCCTTCCTGGACTTTTACGGGGCGAGCCAGCCCGCTTCGCGACCTCCCTCGCGAGTGGAGCTCGCGAGCCTCTGGGTCGGCGAACCCCAGAGGTATTATCGGCACATTACGTGGCTCGCTCGCCTGCACTACCTCGGCGAGTCCCAGGATGACTATCCGCTCTCACCCTAGGCGGGCTCGCCTAGCGAACTCCTTCCTCAACTGGTTGGGCTCGCCAATAGCGACCCGGCCAAGCCCCAAAATGGCTATCCGCACCCCAAAATGGCTAACTGTACCCCAAAATGGCTAACTGTACCCCAAGGTTCCGGGCTCGCCTAGCGAACTCCTTCCCCAACTAGTCGGGCTCGCCTAGCGAACTCCTTCCCCAACTGGTCGGGCTCGCCTGCACTACCCTTGCCGAGCCTCAAAGGAGCCGGTTACCTTCCCTCCGCTGGGCTCGCTCGCCTGCGCAGTCCCTTGCTCTTCCTTGGCCTGCCTCGCCGGAGTTCAGGGTTCGCCCCTCTTGGCTCCCCTCCTCGAGCGCGAGCCGCTGATTTCTTCCTGGCGAACATCGGGGTTGTACAGCTGAACCGAGGCACTGTCCCATCATCCGTTCCAGAGTTTTACGAGGTTTAAGTCGGAGGCTCATTTTCCAACCTAGCATGTGGATCAATTTTACCGGCCTTTTCTTTTTTCTTCTCTGAAGATTCTTACTGTGACAGAAAAAGCTTCCCAGTCCCGTGTTTCCGGGAGAGGAAGGGTTTTATTTATCAATCTATAGGGATTACAAGGGTGGGACATACACATTCCCCCTTAGGGGTAGAACCTTTTCAGGTCATCACCGCTCCAAGTATTCCCAAGCAGCTCTCCTGAATCAGCTGAAGGCCGATAATCTTCTGAAGCCGGAGGCAATGGGATTGACAGTGGGGGATCTCATTCCAGCACTGCTCACCGAAGAGTCCACCTCCCCCTTGCGAGCATCCTCGCCACTACCTAGCGATGTTGTGGACGACGATGACGAGGATGACGATGATGATGATGATGATGACGACGATGGCGGTGATGATGCTGCTAATGAGCCCGATGTATATATAGAAGGCGAGGATGTCGCCTAGTCGCCTGGGCTCCCTTTTTGCTCGCCCAGCGACCTTTTTTGTGCAGTCCTTTTTGTATACACCGTCCTTAGGTCACCATCCTACTTGGATGCTTTGAAGTCTTCGAAGGATGACGTCAAGTAAAGCATGGCAGCCGGACAGGTCCAAGGGGACACACCGTCCTTAGGCCACCATCCTACTTGGATGCTTGAAGTCTTCGAAGGATGACGTCAAGTAAGGCATGGCAGCCGGACAGGTCCAAGGGGACACACCGTCCTTAGGCCACCATCCTACTTGGATGTTTGAAGTCTTCGAAGGATGACGTCAAGTAAGGCATGGCAGCCGGACAGGTCCAAGGGGACACACCGTCCTTAGGCCACCATCCTACTTGGATGCTTGAAGTCTTCGAAGGATGACGTCAAGTAAGGCATGGCAGCCAGACAGGTCCAAGGGGACACACCATCCTTAGGCCACCATCCTACTTGGATGTTTGAAGTCTTCGAAGGATGACGTCAAGTAAGGCATGGCAGCCGGACAGGTCCAAGGGGACACACCGTCCTTAGGCCACCATCCCACTTGGATGATGAATGCCGGCCAAACCTATTTCCTGCTGCTCAACATGTTTAAGGAGAGTTTAAGCTCACTTAAGCATAATAACTCATACAATCGGAGGAAAAGCTGGAAACAAGACGCTTTGAAGCGAGCTGGTTTAAATTGATCACTTCCTTGCCCGATCGGAAGGTCGGTGTCCAGACTCCCTCCCTGTAATCTCTCCAGTCGGATGAGAAGTGCAATCGATACGAACCGTGGCCAACATGCAAGGGGGGAGCTGATCTCGACCGTCAATGCAGAGGCTTGGTCTTAAAGGGTTGCTGAACCGAGGCACTGTCCCACCATCCGTTCTGGAGTTTTTACGAGGATTAAGTCGGAGGCTCGTTTTCCAACCTTGCCTGTGGACCAATTCTACCTGTTTTTCTTTTTTATTTTAGGAGCTTACAGCTCTCAAGGGTATGCGACGCCTTTATTCAAGGGTCCCCTAAGCTAGTTAAATTGATCGCCCCCTTGCCAGATCGGAAGGTTGGCATCCAGACTTCTTCCCTGTAATCCCTCCAGTCGAATGAGAAGCGCAGTCGATACGAACCGTGGCCAACATGCAAGGGGGGAGCTGATTTCGACCGTCAATGCAGAGGCTTGGTCTTAGAGGGTTGCTGAACCGAGGCACTGTCCCATCATCCGTTCCGGAGTTTTACGAGGTTTAAGTCGGAGGCTCATTTTCCAACCTAGCATGTGGATCAATTTTACCGACCTTTTCTTTTTTCTTCTCTGAAGATTCTTACTGTGACAGAAAAAGCTTCCCAGTCCTGTGTTTCCGGGAGAGGAAGGGTTTTATTTATCAATCTATAGGGATTACAAGGGTGGGACATACACATTCCCCCTTAGGGGTAGAACCTTTTCAGGTCATCACCGCTCCAAGTATTCCCAAGCAGCTCTCCTTCTTGGTTCTGCAGTCAGTATCCTCAGGTTAGGAGTGACTCGTGGATGATGAAGGGCCCTTCCCAGTTTGGATGGAGCTTTCCGATGGCCGCTGATCGTCCCGCCGCGTCTACCTTCTTCAGGACCAGGTCACCTTCTTGGAAGTGCTTGAGGCGAACATTTTTATCGAAATACCTCGCCATTCGTCGCTTGATCTCCTTTTTCCTGGCATAAGCTAAATCTCTAAGTTCTTCGATGTAGTCGAGAGATAGCTTTTGAGCCTCCTCATTCTCTAGTCGCCATCCCTCACTTCCGCCCTCGGCGGCGATCACCCTTGGACTTCTGACTTCAAACTCTACTGGGATGAGAGCTTCCGATCCGTGAGAGAGCTTGAACGGTGTCTCCCTGGTAGCTGAGCTAGGAGTGGTCCTCAAAGCCCACAGGACCAAGGGGAGCTGGTCCGCCCAGTTGCCTCTCAGATTCTCCACCTTCTTCTTCAGCAGGTTGATGATCAGCTTGTTGGCGGCCTCCACTTGGCCATTGCTCCTTGGGTGATACACGGAGGCGAATCGAAGATCAGTTCCCAGCTGTCTGCAGAAGTCTTCCAGCTCCAAGTTGGCAAACTGAGGACCGTTGTCGGTGACGATGGCGAGAGGAATCCCAAACCTACAGACGATCTCCCCCCAGATGAAGTTCTTCACGACTTGAGAGGTGGTCTTGGCTAAAGCTTTGGCCTCGATCCACTTGGAGAAATAGTCGATCATGATGAGAATGAACTTCCTCTGGCCACTAGCTAGGGGGAAAGGGCCAATCAAATCCATTCCCCAAATGGCGAACGGCCATGGGGCGGTGATTGATCGGAGCTGCTGGGCTGGCTGCAACTGGAGGGGGCGAAGAGCTGGCACTTCTGGCACTTCTTCGTGAAGATCTCAGCATCTTTCCGGATAGTAGGCCAGAAGTAACCATGCCTCAAGACCCTCTGCTCTAAAGTGTGAGTCCCAGAATGACTTCCACACTCTCCCGAGTGGATCTCTTCTAACACCCGGGGTACTTCGTCTTCAGAGATACATCTGGCTAGGGGGCCCGAGATGGTTTTACGGTACAGCTCCCCATCCTGCAAAAGATAGTACGCCGCTTTGTACCGAAACCTTCTCTGATCCCCTTCACTTGCTGGAAGCTGGCCGGTGGCAAGGAATGCCACAAAAGGATCCGTCCATGAGGGGCGCTGCTCGATCTCCATCATCTCCCCTTCTTCGATAAACGGCCGGAACAGCTCGGTGATGGTTTCCCCAGCTCTTGGCCCATACTTGGCCAAACGGTCCGCCGCCGAGTTTTCCTCTCTCGGGACGTGCTCGACGAAGAACGACTGGAAGCCTCCAATCAATCCCTTGACCTTCACCAAGTATTTCTGTAGGATGGTGTCGCGTACTTCGAACTCTCCTCTGATCTGTGACGCGACCACCATTGAATCCGTAAAGGCCCGAACATCACGGATCCCTAACTCCTTGGCGAGGCGCAAGCCTGCCACTATGGCCTCGTACTCTGCCTGATTGTTTGTGACGGGAAAGAGGATCTCGACGGCCTGCTCGATCCTCGTTCCCTGTGGGCTGACAAAAACGATGCCCACTCCTACAGAGCTCTTTCCCGAAGCTCCGTCAACAAACATCTTCCAAGGGATTGGGTCGAACATCTCTTCCCCTGGCTCTGCTTCTGCCGAGAAGTCTGCTAAGAAGTCTGCTACCGCTTGGGCCTTGATCGCCACCCGAGGTGAGAAAGAAATGTCGAACTCGCTGAGTTCTACCGACCATTTCGCTAATCTCAATGAATGCTCCACTCCTTCCAAGATGCTTCGGAGAGGATGATCAGTCACTACTCGGATGGAGTGATCCTGAAAATAAGGTCGGAGCTTCCGCGCCGACACCACCAAGGTGAAGGCAAGCTTTTCCAGGATTGGATATTTCAGCTCCGCCTTCTTTAGTACCCGGTTGACGTAGTAGATGGGTAACTGTTTCTTCCTCTCTTCTCGGACTAGCACAGAGCTCATAGCCTCTGCCCCTACTCCAAGGTAGATGAGCAGGTCTTCGCCTTCTTTTGGGCTCTGAAGGAGAGGTGTCTGAGTTAACTGCTCCTTTAGCTTCACGAATGCCTTCTCGCATACTTCGGACCACTCAAAATTCTCCATTTTGCGGAGTGTTCTGAAGAATGGGGAGCACTTCTCCCCGGCCTTTGACAGGAAGCGGCTAAGACCCGTCAACCTTCCAGTCAACCTTTGTACCTCCTTTATTGTCTTCGGGGAAGGCATCTCCAGAATCGCCCTAACCTTGTCGGGGTTAGGCTCTACTCTTTCTGGGGTAAGGAGATGCCCCAGGAATTTGCCTCTTCCTGCTCCAAAGACGCACTTCGCAGGATTCAACCTCATTTTGAACCTCCTTAGCGTCGCAAAGGTCTCCACCAGATCCACAATGTGTTCCTGGACATTCTTGCTTTTAATCAAGAGGTCGTCCGCATACACCTCCAGGTTCCTCCCCTTTTGTTCCTTGAAAACGTGATCCATCATCCGCTGATAGGTGGATCCGGCATTCTTCATCCCGAAGGGCATCATTTTGTAGCTGTAGCAGCCATCATCAGTGATGAAGGAAACATCGCGGCAGTCAGGGGGATGCATCCGGATCTGATGGTATCCTGAAAACGCATCAAGAAAACTCATTACAGAAAAACCGACGGCTGAATCAACCAGCGCGTCGATTCGAGGCAAGGGATAACAATCCTTTGGGCAGCTTTTATTCATCAAAGAAAAGTCTACACACATTCGCCAGCTGCCCCCTACTTTCTTAACCATTACAACATTTGAGACCCAGCCTGGATACTGGATCTCTGACACAAACCCTGCGTCTAGCAGCTTCTTCACCTCATGCCGGATTGGCTCGGCCAGGATAGTGGCATTCTTCCTCTTTCTCTGGCGGACGGGCTGGGCCGTGGGATCCAAATTGAGGTGATGACAAGCGACCTCAGAATCGATCCCCGACATCTCTGCTGCGCTCCAAGCAAAGATGTCGACGTTCTCTTAAAGACACGCCGCCATCCTTATCTTCTCCTCGATCTTCAGGGACCCGCCGATCTTCACCAGCCCGAATGCTCCTGTTGCGGAGAGCACCTCGATCTCCTCGACTTCCTCAGCTACCTCCAGCCTAGCCGGGCTCTCCATCACCCTTCCGAATTCTTCCGCGTCAGCCATCCAGCTGATGGTACTGACGGCGCTGAGGTAGCACTCTCTGTCGGCTCTTGGATCGCTCCTGATCCTCACCTGAACATCCCCCTGGCAGTACTTCAAGCACTGATGGTAGGAGGATGGGACGGCCCTGAAGGCGTTGAGAAGTGGCCTCCCGAAGATGGCCTTGTAATAGCTCGGGGCGTCGACGATTACGCATCGACAGTTGATGGAGGTGCCACCGAGGGTTACAAGGAGATCTGCCCCTTCTTCCACCTCCTTCTTCTTCCGGAGAAGCCAAAGAGGGGACCATCTGCTGCTCGAACTCTATCGGGCCTGACTCCTAGTCCTTCGAACGTCTCTTTGAAGATGACGTTCACGGAGCTACCGTTGTCGACCAAAATTCGATCAACGGTGAAGTCTTCCACTGCGGCCTGGATGACGAGGGCATCATGGAAGGGATTCTCATTCCCTAGCATGTCCTCCTCGGAGAAGGTGATCTCCTCCAATGAGGGCGGGGCTTGCGAGGTCGAAGCGACGCTCCGACGGTAGATCTGATGGAGGCTCCCCTTTCAGGACGCTCCCAGCCCGGCTCCCCCATGGATCACTCCAACTCCTCCTCCTCCTCGACTCCCTTGGCCAAGCTCTCCTCGGCCTCCGTGGTCGACGCGATCCTCGTTCCTCCTTCGGACGACGGCAGCCTGCCCTGCCTGCGGCTCGGCAGGGGCCTCGATCCTCCGCTGCTCCCCTCCGGCTTCCCCTGCGGCTAGCTTCCTTCTGGCCTCCCAAAAAGCTGGGCAGGCCATCATGGCATGCCCCTCCGCCTGGTGGAAGTCGCAGTAGAGCGGAACCTCTTCCATCTGCTCCTTCCTTGGCTGCTTCTTGTTCTTCTTCTTGCCCTGATGGTACCTAGGCCTGACAACCATCATGGCTTCATCTCTGCTTCCCCCTTGCCTTCCCTGCTGGTGGTAAGGCCTTCTCTCGGGGGATCTCCCCCTCTGATCCTGACGCTGGTGTCGTCTAGCCGGCCTCCATGGCGGCCGGTTGTCCGGAACCTGATAGCGCCTCTCCTCTTCTCGACGCTCCGGAGCCATGACGAGTCGCCTCTCGTCGTTCCTGCTTGGCTCCTCCCTTCTCCTCTCTTCTCGCCGCTCTGGCTTCTTCCTTTCTGCCCTCGGGGGCTCTTCCCTCTTTCTCTTCTCTGGGACCTTCTCCCTCCCTTCCTCTTCTGCCTTGGTCAGCTCCGCTAACTTGGCCAAGAAGTCCCGGTTGGAAGCCTCTCCCTGAACGAATTGTTGGCCCTCACGATGAGGTTGTCGTAGGAGTAGGGAGGGTTCCTGCCGAGCTCCAGCTTGAAGAGGCCTTGCCCTATCCCGAACGTCAAGGCCAATTGCAGGATGGTGCGATCCACCTCCTCGATATGCAGCACTTCCTCCTGGAAATGCTCGATATAGGCCCCCAACGGCTCATCCGGCCTCTGGGTCACAAGGAACAGAGCTGTCGCCTCCTTCTTCAGCTTCTGGGCCGTGGCGAACCGGGTCGTTACTCCACGGCACAGGTCTTCGAAACAGTAGATCGAGCCCAGAGGCAACTGGTGGAACCAGTCCCTGGCTTTCCCTGTAAAAGTGATGGCGAACAGCCGACACTTGAACGCATCCAACATGGTTCGGATAGTGATAATATCCTCAAACCACTGGATGTGACGAATAGGGTCGTCCCTCCCGGTGTAGTATTTCAACACAGGATCCCTGAATCCTTCCGGCACGGGCGCGACAAGGATGTCTTCACAGAATGGGCTCCTCCCACTCGCTGGACGACGGTCTTCAAGATGGCGAGTATCATGGCCATACTCGCCATAAGGCCGAGTATCCTGATATCTCGCCTTCTCTTCCACCTCGCGGAAGCGAATTCCTTGCGAGGATTGCGGGAAGGGCTGCGACCTCCTAGGTCGCTCGGGCTCCGGATTGACGTGCTCCTTGCCTGCGCGCTGGGTGCGCTCCTCGCCCTCGGTCAACACCGGGCGATTAGGTGAGGTCGCCGTGACCTCCGCACCCTGCTGGAACACTGCTCGCATAGCCCCTTCCATGCGCTGGGCGAATGCTTCGAACACTTCCATCGTCACGAACCTGCCAGTTCCTGACGAGTTGACGACCATTTCTTCGTGGTCGCCTTCTACGACCATCTTGTTTTCCTACTAGTTTTCTCCCTCTGGCTGCGATCCACGCTCACCGCACCAAAGTGTTGACGCCAGGAAAATCTTGACCTCAAAATTCGGACCTTAGCAGCTGGAGGCTACTTGCCCAGCTGTCCGACGAGATGGTCAAGCTGGCGACTATGAGGAAGCTAGGAGAGCAACAACAACAGGACCCCAGGTGCTGCGGCAGGGAGGTCCCACCACGTACCCGGAAGCTCAAAGGAGTCTTCCCCTCCACAACCAAGAATGGCCGAGCAGGGTACGAGGAAGGCACCGGCTTGGCTAGCAAGCAGGGGTGACGGGCTCGAGAATTCAGAAATCGGGATCCAGAAGCTCAAGCACAGGTGCTAATCCAAGTACCTCTGGGGTCCTATTTATAGGCAACCAAGGGGTAGGGGGGTTTTATAGCCCAGCCCTAACCTGGCGACATACGGGATACTCGGCACGTATCTTCGACCATAGTCGCCCACCTGGCGAGTATTAGTTGCTGCTCGCCAACCTTCTACCGCTCCTGCTGGCTGATTTGTCTTGTGTCTTGGACTGCTGGTCTCTGTGCTGACCCTTTGACATTTGACTTCTGCCTACGTGGCCTTGAGTGGGTCCTACCCTCGGAGAATAAGGGTTGTACACCCGCGGTCCAACTCGTCCGCCAGAAGAAGAGGAGGACCGCCACCATCCTTGCCAAGCCAATCCGGGAGGAGGTGAAAAAACTGCTCGATGCAGGCTTTGTATCGGAGATCCAGTACCCAGGCTGGGTCTCCAATGTTGTAATGGTGAAAAAAATGGGGGGGTAGCTGGAGAATGTGTGTTGACTTTTCCTTGATGAATAAAAGCTGCCTGAAGGATTGTTATCCCCTGCCTCGAATCGACGCGCTGGTTGATTCAGCCGTCGGTTTTTTTGTGATGAGTTTCCTTGATGCGTTTTCAGGATATCACCAGATCCGGATGCATCCCCCCGATTGTCGCGATGTCTCCTTCATCACCGATGATGGCTGCTACAGCTACAAGATGATGCCCTTCGGTTTGAAGAATGTGGGAGCCACCTACCAGTGGATGATGGACCACATCTTCAAGGGACAAAAGGGGAGGAACCTGGAAGTGTACGTGGATGACCTCTTGATCAAAAGCAAGAGCGTCCAGGAACACGTGACCGATCTGGTGGAGACCTTCGCGACGCTGAGGAAATTCAAAATGAGACTCAATCCCGCGAAGTGCGTCTTTGGAGCTGGAAGAGGAAAGTTCCTGGGACATCTCCTTACCCCGGAGGGAGTAGAGCCTAACCCCGACAAGGTTAGGGCGATCCTGGAGATGTCGTCCCCAAAGACGATGAAGGAAGTCCAACGGTTGACAGGAAGGCTGGCGGTTCTTAGCCGCTTCCTCTCAAAGGCCAGTGAGAAATGCTCTCCATTCTTCAAGACACTCCGCAAAACTGAAAGCTTCGAGTGATCCGAAAGATGTGAGACGGCGTTCGAAAGACTGAAGGAGCAGTTGACTCAAACACCTCTCCTTCAGAGCCCAAAGGAAGGCGAAGACCTGCTCATCTACCTGGGAGTAGGAGCAAAAGCAGTGAGTTCCGTGTTGGTCCGAGAGGAAGGAAGGAAGCAGTTGCCCATTTACTATGTCAGTCGGGTGTTGAAGAAGGCGAAGTTGAAATATCCGATCCTGGAGAAGCTCGCTTTCGCCCTGGTGGTGTTGGCGCGGAAGCTCCAGCCTTACTTTCAAGCTCACTCCATTCGGGTTGTGACTGATCATCCTCTCTGAAATGTCCTAGAGGGAGTGGAACATTCTGGGAGGTTAGCGAAATGGTCGGTAGAACTCGGCGAGTTCGACATTTCCTTCTCCCCCCGGGTGGCTATCAAGGCCCAAGCAGTAGCAGACTTCCTGGCTGACTTCTCGGTGGAAACGGAGCCAGGAGAAGAGGCTCTCAATCTGATCCCATGGAAGATGTTTGTGGACGGAGCTTCGGGCAAAAGTTCTGTGGGGGTGGGCATCGTGCTCGTCAGCCCACAGGGAACAAGGATCGAGCAAGCCGTCGAGATCCTCTTCCCCGTCACAAACAACCAAGCAGAGTACGAGGCCATAGTGGCAGGCTTGGGCCTTGCCAAGGAGTTGGAGATCCGTGATGTCCGGGCTTTCACGGATTCGATGGTGGTCGCGTCGCAGATTTGAGGCGAGTTCGAGGTGCGCGACACCATCCTGCAAAAGTACTTGGTAAAGGTGAAAGGGCTGATTGGAGGCTTTCAGTCCTTCTTCGTCGAGCATGTGCCGAGAGAAGAGAACTCGACAACAGATCGCTTAGCCAAGTATGGGACGAGGGCTGGAGGAACTATTACCGAACTCTTCCATCCATCCATTGAAGAAGGGGAGATGATGGAGATCGAGCAACGCCCTTCGTGGATGGATCCCTTTGTGGCCTTCCTAGTCAGCGGCCAGCTCCCGGCGGACGAAGGTGATCAAAGAAGATTCTGGTACAAGGCGGCGTACTATTTACTGCAAAACGGAGAGCTGTACCGCAAAACCATCTCAGGCCCCCTGGCCAGATGTGTCTCTGAAGACGAAGTACCTCGAGTGTTGGAAGAGATCCACTCGGGAGAGTGTGGAAGCCATTCTGGGACTCGCACTTTGGAACAAAGGATCCTAAGGCAAGGCTACTTCTGGCCTACTATCCGGAAGGATGCCGAGACCTTCTCGAAGAAGTGCCAGAAGTGTCAGCTCTTCGCCCCTCTTCAGTTACAGCCGACCCAGCAGCTCCGATCAATCACCGCCCCATGATCGTTTGCCATCTGGGGGATGGACTTGATCGGCCCTTTCCCTCAAGCAAGTGGCCAGAGGAAGTTCGTTCTCGTCATGATCGACTACTTCTCCAAGTGGATCGAGGCCAAGGCTTTGGCCAAGACCACCTCTCAAGTCGTGAAGAACTTCATTTGGGGAGAGATCGTCTGCAGATTTGGAATCCCTCTCGCCATCGTCACCGACAACGGTCCCCAGTTTGCCAGCCTGGAATTGGAAGATTTCTGCAGGCAGCTGGGAACCGATCTTCGATTCGCCTCCGTACACCATCCCATGAGCAATGGTCAAGTGGAGGCCGCCAACAAGCTGATCATCAATCTGCTGAAGAAGAAAGTCGAGAACCTGAGAGGTAATTGGGCGGACCAGCTCCCCTCGGTCCTTTGGGCTTTGAGGACCACTCCTAGCTCAGCCACCGGGGAGACACCGTTCAAGCTCTCTCACGGGTCGGAAGCTCTCATTCCAGTAGAGTTTGAAGTCAGAAGCCCAAGGGTGGTAGCCGCGGAAGACGGAAACGAAGAATGGCGATTGGAAAATGAGGAAGCCCAGAAGCTGTCCCTCGACTACATCGAAGAGCTCCGAGACCTGGCCTCAGCTAGGCAGGAAGAGATCAAGCGCCGAATAGCAAGACATTTTGACAAAAATGTCCGCCTCAAGCACTTCCAAGCAGGTGACCTGGTCCTAAAGAAAGTGGACGCGACAGGCAGGTCAGCAGCCGTCGGGAAGCTCAACCCGAACTGGGAAGGACCCTTCATCATCCAGGAAGCTCTCATGACCGGAGGGTACCGCTTGCAGAACCAGGAAGGCGAGCTAATAGGGAACACCTTGAGCGGCGATGACCTGAAAAGGTTTTATCCCTAAGGGGAATGTACATGCCCCCTCCTTTTGTAAATTCGTTTATAAATAAAAATTTACGTCTCCCTGAAATATGGGATGAGGCAGTCCTTCCTATCTCAGAAAAATCTTTTAAGGAAGAAGGCCAGTATAGTCGATCTCCACGCTAGGTTGGGAAATGTGCATCCGACTTAACCCTCGTAAAAACTCAGAACGGATGATGGGACAGTGCCTCGGGTGTGCGTTCCCTTAAGTCCAAGCCTCTGCAATGACGGCCGAGATCAGCTCCCCCCTTGCACGTTGGCCGCGGTTCCCACCGACCGCATTTCTCGTCCGACTGAAGAGATTGCCAGGAGAAAAGTCTGGACGCTGACCTCCCGATTCGGCGAAGAGATGATCGATTTAACTAGCTCAGGGGACCCTTGAATAAAGGTGTCGTGCACCCTCGAGGGCTAAAAGCCCATAACAAAGCGATGCGTTTCCGATTATTTCCTCCAATTATGTGAGTTAATGTGCTTAAGTGTGCTTAAACTCCCCGTTTAATTATTGAGCAACAGGAAACAGGTTAGGTCGGCATTCAGCATCCAAGTTGGATGGAGGCCTCGGGATGGTGTGTTCCTTTGGAACCTCCCCGACTTTCAGTCCCTACTTGACGTCATCCATCGCAGACGTCCAGCATTCAAGTAGGATGGAGGCCTCGGGATGGTGTGTCCCCTTGGACCTCCCCGACTGCCACTCCCTGCTTGACGTCGTCCTGCATCAATATTCACCGCCGCAAGTTGAAACACGAGCCTCTGACCTAACCCTCGTAAAAGCTCAGAACGGATGATGGGACAGTGCCTCGGGTGTGCGTTCCCTTAAGTCCAAGCCTCTGCAATGACGGCCGAGATCAGCTCCCCCCTTGCACGTTGGCCGCGGTTCCCACCGACCGCACTTCTCGTCCGACTGAAGAGATTACCAGGGGAAAGTCTGGAAGCCGGCATTCCAACTTTGGGAAAGGGCAAGACCGATTCGACCGACCGAAGAATGGAGACATTTCGGCATCCAAGTAGGATGGAGACCTCGGGATAGTGTGTCCCCTTGGACCACCCCGACCGTCATTCCTTACTTGATGACATTCTTCGTCGACATCCGGTATCCAAGTAGGATGTAGGCCTCGGGAAGAGGTGTCCCTCCAGACCTTCCCGACTGCCATTCCCTATCTCTTTCCCCTTAAAAGTCCATTGTTATTAAATAATTCTAATAAACTCTTCACCAGGTGTAAGGCAAGGTCTTGAGAGCATGTGTCCCTCGGGGCCCTCCAAGTGCCCCTCACGACTCGACTCAAACAGAAGGAACCATTGAAAAGGCGAGTATGAAGGTAATACTCGTCGGATAGGCGAGCATACACGTGCAAGTATACACATGCGAGCATGCAGGTGCGAGTATGCAGGCGCGAGCATTCACTCCCGCCTCGAGCCTAAGAGCCTAGCGAGCACTCAACCTCGCCTCGAGCCTAAGATGTTGGAGTTATCATTGTGATCTAGAAGTGGTCAAACATGTAATGTCACTGCCAACGCGATATGAACCTGCAGGGTCGCACATAAGAGCATGTGGAGAAGTTGGAAGATTGACTGTGTTGGTAAGGGTTACCAATCATCATAATAGAATGGGGAAGTCCAGCAATTGTTGCTGTCTAAATTCGTCGGATATGACTTGTCGGATTCGTCGGATTCGTCGGATCATTCCGTGGAATCTCGACGAATTGTCACAGATCCTTCACTCGGCAAATGTTTCTGTCTGATTGGATTCGTCGGAATTCGTCGGATCATTCCGTGGAATCCCGACGAATTGTCACAGAGATCCTTCACTCGGCAAATGTTGCTGTCTGATTGGATTCGTCGGAATTCGTCGGATCATTCCGTGGAATCCCGACGAATTGTCACAGAGATCCTTCACTCGGCAAATGTTGCTGTCTGATTGGATTCATCGGAATTTGTCGGATCATTCCGTGGAATCCCGACAAATTGTCACAGAGACCCTTCACTCGACAAATGTTGTCGTCTGATGTGATTCGTCGGAATTCGTCGGAATTCGTCGGATTGTCCCGTGAAAACTCGACAAATGCTGTTCCGTGGAATCCCGACGAATTATAACAGAAGCCCCTATTCTGCTGTGTGGTCTGCGGATAGCGATTCTTCTAGAAGCCTGTTTATGCTTTGGATATAAATAGATCTTCTTTTAGGGTTCTCAGAACTTACAAAAGGGTTTAGCCGACGGAAGTGTTCCTCTCTCGCTCGAACCCTAGACAGAAAGTGTTCCGCCGCCCAGTTCGTCTCCGCCGACCTCCTCTCCGTCGATTGTCGCCGGGATTGTTCTTCCTGGAGCGAACCTAGCAGTTCGTGAAAGTGCAAGGTGCAGTTGTTCTTCCTTCCGAGTTGCGTGCGACGTGACTTGGCGTTCTCCCGGCTCGTGTGGACTTCTGTAGAGACGTAGACAATATTCTACGTGAGGACTCGCACAGCCGACGACAGGATTCAACTCGTGGAGCATCTAGGTTGGATTTGATCCAACTCCGCAAAGGTAATTTCATACCTAGCATTTTATTAACTTCTTGATTCAACATTCATGGCCCGATCAAAGTCTTTTGGGTTGTGATGTATGGTCATAGAAAAACCCAACAGTGGTATCAGAGGGAGGTTCTGGTCATGAATGTTGTTTCAGAAGTTAGGTTATTCCAGTACGTGCAAATCTAGGTATTTGGAAGCGTTCTAAATATTAAGATTTCTTCTTGGAATATCACATTTGATGTGATTTTGTGTGGTTTCTGGTGGTGGGATTTCAAAATTTTGGTCAGACCACCGCCAGGGGCGCGACCCCTTGGAACCCCGCCAGGAACGTCTGGGATTTCGTGGTAATTTCTAATTGTTAGAAATTGTTGTCTCCTTAGCAGTAACCGTCCCTCAAGTGGTTAATGAACCCTTGTATTGTTTTGGATTTTGAATCCAACAATGAGAGACGAGCTTGTCTACTGCTTTAAGTCGAGTTGTCTTTGTCTTTGTCCAATGCATGTAAATCTGAAGATTTGGAAGAGTTCTAAATGTCCAGATTTAGCCCTTTCGCCTATCAAAGGTTGATAGTCTTATGTTGTGCACATAAGGGATGCATGTAGATTTTAGAAAGCTTGTTTTTCTGTTGATGTGCACTTGATCAAATGTTGATCATGGTTAAGTGTTAACTTGCTATTAAAATCCCTTCATCAAATATTAAGTGTTCGGATGCCTTCCGATGGATGACACTCTTCCTGCCTCGATCGATGAAGTGTGGGCTTGCCAAAGCAAGGTGCATTAATCTATCTTGGTAAGGGTGCGAGCGGATAATTGTGATATCCCACTGTCGACATCGGGTCTAACTTAACTAGGTGACCTCAAAGGTTGAGTGCCTAGAGGCATAGGGTTGGCATGCACCATATGATGGATGCAAATAAGGAGTTGTTCACCAGTCATACAAGAGTTGCATGAGGATGCAATTGGCAAGCGTTGCCTACCTAAATAACCGCATTATGAGAGGAACGTCAAAGCGGACTCGTGGTGTTGGTGAAATACGGATCTTGTCCACTAAGAGAGTAGCTCGCATGGACTCTCTGAATTGATAGTGAGGGCTATCAATTTGAATAAAATAGTGGGAGTATTTAATTGAAGTCCAAATTAAAATAAATTGTTTTGGGAAATTTTGGTACTGATTAAATTCTGCATGAATTCTTGTAGAATTCCATGGCAAGTGGTTCACATTCCACCTTGTCCCTAAGAGCTATCCTTGAGAAGGACAAGCTTAGTGGGACGAATTATATGGACTGGAATAGGAACCTGAGAATTGTTCTCGGGCAAGAGCGAAAGCTCTACGTCTTGGAAGAAGAAGCCCCCGAGGTGCCGACCGGGAACTCGTCCCGTGTTGATAAGGATGCTTATAAGAAGTATACCGATGACGCCTTAGACGTCGAGTGTCTTATGCTTGCCACCATGAACTCTGAGCTTCAGAAGCAACACGAGAACATGGGGTGCAAGGAGATTGACGAGCACCTAAAGAAAATGTTTCAAGGGCAAGCTCGTCAAGAGAGGTTCGATGTCACGAAGGCCTTATTTCAGTGCAAAATGGGAGCTCGAGACTCGGTTGGTACTCACGTACTCAAGATGATTGGGTATATAGAGAACCTGGAGAGACTGGGTTTTCCTCTGGGTCAAGAGTTGGCCACAGATCTTATCCTGCAATCGTTGCCGGATAATTATGAGCAGTTCGTCTTGAACTACAACATGAATGAAATAGACAAGACACTGCCCGAGCTCCTAGGCATGTTGCGAACTGCCGAGATAAATATGAAGAAGGCCAAGCCTGCTAGTCCCATATTGATGGTACATAAAGGCAAGGGTAAGGCCAAGGGCTTCAAGAAGACGAAGGTGGGACCTAAGTCACATCTTGAGCCCAAATCTTCTGCGCTGAAAAAGAAGAGCACCGTGAAGGAAGGGAAATGCCACCACTGTGGCAAGGCTGGTCATTGGAGGAGGAATTGTCCTTCGTATATTGACGGTCTGCAGAAAATGAAGGGAGGTATGACTTCCGCTTCGAATATTTACGTTATAGAGATAAACCTTTCTGCTCCTTCATCTTGGGTATTGGATACCGGATGTGGTTCTCACATTTGTACAATTATGCAGGAACTGAAAAGGAGAAGATTGCTGAGTAAAGGAGAGGTGGACCTGCGCGTCGGCAATGGAGCAAGAGTTGCTGCTGTAGCCGTAGGGGTTTACCGTCTTTCTTTGCCCAGTGGGCTTGTAATAGAACTTAATAATTGTTATTATGTTCCGGCCATAACTAGAAACATTATATCCATTTCATGCTTAGGCATGATTGGATTTTCTTTTATAATTAAGAACAATTATTGTTCTATATTTAAGAATGATGTTTGTTATGCTGTAGCTCAATTGTTTAATGGTCTTTATGTTTTGAACCTGGACCATCCGATCTATAATGTAGATAATAATAAAAGACTAAGAACAAATGACTCAAATCCTACATATCTCTGACATTGTCGTTTGGGTCATATAAACAAGAAGCGCATTTCCAAGCTCCATAAAGATGGACTATTGGACTCATTTGATTATGAATCATTTGAGCGATGCGAGTCTTGTTTATTAGGCAAAATGACTAAAGCCCCTTTCACTGGTTATACTGAGAGGGCTGAGGATCTCTTGGGTGTTGTACATAGTGATGTATGCGGACCTATGAGTTCTATGGCTAGAGGTGGGTATTTTTACTTCGTTACATTTATTGATGATTTCAGTAGATACGGATACGTGTATCTTATGAAGTGCAAATCAAAAACTTTTGAAAAGTTCAAAGAGTTTAAGAATGAAGTGGAGAACCAATTGGGTAAAAAGGTTAAAGCACTCCGATCTGATCGAGGTGGCGAATACCTGAGTCATAAGTTCCGTGATCATCTGAAAGAGTGTGGTATTGTATCACAACTCACTCCACCTAGGACACCGCAGCATAATGGTGTGTCTGAGAGGAGAAATCGTACTCTGTTAGACATGGTACGGTCGATGATGAGTCATGCAGACTTGTCTGTTTCCTTTTGGGGTTTTGCTTTAGAGACTGCTGCAATGACACTGAATCGCGCTCCAACGAAAACGGTTCTAAAGACACCATATGAGATATGGACTGGGAAGCGTCCTAGTATGTCATTCATTAAAATTTGGGGTTGTGAGGCATACGTACGACGTCAAATGCCTGACAAGCTGGAACCCAAATCAGATAAGTGTTATCTAGTGGGATATCCTAAGGAAACGAAAGGATATTACTTTTACCTACCGTCTGAGGGCAAAGTGTTTGTCGCAAGGACGAGTGTCTTCTTGGAGAAAGAGTTCTTATCAAGAAAGACGCAAAAGGTAGAACTTGAAGAAGTTCAAGAACCACAAGTAGTGAATGAACCAGAATTGGATTCTGAGCCAGGACTACAAGATGTTGGAGCTGGAGAACCTGCTCAAGAGACACAAGTCCTACGTAGATTTGGTAGACCAAGATTTGAGCCTGAGAGATATGGATTTCTCGTGTCTCAAATAGGTAATGTGTTGCTTATGGATCATGATGATGAACCAGCGACCTACCAAGAGGCTATGAATGGACCGGACTCCGACAAATGGCTTGAGGCTATGAAATCCGAAATGGACTCCATGTATACAAACCAAGTTTGGAACTTGGCGGAACCACCTGAAGAGGTACGACCCATAGGGTGCAAGTGGGTCTTCAAGAAGAAGACCGGCATGGATGGGAATGTACAGACATTCAAAGGGCGACTGGTGGCTAAGGGTTTCAAGCAAATTCATGGTGTTGACTATGATGAGACCTTTTCCCCTGTTGCCATGGTAAAGTCCATTAGGATATTGCTTGCTATTGCTGCGTATTATGACTACGAGATCTGGCAGATGGATGTCAAAACGGCTTTCCTAAATGGAAACCTCCTTGAGGAAGTGTACATGACACAACTCGAGGGTTTTGTATCCCCAAATGAAGCCACTAAAATATGCAAGCTGAATAAGTCCATCTATGGATTGAAACAGGCCTCTAGAAGTTGGAATCTTCGTTTTGATAAGAAAATCAAAGAGTTTGGTTTTGTCAAGAACGAGGATGAACCGTGTGTTTACAAGCGAATCAGTGGGAGCATTGTTTTCTTCCTGATATTGTATGTAGATGACATACTGTTGATCGGGAATGACATACCTACCCTGAAAGTCGTTAAGAACAACCTAGGGAACTGCTTTTCTATGAAGGACTTGGGTGAAGCGACTTACATACTCGGTATTAAGATCTATAGAGATAGATCGAAGAAGTTGCTGGGTTTGACCCAAAGTACGTACATTGAGAAGGTGTTGAAGCGGTTCAACATGCTTGAGTCCAAGAAAGGATTTTTGCCCATGTCTCATGGTGTAAATCTCTCTAAGGACCAGTGTCCAAAATCTTGTGAAGATAAGGACCGCATGAAGTTGATTCCATATGCTTCGGCAATTGGGTCAATCATGTATGCGATGTTATGTACTCGACCCGATGTCTCTTTTGCTTTGAGCATGACTAGCAGGTATCAGTCTGATCCCGGTGAATGTCACTGGATAGCCGTAAAGAATATCCTGAAGTACTTGAGAAGGACTAAGGATGCATTCTTGGTGTATGGTGGAGAGGAAGAGCTCGTTGTAAGTGGTTACACGGATGCCAGCTTCCAAACTGATAGAGATGATTCGAAGTCTCAGTCAGGGTTTGTGTTTTGCCTGAATGGAGGAGCTGTGAGCTGGAAGAGTTCCAAGCAAGAGACAGTTGCTGATTCTACAACTGAGGCCGAGTATATCGCTGCGGCAAATGCATCGAAGGAGGCTGTATGGATTAGGAAATTCATCGGCGAGCTAGATGTAGTTCCTAGCATTGTTGGTCCCGTAGTTCTCTACTGTGATAACAATGGTGCAATTGCACAATCTAAGGAACCTAGATCCCATCAGCGCTCCAAGCACATACTTCGGCGGTTCCATCTTATTCGTGAGATTGTCGAACGAGGAGATGTGAACATTTGCAGAGTGCCGACTGAGGAGAATATTGCAGATCCACTGACAAAGCCTCTCGCGCAGAGAAAGCATGATGGTCATACTAGATCAATGGGTATACGATACCTGAGTGATCAACTCTAGTGGGAGTCTTGTGGGTTGCATGTAAAATATATATTCTGTTGGCTGTTTAATATTTATTCATATGATGAATTGTGTACCAATGATTTCCTTTTACAATTAATGGCAAGTTCTTTTATTACGATATACTGTTTCTATATGATAGAATAAAATTCGTGATAAATACCCTTAGAATGTTCGCTTCCATAGGACATCAAGTACGTGACTTGAATGTGAGAGCCTATGATTTTGAAGCTTCATTCTTAAAAGGTCCCTAGTCGAGGTATCATCGTAGAAGTTAAGGGTGATGATGATACATTAAGACTAGCATGTGTGTTGACTGATGACCGGTTCTCACAGGTCATGATATTGTGATATCAAGTCATCACGTGGGTACTTGTTAGTGAACAAGTTGTACTGGACAGACCCAACCTGAGACTACTTTGTGGATTGTTACTTAAAAGTGTCACAAGTAGGTCTCATTTGACAATGGTGTTGTGGTCCTTTGACCTGAAGTCACAGCATTCATCGAGTGAGTAAGAGCGTGCTTTGATGTCATCTAAAGTCTTCCTTGAAGAAGGTTGATAATAAGGGTGGTCGTTGGGTACGTTACGAATCATTTGGGTGTTTGAGTGTGAGCAGATATGGGATTTGTCCTCCTATATAACAGGAGTTGCATCCATGGGCCCCTTGATGGAATTGGACTGAGAAATGCATGGCCATGCTTGGTTGAGTCAATATGTGATATTGAGCTCACCATTCTCTGGAAGTCCATTCTAGATCAAGAAACTTGGATTGAGCTATTAAGAGGGTGACACGGTCCATGCCTCTAGTTCTTTCCGGATGTAAGGGACAAAGGGACAAAGACAACGCTGGAACATTGGTCATAAAGGCTTATGAGTTATGAACTCTTATTGCTTGGGGAGCAATGATGCATTGCTAGATGCCGCTCATTGTTTGTGAGGTTTTTGTTTGATACTTTCAAGATCAAGTGGGAGACTGTTGGAGTTACCATTGTGATCTAGAAGTGGTCAAACATGTAATGTCACTGCCAACGCGATATGAGCCTGCAGGGTCGCACATAAGAGCATGTGGAGAAGTTGGAAGATTGACTGTGTTGGTAAAGGTTACCAATCATCATAATAGAATGGGGAAGTCCAGCAATTGTTGCTGTCTGAATTCGTCGGATATGACTTGTCGGATTCGTCGGATTCGTCGGATCATTCCGTGGAATCTCGACGAATTGTCACAGATCCTTCACTCGGCAAATGTTGCTGTCTGATTGGATTCGTCGGAATTCGTCGGATCATTCCGTGGAATCCCGACGAATTGTCACAGAGATCCTTCACTCGGCAAATGTTGCTGTCTGATTGGATTCGTCGGAATTCGTCGGATCATTCCGTGGAATCCCGACGAATTGTCACAGAGATCCTTCACTCGGCAAATGTTGTTGTCTGATTGGATTCGTCGGAATTCGTCGGATCATTCCGTGGAATCCCGACGAATTGTCACAGAGACCCTTCACTCGGCAAATGTTCTCGTCTGATGTGATTCGTCGGAATTCGTCGGATTGTCCCGTGAAAACTCGACGAATGCTGTTCCGTGGAATCCCGACGAATTGTAACAGAAGCCCCTATTCTGCTGCGTGGTCTGCGGATAGCGATTCTTCTAGAAGCCTGTTTATGCTTTGGGTATAAATAGATCTTCTTTTAGGGTTCTCAGAACTTACAAAAGGGTTTAGCCGACGGAAGTGTTCCTCTCTCGCTCGAACCCTAGACGGAAAGTGTTCCGCCGCCCAGTTCGTCTCCGCCGACCTCCTCTCCGTCGATTGTCGCCGGGATTGTTCTTCCTGGAGCGAACCTAGCAGTTCGTGGAAGTGCAAGGTGCAGTTGTTCTTCCTTCCGGGTTGCGTGCGACGTGACTTGGCGTTCTCCCGGCTCGTGTGGACGTCTGTAGAGACGTAGACAATATTCTACGTGAGGACTCGCACAGCCGACGACAGGATTCAACTCGTGGGGCATCTAGGTTGGATTTGATCGAACTCCGCAAAAGTAATTTCATACCTAGCATTTTATTAACTTCTTGATTCAACATTCATGGCCCGATCAAAGTCTTTTGGGTTGTTTCTCTTTATTTCCGCTGCGCCTACATGTGATGTATGGTCATAGAAAAACCCAACATAAGAGCCTAGCGAGCACTCAACCTCGCCTCGAGCCTAAGAGCCCAGCGAGCATTCACTCCCGCCTCGAGCCTAAGAGCCTAAGCGACATTCAAGACAGGAAGTAAGGCAGAAGAAACAGACGAGCAAAATCTTGTCCCTTTTTTCTTTATATATCTGGTATAAATTACAAAAGAATCTTCCAAGGGCTTACAAAAGGTCGCCGGGCGAGCAAAAAAGGGTGCCCAGGCGACTAGGCGTCATCCTCGCCATCAATATCAGCATCTGGCTCGTCGCCACCAACGTCATCATCCTCGTCCTCGGAATCATCATCCTCGGAGTCACCAGACAGCTGGGAAGATGCTCGCAAGGGAGAGGTGGACTCCTCGGCAAGCAGCGCCGGGATGAGGTCCACCACTGTCAGCTCCATCGCCGCCGGCTTCAGAAGGTCGACCGCCTTCAATTGGCTCAAGATGACAGTCCCCGTTGCTCGCGCGATCTCCCGACGAATGCGAGGCATATCATCGCCGAGTATCCTAATCTGCTTGCCGACCCTGGAAGGGCCCGCCATCGCTGGCTGTTGCTCGGTAGGCCGAGTTTCCAGCTCAGCGATGCGAACTTGGGCGGCCTCCAGGGCCAGCCGGGTGTCCTCTAGCAGAAGCGTCCGGCAGGATCACAGTTCATCTAGCAGAATGCTGGGAGGTCTTCTTCGCCATCTCCAGAATGCTGGGAGGTCTTCTTCGCCATCTCCACCTCGGCGGCCTGCAAAAAACGAGGAAACACAGACGGTAAAGCAAACTATCCGGCAAAGCGGCGAGTATCCCAGGAGCGAGTATAGAAGTGAGGCGAGTACCTCATGCTCCTTCTCTTTGAGCCTCATGGCGATCATCTTCTTGCTTTGGGTCTTGATCACCCCTTCATACTCGAGCAATCGCCTTGCAGTCGAATGAGCCAGCTCGACAGATCGCAGTAAGGAGCGCGAGGTCTGGTGAGTCAGATACTCGGCAGAAGCGTCCGGCAGGACTTCGGCGTCCGCGCGACCATAGATGGCAAAGGTCACGTCGTAAGCCTCGGCTTTGTCCTCCCAGTCCTCCGACCAGGCGGGGATGTTGGAGCTTAGAGTCACCTCGTGGGCGCTCTCCGTCCAGGTCACCAAGGGGCGACCATAGATGTCCTCGCCACGCCTGTCAAGGTTGAAATTCGGGTGGGCGTAAGGCTCGTCGGCCTCAGAAGCGTCCGCTTTCTTGTCAAAGTCCATGTGAGCAACCTTCTTCTTCCCTTTCTTCTTCTTCTTCGCAAGCCTCTTCCTCTTCTTAGAAGCGAGGAAGTCCTCAACCTCGTGACCTAGGCGCGGAGGAAGCGAAGAACCGTCGAACAGGCCAACAAGACCAGTCATGGCCTCCTTAGCCTCTACAGCATAGTCGCGCGTCATCTTGAGCGAGTTCAGAAAAGACGTGCCATCAGAGACCCCTGCCCCTCTATTTATAGAGCTCAAGCGTCGGCCAGCGAGATGGCGAGTATAAGCCAATAGTCGCCAATGGGCAAGCTCGTCGAATGAAGGTTGGATGATTCTTTCCAAGCAACTACGTTACTCGCAAAGAGCGGGGATTGTGTACAACCCTCATTCTCCGAGGGTGGACCCCCCCCCCCCCCCCAAGGCCACGTAGACAAAAGTCAAGGTCAAAGGGTCAACACAGAGACTAGCAGTCCAAGGCAGGAGCAGAAGAGACCCTGGCGAGTATGCAGGTCATACTCGCCAGAAAGGCGAGTATCAACCAGAATAGCTCGGCACGCGCAGGAAGCAGCAAAAGCCCTGGGCGAGTATTGACCCGGCGTGTGCGAGCAGCACCCAATACTCGCCAGATGGGCGACTATGACATGATACTCGCCGAGTAATCCATAGTCGCCGGGTTGGGGGCTGGGCTATAAAAGGCCCCCCTACCCTTTGGTTTTCCTATAAATAGGACCCCAGGGGTACTTGGATTGGCACCTGGACTTGAGCTTTTAGACCCCGATTCCCGAATTCTCGAGCCCGTCACCCTTGCTTTCAGCCAAGTCGGTGCCTTCCCTGTACCAAACTCGACCACTTTGGTTTCGGAGGGGAAGACTCTCTCGAGCTTTTGGGTACGAAGTGGGACCTCCCTGCCGCAGCACCTGGGGTCCGGTTCGTTGCTCTTCTAGCTTCGTCGTCGTCGCCAGCCAGGTCATCTCGTTGGACTGCTGGGCGAGTAGCCTCCGGCTGCATCGGTCCAAATCTTGAGGTCATGATTTTCCTGGCGTCAACACCCTCGCTTCAGCAGGAGAAGAAGCTGAGTGGATACGAGATCTGATCATCGACATTCCAATGACGAGTCTAAAAATGAACTCTATTTCGCTATATTATGACAATCAATCCACAAAGACCATTGCAACAAATACGTTGTTCAATGGAAAGCGAAGGCAACTAAGGATGAAACAGACCTGGTTGACCCATCTCACCAGTCAGGGGATAATCTCCCTATTGGACGTGAGATCGAAGGATAATGTAGCAGATGTCCTTACCAAGGGCTTATGTAAGGTTCTAACACATAAAACATCGGGGGAGATGGGATTAAGGTTCATTTAGTATGACTTAATACCCTGCTTATATTTTAAATCTTAGAACCGTAGTCTGCTTACATTCGAGCATCTAGAGTGAGCACACAGAAGTATTCCAGATGCTATCTGATGAAAGCCAGAGATGGATAGTTGCCAGTCATTTCAAACTTGATGACTTACGCAATTATTTTTAATTCAAAGGCTGATTTGGGTATCATTCCAAAAACGAATACTGAAGTTGCTGATATGCGTCCTGATATTATGATCATTACTTATATCATTCCAAACTTGATGATATATTGGTCACAACTTGTTGTATCATTCCAAACTTGATGATATAATACAATTGTGAAACGTTTGGTAATAATCTTAATAATCGAAGGAACATGGTTTGATTCTTTGAAATCAATTGTCTAATTTTGTGTAAATTGGATAGAGATGCTGATATGTGATTCTTTTCTTCCTGGTTAGAGTATTACGTTCTTTTACTGCTAGAACTATTCACTTTACTCTTGATTAGCAAATGTTAGAATTCATAGAGATTTGTCTCATGACATTTTATTATGTCTGTTTGCAGATCACATGAAGATTGGAGGAGAGAAAGTTGATTTAGACCCAGATGATGATGATCTATTGTTTGCATAGATCACAGTTCATTTATCTGTTTTGAGTCTTTTCCAGCTTTGTTTACTGTTTCTTGTTTGGAGCCATGTGTTTGAGTTTAGATATTATGTATTCTAAAACTCATATTTATGTTTTCTGGAAAACTCATGTTTGTCGTTATTAACTTTGTTTAAAGTAATCTGTGATGTGACCCTGATATTTACAATATAGGAGGAGAATGTTGAGGTATATTGAACTATCAGGTTAACGGATACTTAGCGGTAGGTTAGGACCCGTTAGGGATCCACGCACCCGCCGGGAAATTAGGGTTTGCCTATAAATACCCTGCTAGGGGCAACGAGCAGAGTGTTCCAAACTAGACACTCACGCGGATGCTTCGAGCACCATTCTAACAGTTATTTCTCAATTATCGCATTATTTGGAGCTCTGAGAGCGTCCCCGGACCCGGCGGGCCGTGTTCAACCCCCGTCGTCGTCTTATATTAGGATTGTAGACGCATAATTAACAAGTCCTACACAATTAAAATGAAAATAATTGTTGCACTGGATGCAAAATTTGAGTTCAACTCCTACAGTGAGTAAATCACATGCAATTAGCCGCCAGAAGTCATACCGAGAGGAGTCATGGAGAGAGGGGGGGGGGGGGGGGGGGGGGGGTCCATCCATCCTGCCGTCCACGTAGGATTTCGGCGGGTGCGGACATATTTTGGTAGGAAGGGGTGGCGTCACACACATTCCGACAGGGAGGGACCGCGTCCACCACTATGAGGCTCGGGAGAGTTGGGTCAAGGGAAAGCAGTTGATTCCGACGAAGGCGACATAGGTATCCAGCGGGTCGGGCAGCGTCCGACCACGACGATTCCGACGGTGAAGGAGGCATCGGGCTATGAGGAGGAAGGAGTGCGGAAGAGGGAGATCCGGCAAGGGTGTCAGGTTGTGTGTGGGCTTGATGTTGGGAGATTTGCCTATTAAAAAGAGAGTTGATATTAGCATTCCAATTCTCGCTATTCTCGCTATTCTCGCTAATCGCAGTCATTTTTGTGGGGTTTTTTTTGCTATCCGGCGGGAGCAAACGGAGCAAACGCCGTCGGCGCCCATTTGTCTATCCGCGGTCAGGAACTCAAAATAATTCTTTTATTAGTTTTATATGCAGCCCCAAAAAAACATTTGTTTATCTTCCTCAGTAACAACCGTAACACGAAGAAGAATCGAAATGCTCGCTAAAGAAGATAGGGAGAATCAGAAGAAAACCGTTTGCATCAAACAAGACCTTTAGAAAGCCATGAACAGAACCGCGTCTCCATCAACGCCATGCCAAACAGAGACGAGCTTTCACCGTCCCGGAGTTTCTTTCTGCAGACATAAATGCTGAAATAAATACTATTATGATATATATATATGTAAAACTGAATGCTTTATGGCTTTCATTGAAGTGGAAAATACTCGATTCTACAAATAAAAGCCCCAAACTGGCAGGGAAACAGGGGGGAGCGCCGAAGTAGACGAAGGTGGGAGAAGAAAGAGAATTGAAGAGCCGAGTAGAGAGAGAAGCAGCAGGTCAAACACAGAATGACAAACTTTTGAAAGTTTCCAGATAATTTAAATCTGGAAGCATTTAAATAAGAGAGAGAGAGAGAGAGGTTGCTGAAATTATGAAGGCAAGAATCGTGTGGATAATAATGTGCAAAACAGAGGATGGAAGAGAGTGGCAGAACCGAAGGATCACAGCCGCAGTTTCTGTTTCCGGCATGAATCCCCACCACAGCTGGTATTTCCTTGACATTTTTTAGTCTCTTTCTTCTTTCTTGCCCAGCAGCCTCTGTTCCATGTAGAATTTATTGCGCCCGCTTCTATGATTGTATTTCTCTTTTTTTGATGTCGTGGTTAATGGTAGAATTGGTTTTTGTATGGTCTCAGGATCATAATAGATCATGCGAATACAGCTGTATGATTAATGTTGTAAATTGTTTTAAAAGTGATCTTATTATGTTAGATCAATGATCTGAAAAAAATTCATGCTGACGGAAATATACGATGGGAATAGGGGTTGCTCATGTGATTTAAATTGTGTTACACGCACCAACATTTTTTTAAGTATTTGACCTTTTTATTAGCGTCTCAAAAGCATATGATATTGGCTCAGTTTGGTTCGGAGTTTTTGCTCGGTGAGTTTGGACAAAAACTTCACCTGAGTTTGGACAAAAACCTCCGAGGATCAAATCTATATGTCCAAAGCCGGGTAGCGGTTACTCACAAACCCCATTTCAGCACTAAGGTGACGAGGGATAAGTGGGAAAGTGGATCAAACCCACCATCTGCACAACCAACCGCCCGGGCAAAGACACGTGCAGAACGCGCCGCAGAGCCGCACTCAACCGTGCGCGCCAGCACTGTGCGCGACAATGTCACGCGCAACCGCAAGCACTGCCGCGACGCGCTATCGCCACGACGCGCGTGGCGGTACTGCGCGGCGCTACCGCGCGCTAGCACGCGCGATAGCGCTGAACCCCCCTCAAGGGGTGCGGCCTAACCGCACCCCTCCTGGGGTGCGGATAAGCCGCCGCACCACTCTAGAGGTGCGTCCCAGCTGTCGCACCCCTCTTGGGGCGCGGCCTAGCCACGCCCCTCCTGGGGTGCGGCGAAGCTGCCGCACCCCTCTAAGGGTGTCGCCGCACTCCTTTAGGGGTGCCGCCGCACCCCTCTGGGGGTGCGGCCACACCCCCGTGCAGATGCGGCCAGACCGCCCCCTCTCCTGCAGGGGGTCTTGCGGAGCGCCCGACCGGAACCTCATCCCTTTTTTGGGGGTACGGCTTTCCGTTCTCCGACCTCCTTCCGCGCTCAGAATGTTTTCTCGTTCGTTGCGCGCTCAGAACGCCTTCGCGCTCACCGCGCGCTCAAAACGCCTTCGCGCTCATAGCGCGCCCAGAACACTTTCGTGTTCGTTGCATGCTCAGAACGCTTCCAAGCGCGCTCAGAACACTTTCGTGTTCGTTGCACGCTCAGAAGCGCTTCCGCTTTCCAGGCACGCTCTTTTTTTGTATTTCTAATTTCTCAGATTACAGGACCCGCTTGTCGCCTTTCTTACCTTCAACGAAGCTGCCTGAACTGACCGAAGGGCGAGACGGTCATTTACGAAAAATGGCGATCCGTGTGCTCCAAATCGACCAACGTGATTCGCCCGTCTGGTGGTTATGGCGGTCACGACGGCAAAATTACCGGGCTACCCCCGACCAAAGCTATAAAAGGAGCCCAAGACTTCATTTCAGGGGACCCGACCTTCTGCACCCGAGAGAACTCTTTTGAAGATTTCTATGGAATTCTCCTTCGGCGCTTGAAGATCTCATTCGTGGACTTGAAGATTTCCTTTCTCCCGAAAGTCGACTCGGCATTCTCACTTTTGTTCTCACCAACATTCTCACTTTCGTTCTCACTACTGTTCTCAGAAGAAAAATGACTTAGCTTTCCGAGAGGTGGCATGTCATCTTTGGGGATCTCTCTCTCTCTCTCTCTCTCATTGTAACGAGCAGCAGCCTGTCGCGCTCGAGTTCTCAATTTCTAACTGTAACCCCCCAGAAGATAGTGAAGTTTGGTCTGCACAGCTCCGACCGATTGATTTTTTATCCTTTCCCGGTTTTCCATGTTAAAAAAGCTCTGGTATACTCAACGAATCTCAAATTGACTGTTAGCGCGCTTGACTCGCTTTAGAACTAAGACGGTTCAAGTCGACCGGTTTACCAAGAGCACCCAAGCGACCCACAATAAGAATAACTATTTTTTTGTAAGCCGTCGTATTCTTCGCGGTTATTATCGCATAATTACTCATAGACTCGATTTCTTTGGTGATGTTTATACACATTGTCGGTAGACTCGCACTCATCAAGTGGGGTTACTAAATTACACTTGTGCATTGATCGAGTATATTGTTTGTAATTCGTAATAATGCATGTGTGCTCTCGCGATTTAGTCAAATGCAAATAGATGACTAGGCATTGTGTTGTATGAGACAGAGTAGTTACATGCGAAGTTGATTTGTATGCCTAAAAAGTATTGCATTGAATAATGTTATAATAATCGAAAGATTTAGGGCTCGTATGGTACGACAGTGACAAGATGGTTATGAACCATCGTTCGTGAATTCTATGTTTAATTTTTTCCTTGGTGGCAGTCAAGATAATCGTTGTTATGTCAAACACATATTTATGGCTGATGCGGAACGCTTAGGGCTCTCGGTAGACCGGTTTGATTGAACCGCCTTAGCTCGTGAGCGGGCTAAGCGCGCAAACAGTCAATTAGAGATTCGTTGATTGCACTGGGACTTTTTAGCTTGGAAAACCCGGAAAGGGTAAAAAACCACGTGGTCGGAGCTGTGCCGACCAAATTCCACTATCTTCAGGGGGGTTACAAAGTGAGACTTAGAACTCGAGTGCGACAGGCCGCAATTCGTTACAGCAGTAGAGAGATAGAGAGATCCGAAGGCGACAGGCCGCCTCTTGGAAAAAACTAAGTCATTTTCTCCTTCTGAGAAAGGTGGAGAACAAAAGTGAGCTGCTCTGGGGAACAAAAGTGAGCTGCTCCGGGGAACAAAAGTGAGCTGCTCCGGGGAACAAAAGTGAGCTGCTCCGGGGAACAAAAGTGAGCTGCTGCGTCGCCTTTCGGGATGAAGGAAATCTTCAAGCACCGAAGGAGAATTCCGCAAAAGTCTGCAAGGAGCTCTCCCAGGTCCCGAAGTCAAGGTCCATTCAAATGAAGCCTCAGGGCCCTTTTTATAGCTTTGGCCGGGGGTAGTCTGGTAATCTTGTCGTTGGCAGTTTCCATAAATGCTTGGTGGACGAATCATATTTTCCGGTTTGGGGCACACGGATTGCCATTTTTCGTAAATGACCACCTTGCCCTTCGGGCAGCTTGGGCGGCTCGGGCAGTTCGAGCAGCTCTGTTGGAGGCGAAAAAGGCGACTGGCCGTTCCTGAAAAGTGAGAAGCCTGAAAGACAAAAAGTGAGAAGCCGGAAAGACAAAAAGTGAGAAAACTTCCTGATCACGCTCAGAAACGTTCTGAGCGCGTGCTAGCGCCGAAGCGCTCCAAGTGCGGGACGCCTCGGGCGGACGGCGGACGGGGAGTTGTCCCCCAAAGGGGGGACCGGATCCTTTGGCGAGGAGAGGGCGCCAGACCGCACCCCGAGGAGGGGTGGGCGCGGATTGGCCGCACCCCCAAGGAGGGGTGCGGACTGGCCGCACCCCCTTGGGGGGTGCGGCTTGGCCGCACCCCCCAAGGAGGGATGCGGCTTGGCCGCACCCCAAGGGGGGTGCGGCTCGGTCGCACCCCCTTGGGGGGTGCGACTTGGCCGGCCGCACCCCAAAGGGCGGTGCGGTCGGGGGGTGCAGCCTGCGTGCTATCGCGCTCTTTGATTGTCGACCCCGCCTCTCTTTTCCGGGGCTTTCCTCATGTGCGTCCTAAGGCCTTTACGGGTGTACAACATAAGCCCCCCAAACCTTCGGAGTCCGAGTCCCGGAGCGAGGAGTTCGAAGGTTTTGACCTTTTCTGCGGCGGCTTTACCCATTGTCCTCCGTGCGGCGCTTTTCTGGTCGGAGCTGATGTTGGAGGGTGTTGTTTTTTTGAGGTCGTTGTGGGCTTGCTGCACGGCTCTGATATCCGTATGGGCTGAGGGGTTTCTGCAAAATGACAGATTAGCTTGCGCGGTTCTGAGCCCGCGGCTTTTACACAATAGAGAATTAGTTTGCGCAAGTCTGTGCTTGCGGCTTTTTGCACGAGTCTGCGCTCGCGGCTTTTTTGCACGAGTCTGTGCTCGCGGCTTGGCCGGTGAATAGCGGGTGTATTCAAACCACGGGTGAACGTAAGGGGGGCAGTCCCCTACGTCACCGGGACTCGACGGCGGAGGAGAAGGGCGAACCTTCAATCGACGGCGGTGCAAAGTCCCTGGGGCAGGGCCCCGAAGTGGCCGGTGAATAGCTGGTGTATTCAAACCGGGGGCGAACGTAAGGGGGGCAGGCCCCTACGACGCTGGGACTCGACGGCGGAGGAGAAGGGCGAACCTTCAATCGACGGCGGTGCAAAGCCCCCGAGGCAGGGCCTCTTTATAAAGTTTTTTCTTAAGTGAGTGTAAGTGTCAAAATATGGTTTTACAGTATGAAATCGTCTGGTGCATAGCTTTATGTAAGATGAGATAGGTGCACGAGTCTGGGCTCGCGGCTTTTACATAACATGAAATATAAGATAGGTGCACGAGTTTGAGCTCGCGGCTTGTACATAAATTGAAGATAAGTTTGCGCGAGCTTGAGCTCGTGGCTTAGTACATGGTAGAGGTCCCTGGATCACTAGTAAAAGCGGCGCAGGTTTTGAGCGTTCCAGGTGCGTGGCAAAGTCTTCCCTTCCGCCGTCCTGAGCCTGTATGTTCCGGGTTTCACGACTGTGGTGACTACGTACGGGCCCTCCCAGGCCGGTGAGAGCTTATCTCCTTGGGGGCCTTTGCCGGCGGCCTCGACGCTGCGTAAGACGAGATCTCCTACGTTGATTGGTCTGGGCTTCACCCTCCTGTCGTAGGTCCGGGCGACACGCATTTGGTAGAGTGCAGCGCGGTGAGCAGCGCTGTCTCGAACTTCTGGGATTAGATCGAGGGTTTCTCGGAGCAGTCCATCATTCTTGCTGGGGTCGAAGGTTAGTACTCGAGCACTCGGAACGCCGATGTCGACGGGGATGATAGCTTCGGTTCCGTAACAGAGGTTATAAGGTGTCTCCCCTGTAGGAGTCCTCTCTGTTGTGCGATACGCCCACAACACATTCGGGAGCGCGTCTACCCACTGTCCCCCGGCTTCTTCCAAGCGTGTTTTCAGTCCTTTGAGGATGGTGCGGTTTGTGACTTCTACTTGTCCGTTGGTTTGCGGATGTGCCACGGCCGTGTGACGCAGGTTGATCTTCAGGTCCTCGCACATCTTGGTGAAGGACTTCCCAGTGAATTGAGTGTCGTTGTCGGCAATGATCGCAGTTGGGATGCCGAAGCGGCAGATGATGTTCTTCCAGACGAATTGCTTGGCGTTTTCCTCCGTAATTTTGGCCAGGGGCTCTGCCTCCACCCATTTGGTGAAGTAATCTATGGCTAGGATGATGAACTTCCTCTGCCCGGATGCTAGAGGTAGGGGACCGAGGAGGTCGATCCCCCACTGCGCAAATGGCCATGCACTCTGTAGCGTGGAAAGTGAGACCGGGGGTTGATGAGGCATGTTGGCGTGTAGCTGACAGCTTTTGCACTTCTGGACAAAGTCGACCGCGTCCTTCCTCATTGTTGGCCAATAGAAGCCTTGTCGCAGTATTTTTCGCGCTAATGCCTTCCCGCCTAGGTGTTCTCCGCAGACTCCTCCGTGTACTTCCCTGAGGGCGTAGTCTGCCTCGCCCGCTGGCAGGCATTTTAGATATGGTCCTGAGAATGTCTGTTTGTAAAGCTCCCCATCTATAATGGTGAACGATGTTGCCCGCATTCGTAGCCTTCGCGCCTCTAGGCGATCTTCGGGAAGGTCCCCTTGCTCGAGGTAAGCTCGCAACGGGGTCATCCAGGATGACTCTTCCTGGTGAATGGCTGCGATTTCCCATGGCCCTTGAATGCTTGGGATCACGACTTCTTCGATTCGGCGTCTTCGAGACTGGTAGCTGGAGGGTGAGGTGGCGAGCTTGGATAGAGCATCCGCCCTGGAATTCTGCTCTCGGGGGATGTGTAGAATCTGATACGATGAGATCTCCTGGAGAAGTGATTTCGCGAATGCGAGGTACTTCGCCATCTGTTCGCTCTTAGCCTCGTAATCTCCTTCAACCTGTGAGACCGCGAGTTGAGAGTCTGTATAGATCGTTAGGTTCTCGGCTTTGCAGTCGATGGCGAGTCGGAGTCCGGCGATCAGTGCTTCGTATTCCGCGATGTTATTTGTTGCGGGGAACTTTAGTCGGAGTCCGTAATCCAGGGTGATCTCTTCGGGGCTTATGAGGAGCAATCCTGCCCCGCCCCCTTCAGCTCCAGAGGCGCCGTCGACATAGAGGGTCCAACGGGGGCTGGTGGTGTCTTTGATGAGGGTTGTTTCTGGCGGGATGGTGTATTCCACCACGAAGTCGGCGAGCACCTGCGACTTGATGTCGGGCCGAGGCAGGAATTGGATGTCGAACTCGCCGAGTTCTACGGCCCACTTTACAAGTCTCCCCGAGACTTCCGGCTTTTGGAGGATTGCCCGTAATGGGAGTTGCGTCAACACCTTGACCGCATGAGCCTGGAAGTAGGGTCTAAGTTTTCTAGCTGAGAAAACAAGAGCCAAGGCTGTCTTGTCCGCTGCCGGATACCTGGTTTCGGTGTCGGTGAGGACTTTGCTGAGGTAGTAGATTGGTCGTTGCACCCCTCCCTCGTATTTCACGAGCACTGAGCTAAGAGCCGTAGGCGACACGGCCAGGTACAAGAACAGAGTTTCCCCGGGGGTGGGCTTTGACAGAAGCGGTGGCGAAGCCAGGTACTGCTTGAGAAGCTCGAAGGCCACTTGGCACTCGTCCGTCCACTGGAAACCTGAATGTCGTGCTCCCCGGAGGATTTTGAAGAAGGGGAGGTACTTGTCTCCCGTTCGTGATAGGAAACGGGACAAAGCAGCGATCCTCCCGTTTAGGCGTTGTACTTCCTTAATTGAGCGAGGTGGCGACATATCCTCCAACGCCTTGATCTTCTCGGGGTTGGCCTCAATTCCCCGATGGGTTACCATGAAACCTAGAAACTTCCCCGCCGTCACACCAAACGCACACTTGCTGGGATTGAGCCGCATCTGGAAGCGACGGAGAAGCTGGAAGCACTTTTCCAAGTCTTCCAAGTGGTCGCGCCGGTGGACGCTCTTTACTAGCATGTCGTCCACGTAAACCTCCATTGTTTCTCCGATGAGGTCCTTGAAGACCTTGTTCATCAGCCTTTGGTAGGTGGCTCCGGCGTTTTTAAGGCCGAAGGGCATCACCTTGTAGCAGTAGACTCCCCGGTCGGTGCGGATGGCAGTATGTTCTTCGTCCACGGGGTTCATCCTTATCTGGTTGTAACCTGAATAAGCATCCATGAAGCTGAGCAGCTCATGGCCTGTCGTGGCATCGACGAGCTGGTCAATCCTTGGGAGGGGGAAGCTGTCCTTCGGGCATGCTTGGTTCAGATTGCTGTAGTCGACGCACATTCGCCACTTTCCCGAGGCCTTCTTCACCATGACTACGTTGGCGAGCCATGTGGGATATTCTGCTTCGCGTATGAATCGCGCCTCTAGGAGCTTAGCTACCTCCTCCTCGATCGCCTTTAAACGCTCGGGGGCAAAGTTCCTTTTCTTTTGAATCACAGGTCTGCAGGCGGGGTTGATGTTTAGCGAATGATAGATAACGTTAGGATCTACCCCGGGCATGTCTTCCGGGCTCCAAGCGAAAATGTCCTCGTTCTTCTGCAGGAAGGTGGTGAACTCTTCCCGCTCTTTTTGGGTTAAGAGTGACCCGACCTGAACAGTTCGAGTCGGGTCTCGCCGGGAGAGTGGTATTTCTACCAGCCCTTCAACGGGCGCTCCTCGTTGTAAAGTAGCCTCGTCCCGCAGGTCGAAGTTATTGATGTTGAGAGCGGTCGCCCTTGCTGGTTGGGCCTGCTTCAGGTAGCAGGTCCTGGCTGCCTCTTGGTCTCCTCTTACGACTCCTATTCCTGCGGCAGTGGGGAACTTCATAGCTAGGTGTGGAATGGAGGGTGTACAACAATGGCAGTGACATTTTTGCCTAAACTCACCGGAACAAAAACACCGTGCAAACGGATGACAGTTCGCAACCCCTATGTTCACAACCTTTACCGCCCGCTATGCCAAACGGACCTTTACATTGGAAGAGTGTGTGATAAACATGATAGACTAAGTGTATGTTTTGAAGCATCAGGAGTTTATTATTTATCTCCCAGGAGTACCCTGAAAACTACAGTTTCAAAAAACTGATATTTTTGGCGGTGACGTTTTGGAGTTTTGGGAATGACAGCGGTGGGAACGGAGGGAGGGGACAGTTTTGTCGTTGAAGTCCAAAAATAGTGTTTTGAAGCGTTGAGAATGGAGAAAACGAGTTTTATTAAACAATTTTTATCAGCGTTAGCATTTTCCCCCACCGCCGATAAAGAAAAAATGCCGAAACAAACGGAGCCGACGTGTCAATCATGTTCAAACCCTCTGAAAGCAGCCCAAACAGAGCATAGATCAATGGGAGCAGAAAGGCTAAAACTCTAACTCACCTAATTATCTATCCTACTTCTAAAAGCATCACTGTAAAGACAGTTCTAACAGCATCGTTATAAATACAATCCTTTCCATCCCTGAATCCAAATCTCTTCAAATCTCCTCTCCGTTTGATCTTTCTGTGCTGGGCACCGCAACCGAGGCAATCTGATGCTCTCCAGCCCTGTTCGAAACCTAGGTCCTTCTCTTCCCTGCTTCCACATTTCTGCACAGTTCTCTCACTGTCCTCCATAAAGGGCACGCAACAAGGAGCTAGAGAGGCGACGAACTGCGCTTCCATTCACTTTCTCTCTCTCTCTCGCTCTCCCCCACCATATTCCATTCTGAAATGCTGTTCCATTCATACACCATAAGCAGGATAAGAACATTCCTTCTCTTCGTCTCACTCGTCTTCTCCCTCCTCCTCCTACTGCCTACCTCCCATCAAAAAAGAGCCGTTACCCAAGGTAAGAAACCAGTCAAGGCTAAGGCTACACATATACATATCCTTGATAACAACTCAAACTTCTCTAAACAGTACTGAATTGCAGGTAATAACTCGGCGTTCACGCGCGAGAAAATGTCAAAGGTGAGATTTTTTTTAATCACGCCTTCTTCTCAATATAACCAAATTCTTCTGCCTTCCTTTAAAATAACTCGGGTTACAGGACGAAGAAAACAAGGAAATGGTAATGGCGAACTCCATGATTGGGTCAAGGCCGCCGCAGTGTGAGAAGAGATGCCTGGATTGCGTCCATTGCGAGGCGGTTCAAGTCCCGGCAACTCCTCAAGACAGAAGATCGGCCGCAGTTCGGCAGTCGACGATCACCAATGCAAGAGACGACGGCTCCAATTACAAGCCCATGGACTGGAAATGCAAGTGCGGAAACTTCATCTTCAACCCTTAATTAATTAAGAATGCCGTCTCCTTTTTGGGTTTTTTTCCCAGACTTCGATCTGTACTAAGCAATACAGAGAGAGCCTTGCTGATTTGATGAAAAGATGGCATTTTTGTTCTCCGGATTCCGCCATGAGAGGCCATGTCAAGATCAATAAAAGCTGATTTCAGGCAAATCATAAGATGATCTCGGAGCTTGCGTTGCAAGCAAATGATATCTGGGCATCTAAGATATTAGGGTAGGCCTTTAGCCTGCATGAGCAAAAGAGGAAAGCCAGGATATTTAGTACTTGATGATGATATTCATCAATTAATTATTATTTTTTTAAACAATTTATTTAGGTGATAGTGGGGCACTGCAAATGGGATATGTGGTTTTGAGGAGGAAAACAATTTTGGTGCTTGTAACCCATCTTCAATCCTGACCTCTGATCCTCCCTTATTTTTCCTCCAGCGTGCAGTGATCTAAAATACGGTCATTTTTCAATATACTTTTGCAAATAATTTATGCCGTTGAAATCACGAATCATACGGTGTATTTGCTCCAGCACAATGATCTATTATGATCACCGTGCGCTACACGCACCTAAAAAGCTTTCTATGATGAGGACTCAAAAGTTGGTACGGGTGATGCACCTTAGATCACCGTGCGCAACCCCTGATCCCGCCGTCTTTTTGCCAACACGAATTTTTGCGCATGATTATCTAAAATACGATAAATTTTTAATACGGATGTGTTACACGAATATTGGTGCAAGCAATGAACACTAGTGAATCACAAATCATACGACTGTATTTGCTCCCGCACGGCGATATATCATGATCTACCTAAAAACCCTCTATGAGGAGCTAGAGGGTGGTTTTGTTCAAGTAAATAGCATTGATGAGACTTTACAATGTTATCTCATGGGGGAAGAAATCAATCATAACCACCTGTTCTGCCCCCTTGTACCTGTTTCTTGTCTGCTTTTATTGCAGCCTGATCCAAAAATCAAAATGTTGATTAAATTATTGTGCTAGTGCATAGGATTTGAGAGCGATAAATAAAATGCAGTGATCCAACGGTTTGTGTGGATTACTGCACACATTTCAAAGCGCGCACATCTCTGAAGTGCTCAAATATACTATCCGGCCCAATTAAAGTAGTGTGTTAAATGAACGTTCATGATTGATCCTGAAAGTATTTGGGCGCTCTCGATTGATCCTGGCCGACGTCCTCAACTTGTATATACTACAGAGAAATCTTATATGCTACGAGCATAATATATACGTTATTTATCCAAGTGTCATATTGTGATGCACTTAACAAAGCTTAAGAAAACTTTGATGTGTATTGCGTATAATTTTTCTCAAAAAGTTACAGGACGAGGGACTTTTAAGTTGATCATTAATGTAATTCCATACTTGTATATTTTTATAAAAAATTACAATTGGACATGAAAACAAAACTCAAAAATAAAAAATATATCAGTTTCTTAATTATCCAATAGCATAAAGATATATGGATGACTTTTTAATTCAATGCATTTAAAAGCAATCAAACAAATCTTGTTCATTCTATCTAAAGATTTAATCATAATGCTGGACTTCAAATATCAATTCAAGGCAAATCTTCCTCCCTCCCTCATGTTGAAATCCTGAGCCCCTGATGGCTAAAACCGAAGAGAGAGAGAGAGAAAGAGAGTGTGTGTCGCAGAGAGAGACAGAGAGTTTTTTTTTTAAAGTATATACGTATATTTGTTTACAACTAAATATTATAATATTGATGTATATTTTTTTACGGTCATTTTGAGTACTCATATGTATATGTTGCGGGCGCAGCCCGCAGACGCATCGAGCACGAGCGAAGGCCATGCGAAAGCGGGCGAAGCCCGCCTGTATGCGCCGAAGACCGCCCGACAACATCGCGCAGGGGGCGGGCGAAACCCGTCGTCGCTTGCAGGGTACTGTCGCGCTTGGCCGTAGGGGCGAAGCCCCGTGTCGGACACTCGTGTGTGTGTATGTATATATTAAAATTAGTCACTCAACCTTATTTTTATTTTTGTTTTTATTTTTTGATAATTTAATCTATAAGCTTTCTGAAATATTTTAGGGTTCGTTTGGCGCGGCGGTGGCGGACAGCGTTTGCGGCAAATGCTGTCGCAAGGCGGGTAAACAAACGCCCGGCGGTGACATTTGCGCGTTTACACCCGCCACGCCCTGTCAAATGGAGCAAAACGCCGCTTTTCGAGCCCCGCCTGCTCCCCTCCGTTCCCAACCCGCCCTCTCCACCCGCCGGTTCTGCCCGCCACCGCCATGCCAAATAAAGCCTCTCGCGTGACAGACATACAAAATTGGAAATGAAAATTTTAAGAAAGTTTTGTGAGAGAAAAAGCCCTTATTATTATTATTATTATCTTGCATTGATAAATTAATTAGACAAAAATATGAAATCAGTCACTTAATTTTATATTTTTGAAATTAGTCCCCCTTTTTTGTGTGCATAATTTCATCTTTAAGTTTTCTAAAATTAATAGCATGGGGGCCTTTTTTTTTAACGAGCACTTATATTTGTAGGCCTCAAATTGATATTTGTAATCCTTTTATATTTGCAGCCCCTAAATCGATGATTGCAGTCCCAAACGATATTTGCAATTCATAATAATAAATAAAAAAATTGAAATTTTAAACTTATAGCAGTGATAGAATTTAAATACATGAAAGAGAATGAACTCATTTTGTACCCATTTACAAACTTTAGTTCACACTCAGAGTTTAAGTATATCCTTGAGCAATTAGTCTCGCTTTGTATCTCTCAACAACCTCTTCTTGATTCTCTTTAACGGAGAACACCCATATGAAACCAACAAATTTCTTCCTAGAGGGAAGATGGATGACTGTCCATGTTTGGTTCTTCTCCAATGCTAGCATCTCTCTTCTTCCATTGTCTTATGCCACACAGATATCTCTATTGCTTCCTGCCAAATATTAGGAATGCGAACAGAATCCAAGGGAGGATATGAAGGTCTTATGTGCCTTTGTTAGATTATGATAAATGATATAATTGGCAAGTATTTAGAAGAGGTCGGCTACCGCTTTAGACATATAAGAGGGCGATGAAGCTCGTCATCAGAACCTGAGTCAGAAGAATGAGCTTTTAGAATTAGAAAACCAATTCTGATGTTCAAATGAACGGTTTGAGATTGGAATTGGCTTTTTGGTCCAAAACATCGATATTCAATTAAAATTAAACCCCCTCAACCTAATGTCTAGCTCGCACCGTCGGTTTTGATCAAGTTTTTTGCCCGGGAGAATGTTTTTTTTTGCCCGGGCACGAGTTTTTATCCGAGCTCGTGTTTTTTCGCCGGAGCGCGCACATTTTTTGCCCGGGCGTGCATTTTTCTCCCGGGCGCGCGTTTTTTGCCCAGGCGCGCGCTTTTCCCCCGGGCGCACATTTTTTTGCTCAAGCTCATGTTTCTTCGTACGAACACACATTTTTTGACCGGACGTGCATTTTTTTGCCCGAGCGCGCATTTTTCGCTTCGACTCAAGTTTTCGCTCGAGTTTGCGATTTTTGCCCGGGCACGCATTTTTCACCGTGTCGCACATTTTTTGCCTTGACACGCATTTTTTAGCGTTGACGCACATTTTTTGCCGATGAACGTTTTCGCACAGGCGCGCGTTTTTTGCCCGGGCGTGCATTTTTCGCCCGATACACATTTTTGCCGAGTCGCGCGTATTTTGACCCTGTGCCCATTTTTTCTCCCCGATGCGCGTTTTTGCCCGGCCTCCCGGGCGCACATTTTTTGCACAGACGTGCATTTTTCGCTTTGACGCGTGTTTTTTTACCCGGATGGGCGTTTTTCGGCCAGACACACATATTTTGCCCGGGCGCGCTTTCTTCGCTGAGCACGCATTTTTCTCCCAGGTGCTTAATTTTTGCACCAGCGCCCTTTTTTCGCTTGGTTGCACGTTTTTCGCCCAAACGAGTTTTTTCATCAGGGCGCGCTTTTTTCGCCAATACATGCAAAAGTGATTTGGTGAACTTTTTTCGTATGATTTTTTTTGTTATTATTTTCTTTTCATTCATTTTTTGAAAATCAATGTGTTTAATTCGAACAAATAAAAATGACAAATGTCAATTTCTATTATTAAAAATCATTATGCGACGAACAACAAAATTGAAATTAAACCTGATGTCAATTTCTACATGTATTGCATTGGATCGAAAGCATATTTTTGAAAACCAATGTCTTACAAACGAACGGATCCTAAAAAGCTCGAACCTTTAAAGCACCTTATCGTGTAGATTGATTTCACCTTTTTGAGATTGAGAAAAAAAGATGAAAAAATGGGTTGTCGATGTCACATGAATTATAAGGATCGCATTCAAATGCCCCACGGTCTTGCTCTGATCGCGACTTCTACGCAAAACACAGCCCCAAAAGTGGCAACTTTTCATCAAGAGTAGTCAACTTACTATAAAATTAGACTTTGCATTCGACAATACAATAAATCGTCAATGTTGCTCACGGTCCGTTCAACACTAAATTGGATCGAAATTTAAATATCGGACTCAAAAGCATTGGGAGCTTGATCGAACTTTACCGAGCATCCGACCAACAACAACACTCATGCCTTTATCCCATTACAGTGGGGTTGGCTATATGGATCATTTGTCGTCATTGTGCCCTATCTTTAGTCATAATCTCACTAATGCCTAAGTACATCATGTCTTTCCTTATAGTTTCATTCCAAGTCTTTATTGGTCTATTCCTCCCCAGTTTAACATGCCCAGTGACTAAACTCTCACAACGCTTAACAGGTGCCTCTAATGGTCGTCTCTATATTCATAAGAGTGACTAAATTTTACATTGATCATCTATCTAACACAACCTTCACCATTTTTCATTCGATCTTGGGACCGACATAAGCCATAAACAAAGTAGAGTATAATTGAATACAACTTCCTTTCATGAAGGAGCATATGACAAACAATTGAGTTAAATAAGCACACCGGTACCGAGCATAACATATCTATTTTTTAAATATTTGTTATTATTTTTTAAATTCTGAACCCGCTCAATATGATCCGAAGCCAACTCGAAATCAGCCCCAACAAAAAATTGAGCTGAGATTTGACTCGTGGCTCGGATCATTTCAGTTTGATCCTTAGTAAAGAGAAAAACAGGTTTGAATTTACAAACGGGCTTGGAGATAGAAGATGGCTCCTCCTTACTATCTCTAATGACGTGTTAGGACCGTGTGAGAAGTTATTCTCCACGACTATGTATAGTGAAATGCTAATGCGCACTTTGCGTATATGCCCGCCATATAAACACGAAATGATGATCAGTATTCACACATAATAAAACCTTCCATACAATATCGCATATTGGGCATTAGTAACTATCTTCTTAACTTTGACGGCATTTGGAGCAGGGCAAATTGTTTAACAAAAACACAACCGTCATAAAATGTAAGTTTTGCATGACAACAGCTATGACCTCCATCAAGAAAAGAGAACTAATTTTCAACAAAAAAGTGGTTGAAGTTCCTTAGGTGAGGTTAGGCATTCATGAACGACAGTTCATAACCACAGCGCTCATGACAACCACCTTTGTGCCATACAGAGCCAAAACATCACCGTTGTTCTGCTACCATTCGAGCATGTCGTAGTGGATGCCTTCCGGGAAGTGTCGGCCGTCGACTCCATTGATTTCATACCTCCTCAAAATCATCATTAATCGGTATAGAATTCGGCAGCCCCGCAGTTGATTGTTATCCAAATCAATCGACTTTGACATCCCTGGCAGCTAGTGGCGAACATTATCGTCTTCAGCATATTGGAGATGAGCTCCTGTGCTTAAAATTTACCATGAAAGTTGTCTATCGCTCAGGTCACATCCCGTGATTTTCTTGTGTTCTTCATATAAACTCCTCTCCCACTCCTTATTCTAAGTATCTATTGCAACAAGTACTGAAATTTTCTACATGGTTGCGGATTTGGAAACAAGCATGACGCACCATGAAGGCATTTTTCATTCGAGGAAGTAGGATAGGAGCTCCAGAAAGAATGGCTTTATTAGGGTAGTCTGATAGGGACCCATTTTAATGAGGGTGGGTTTGAAGCTGTGCTAGTCTGGAATTTTCAAGTTCAAGCCATTGAAATAACACCTCTGCTTAGAGGTATCAAGTAAAGAAGAAGCAAAAATCACAAGCCATGCAAAAATTTAACGTGATACGCCTTTTACTAGACCTAAAGAGAAGACATATATCTGATTTCACCCTCTTGCCTTCAACAGTTCAACATATTAAGTTTTATGTCACTCCTTGCACACAAAAACTCTCCGAAAAACTCTCTGAACAAAATGCAAGTACAGGAATTTGTAGCACAACAAAGCATCAGATTGGGAATTCATACAGGAATTCACAATACCCTCTGCATAAGGGGTCTCCCATGCGAGGGCTCAAATCGTCAACAAATATGTTAACATAGGACAATATTGAGCTCCTCAACGCAGTATTTTCTAACAAATCCCAATCACTCTCATGAGGCATTTTGTAGAATAAAAAATTGAAGTGATTCTTCCTTATCTTCCAATCCTTCGTCCGATTTCGTCAAAGCTTTACTCATCACTAATAGCACATCGAAAATTCAAAAAACAACTTCCAAGAACCAAGTTTCTTTCTCGCATATCATGCACCAATGGCGTGCTCTCATTTGCACTAATTCATCATCGATCGTCAAATATTTCGGGGGGGGGGGGGGGTACTTATTTGCAGCAATCATACCAAACATAGAATTTCATTCATTATACCAAGAAGATCATGAAAAGCTTACAGTTTTCATTACCAAATCTTAGATATGGAAAAAGGGTTCTGCACCATACCTAATACCTTGCCAGCTCGAGCTGCATGAAATTCTGTTGGCAACAGTCCTCAGCAGACAATTTCATCGTAATCATGCCTTGCAACATTATCCGCCGGCAACACCGAGGTCGGCACGTGCCATCCTCTCATCTTGTGTAGCTCCATTATGCGACATGCCACCTTCGTTCGTGATGAAAGATCCGGTTTCCAAGTGTTCGTCTGATTCTTCTTCCCTTGTCTTCGACTTTCCTTTATCTTCGAGTTCGTGCACAGGTTCTACAAATTTAGCAGGGTTTTCATCTTCAAAATGAATCAAGTTTGATGTTTTGTTCCCTGGAATCTCTCCATATGATTCCACAGAGGAATTGCTTGAAGTTGTCATAGATATGGCCTCGGGTAAAGCTGCAGTGCTATTTGTCTGCATCTCATTCTGGTTTATATATGCCAAATTTGATCCATTTTTCTCTGTTGGAGTCCCATTCATAGGATAATTAGTTCCTTCAGGGAAAGTAGTGTTCTCCCCCAAAGAACTAATACTAGAATTGATCATAGAACCATTAAAATCCCCCATTGCAGAGAAATTATCAAACTTAGAAACAACAACAGCTCCAATCGATGAATTCCCCCTCAAATCCGCATCACCAATGCGGAGATTCTTATCATCGAAAGTCCTTTCATCTGCAAATCCTGTTTCGACCGCATTCGAATGAGTTTCTTGAGCGAAGGACCTGGAAAAGTTCTCTCTTTCGTGGCTCTCTTTGATTGCACCCACAACACCGTCCTCACGGCCTTGGCTATCGCCGGAATCCGTTTCCTCCACCAGAGTCTCATTATCCTCTTCACTCGTGAACTCCTCCTGCTCGTTCTCCTCGTCCCGCCGATCTCGATCCTGCTCATCGATCCAATCATCAACGCCGCCTTTCCCTTCTTCATCTTGGGCCTCCTTCTTCGAGTCTTGCTCCTCTTCCTCCTTGTCTTCCACTTCGGATTCGTCTTCGTCAACGGAGCGGTGTGTCTGGCTCCTCGAATCGCTCTCCTGGACGACAGGAAGATCCTTCCTGGAAAACCTGAGGGGAAGAGGCTGCGCCTCAACGACTTTCCTCTCCTCAAAAGCTCTCTTTTTGTCACGAGAATGCTTGACCTGGTAAACCAGCCATATGCAGATAGCAACCAGGAGAAATACCTGAATGAAATGCCTCAATTTAAACCCTCCTTTGGATCTCTGATTCCTGCTTGAGGATTGCCTCATCATGTTGAATCTCTTCACTGGCGCTTTTCAGCAGAAAAGCTCTGCATCCATTTTTTTCACCAAGCATGAAACAAGTTCAGAAAATAAAGAACATGCGCATCGAACTTTCGGTATCGGGGATGAAAAGATGCTAAAACCCCTTCTATGAACTAATAAATATAAAAAATGTTATACAAACCAGCAAGAACAAACCCTAGCTATCCCCGACATCAAACACAATAAACAAAATAGGCAAGAACAAACCCTAGTTCCCCCCTTTACTCCTGAAAAGATTCATCAGAAATCATGAATCGCGCTGAGAAGGGCCTGCATACCTGAAGCTGCTGTCAAAATCCTGGGGGAGCGGAGGAAGGGGATGAGGAGAAAAGAAGATCGGAGCCAATGGGTTTCTCTATTCGAAGAAGGTTTTTCGCATCGGAGAACTCATTGTCGTCTCCACCATCTTCAAGTCATGAATGCAACTTAGCTGGCTTTCGACCAGTGTCAGTTTCCATTGTCGCTGCGGCGAGTTGTTCGAGGTGGCGCCATTAGCGTATTTCCATGACATTTGTGCATCAAAGGAGAGACCTTTAGCATGACCTTCTTTAAGATAAAAAAAAAGAATTAATTTTACTTTCAAAGCGCATTCATTTCAGTCAACAGAGAGGGCTGCAGGAGGATTACAATTGCGCTGTTCTATTCTAAATTTCTAATATAAGAGCTGCTCAAATCTAAGAAAACACATGTTACCCTTCTTTTTAGTTTAAGAGAAATTATTCTGGATCAAAGTTTAGGTGCGAGGAATTTATTGCACGCCGACACATGCCGATCATAGTCACCTACAAAAGTAGGTGAAAAGTTTTCCTCACTTTATCAGAATTTTGGGGCAAAATTATTTGGTTTGTTGCGCGTCCCCGAGTGCTCTCCCTGTCCGAAAGAATCGTATCGTCTTAGCTTGAGAGTAAGACACACAAATAGTCAAAACGTGAACCAACAACAGAACATCAAGACGTTTAACGTGGAAAACTCCGGAAAGGAAAAAAATCAAGGGTCAATACGGTGCCGACCAAATCCACTAATTTGTAAGTGGTTACATGTGTTAGAATTTCCAGGAGGGTGGCAGGTCACCGCTGCGTTTACAAGTCCTTGAAAGAGAAAAAAAAAACGAAGTCTTCATTTGCGCTCGCATAAACGGTTTTTAGGGCAATCTCTGGAGCGGGCACTGTAGAGAGCAGAGTGAACACTTTAAAGGGAGAGCGAGCAGAGTGCAAAGTCTTCGCCGGAAAACTTCAGAGCTCTATCTTCTCTCTTCGGTTGCGTGTTTTCAAACGAAGCCATACAAGTTTTTTTATAGCTTTTCCGATATGCGCGCATGCAATTGTGTTATCTTGAGATTTTCATTGACTAATGAGGATGTGTGATTTTGGTCACCTGGATCATCAATTCTCAAAAAATGACAATTATGCCTCCCGGGCGGCTCGGGCAATTCGTGAAGGCTCGTCGGCGACAGTGGTGGCGATGGCGACGATGACGACGGTGGTTGCGGCGACAATGACGACGGCGGTTATGGCGACGGAGAGCGCAGAGATGAGAGTGGTGTTGAGCATGGAGGCGCGCGCGTGAAGTTGAGCACGGAGGGGGTGTACGGCCTCCCTCGAGCGCCAAAACTGGATGTTGAAATCTGCGCGCACTGCATGCGAGTGTGCAATGCGTTGTGCAATGTGCGCGGGGTTTGCATGTCCGGTTCGTGCGTAACTTTCGCGGACGTGCCCCCGCGTGTTCCACGTCCGTTTGAGTGGTCAAATGGACTCGGAATCGTGTGAGAATAGGCCCGCAGGAATTGTATCAGCGAGCTGGTCGAGGTCGCGACAAAAAAACTTATGTTTCACCGAACTATTTTTGGGGAACCCAATCAAATTTATTCCCAAAGACTCTGTTTGGGGCGTTGGTCACGGTGGAAAAAAACTATTCCGACCGTCAGCACACTTTGCAGGGCTCTGTTTGGCGCGGAGATTAGGCGGGCGCAGATTTCATCTGCGCCACTGATAACTTCTCAAAAAAAAGTTATTTAGCTCATTTGTTTGTACTCAATATTCATTATAAATGGGAGAAATGAGTTTAAATGAAGTAGAAATGCTTGCAAATTAATATTTATTTTATTTGTGACTAATTCGGTTTTTTCCAATGATGTATTGCCAGATACGCCAAACAAGTCGACTTGGAGAAAAGAATCTGCTCAAATCTCATGACCAGGAAAATAAGTTGCAACCTCAGAAAATTAGGTTGCAAGTTGCAACGCAGTCTGGGCGAATTTCAGATTCTTAAATTCAAATTTGACGTCGTTTTAAATTATGAAATGACGCATCTTTCCATAAGGGGTGAACGCTGTTAAGTAAGTAAAATCTTGAAGAGATTATTACACACTTGGGGAGAGAGGAATTTCCGGATTCTTAGAGAGAGAATGCCTATTTTCGAAATCATCCATTGGAGAGTGGTTAGAGCAAGGAAGAAGGCAGATCTTCGGGATGAACGAACGACCAACGCCGTGAAGAGAATCCTGCAGCGCTTAAGCGTTAAACCATCATGTGTTGTAAGATCTCTCCAAACGTTTTGTGATGAAGTATCGAGCAAATCAAGAGACATGCTTGCATTAAACGGGAAAACAGATACAATCCGGAACGGACTCCGGCCAAGATCTAGGAGGCTGGTTCCCCCTAAGACCCCTCTCTCAAATGAGAGTCAAACCTTAATGATCAAAAGATAAAAGAAAACACTCTCATACTCATTCCTTATATAGGGAGGGAGGGCTCACATGACAATAAACAATAAAAATAATACTTAATTAATATTAATAAATTAATACCAATTAATTAATTAATACCAATTAATTAATTAATACCAATTAATTACACTAATTAATTATGGTGGTTTCCATAAGCGCTCCCTTGACTCCTGAGAGGTGGCCTGTGCTCCGGCGGATGCGTCATCGTAACAATAGGTCGCGCTTGAAAATTGATCTTGTCCCCAAGGTCAAGCCTAAAATTTTTGTCAGGGCCCTTGAAAATGTCAGCAACAGGTATCGTCGAAAGGAACGACGACGGTCTGTTTTTGTCCTCAAAATAGCGGTCGAGCTTCGTAAGGTCGAGTTTGAATAGTTCGTCGTGTGCGGTGTTAATTGCCACAAAGAAATAGCGGCCGAGCTTGGGTGGTAACTGCGTGGGCAAGGAGGAAAATAAAAGAAAATGATCTGATGAAATTGATAGTGGCAGTGAGAGGGTGAAGTGAGGTGCAGATATAAGATTATATGTGGGAGGGCTCGAGAACAGGAAAAGGGAGGCGTGCTTTATGGGGGGCTCGAGAACAGGAAAAGGGAGGCTGCTTTATTGGGGGCTTGAGAACAGGAAAAGGGAGGCGTGCCAGGCGGGGCGAGGCGGAGGCCTCCGCGTGGTCCACGATCGCAGGAAGGAGAGGGCGTGGCTGGCTTTGACGGGAGTCAGCGTACGCAGGAGGGAGGTGCGACGACGCTGGAGGTGCGAGTGGGAGGGAGGTGCTGGCTGCTGCTGGACCCGCTGCTGGTTGGATCGGGCGGCCAACGACGCACGAAGCTGCTGTGGCGACGGCTGCTGGAGGTGCGGCGGTTGCTTTGGCGGCTGGAGGTGCGGCTGTTGCGACAACTGCTGGAGGTGCGACGATTGCTACGACGGCTAGAGGTGCGGCAGTTGCGACGACTGCTGGAGATGCGGCTGCTGGCCAACCGCTGTTGGTGTGTGCGGCTGTTGTGGGTGGCTGGTCGGCATGGCGGTGGAGCAAGGCCTGCAAGGATGCAGACAACGAGGCGAGGAGGTTGTCGTGGATGTCGCAGCGACGTTCGATGGAGGCGAGATGGCGGCGATGGAGTTGAGACGTCCGTCCATCGTGGCATGAGCCCCGGCGGCTTCGAAGGAGCGGACGGGGGTGGCAGGTCGGACCATTGATGGAGTATCGAGTAAATCAAGAGACATGCTTGCATTAAACGGGAAAACAGATGCAATCCGGAACGGACTCCGGCCAAGATCTAGGAGGCTGGTTCCCCCTAAGACCCACCTCTCAAATGAGAGTCAAAACCCTAATGATCAAAAGATAAAAGAAAACACTCTCATACTCATTCCTTATATAGGGAGAGGGGGGGGGGGGGGGGGGCTCACATGACAATAAACAATAAAAATAATACTTAATTAATATTAACCAATTAATACCAATTAATTACACTAATTAATTATGGTGGTTTCCATAAGCGCTCCCTTGACTCCTGCGAGGTGGTGTGCTCCGGCGGATGCGTCATCGTAACATTTTGTGTGTTTCCTCCATTGCTATGAATTAAATCTCTTTAATCTTATATTGTGAGAGTACTTAGTCTTGTGTGATGAATATTTTCTAGTTTTCTCTTTGTGTTTGTTTGGTGAATGTTCTTTATTGAATTTATGATCTATATTGTGAAACTTTTGGCCAAGATTTTATCTTTTTACTACGCTCCATAATTTCAGAGATGAGTTTCATAAGTGCGTCATAGATTTGATATAGCATTTGAAGGGAGAAAGAGATTTCATCATGGTGTTAGCAATTTTGGTTTTTATTCTCTATGCGGTTCTTTATTTCGCCTGAGTTAGGGATGACAAAGGAGATAAGAGATTAAGGAGTTCTGATATCGAGAGATACAGATTTCTATTTTAAAATCATTGCAAGCATTTCACTACGCATTTACCACAAAGTCATATTCATAGATTCATCGCACTCGACTTAGGAAATCACAATACAAGATTATTTCTCAACATTGATAAGAAAGTATTTCTCCAAGGATCTGTAGTCTATTTAGCTTTAAATCTTCATTAAGTGTTTTTCCAAGATCATTTGAATTACTTGGATTTAAAGAAAAGACTTAACTAGTATTTGCAAGACTAAATCGTTCGCTTCTCCGTGGGAACGATCTTAACTCATCTTATATTATTTGATTCAATGCGTGCACTTGCAACCGCTGTAACCTCGACACGGATGAAATCCGCTCCTTTCCCGCGGTTTTCAGTCGCAGCGCTGAAATCCGCTCCCGCCAACCTCCGCTCCAAACAGATAACGACCGCAGTTGCGGATCAGCAACCGCTGTTCCATAAAGATCCCTAGCAATGCTTTCTCAAATGTGCTTAAATGTATTTTCAGCGTTTTTGAGCAACCAATCTAGCAGTGCTTTCTAAAATTAACGAGGAATAGTAAAAATAAAAACTATTGGAACACATACAATCCAAAAAATATTTACATAATGCCCATTTTGAAATTATCACCCTTCAAAAATATAAATTTTCTGGCACACTACATTTGTGATATCCAAAATCTCCCTTACCAATTGTTTTCTCGGCAACCTCTATATATTAAAGTTTCGTTTGGCACATCAGTGGTGGTCGTAAACGTATGAGTTAAACCGTCATTCGTTAACAGCCACCTAAAAACTTCACCTGTTTGAACATAAAAATGGATGAAGTTCCTTAGGTGCGCGTTAACGAATGACAATTTAACTCTCATGTTCACGACCGCCACCACCGTGTCAAACGGAGCCTAAATCTCATTTGCTCTAATAAAACGTACGCAAATTTAGGCTCAACTATGAGAGGCGTTAGCGAGAAGAGGCGTCGGTTGTTAGGAATAGAGTAGCTCAAAGCATTCTACTATCACCCATCAGTTTGGAATGGGATATAAATAGTGCTCCCAGCAGTAGGGCAACGCCCTAGGTGCACACGCTACCTGCAGGTCCTTATCGTGTCTGTAACGTGCGGACATACCTCAACAATCTCCTCCTATGTCAGTCACCAACACGGCTACAATAAAGAGGTAAAAGTGTATGTCCAAGCAACAGGAATCATCCACAAACGTGTCAAAACATATGAGTAGAAACAGTAATGGACAGACTACACAATAGTTCTATGCAGGGTAAATCAACAAAATGAAATCACCATCACAGAAGCTAATAAAACAAGTAGGATCCAACACAGAGTCTCGTACGAGCTCTAGTCTAGCAATCTACCAAAAACCATAGTGTCCAAACATAAGCATATGCAAATAGGAAATGAGAAAATGGTGCAAACAAGTCACCAGCCAAAAGAACTACTAGCTATGATATATCAAAAGATAAGATGGACGCAGAGAAGCTGTCGGTACTAGACGTCCAACAGGTCATCCTCATCCATGTCCCAAACAGCAGGTACTCCTCCTACTCCTTCGGTGCCTGTAAATCCAGAAATGAATTTCATATTAGAATGAATCCATACAATTGAATTTACGTATATCTAGTTCGACAAAAGAACGTAGAAAGACCAGAGTCCTGAGTGTGCGGAGTGCTCCAACTATCGAGAATAGTGTGTTCTAATCGAGAAATCATTGTCGATTTCAAGAAGCGAAACGACATATGAACTTCTTATAGTAGGCTCTCGTAGCTAAATCTGTGTACCAATTTGGAATGTCATTGTCACTGTCCCCTTATGTCAAAATGAATACCATCAAGTTTGGAATGATACCATCTCAACACAGGAAGAAGGAATCTAGCGAGATCGCATTCATCAATTTGGAATGAACGTAAACTTACCAGATCTACAATCAGCAACGTAGAACATCAATGAAACACAACAAAGCTTACTTTGGACAAAGGAAATTAGATTTGATCAAAACGAAAATCTAAGGCTGATCTAAATCGCCTTTAGTCCCATTTCCCCCATGGTTTTGATAAACCTGACTTTGGGCATTCCTTTTGTCAGAGGATCGGCTAAGTTATCCTTCGATCGCACATCGACCAAGGTGATAACACCTTGCTCCTTAAGATCATTCAGCAGAGCATGTCTCAGTCGTATATGTCTCCGTTTCGAATTATAGAGAGTATTTTGAACGATCTGAACAACAGCTTGATTATCGCAATACAAGCTCAATGAATTGACTCGTAACTTAGATAGTGGAATATCAAGAATCAAATTTCGAATCCAATCTGCCTCTTCACTAGCTGAAGCCAAGGCAAATAGTTCAGACTCCATAGACGACAAGGCTATACAAGTCTGCCTTTTTGATTTCCAAGTTATAGCAGCTCCACCCAATGTGAATATGAATCCACTCGTAGACTTACTATTGCCAATTTCAGAGCACCACGAGGCATCTGAATAACCTTCAACGGTAGGCGGATATCCAGTGTAGCACAGAGCTAGATCCTTTGATCCTTTAAGGTATCTCATCAGCCTATCTAGGGCATCCAGTGCTTCTTTCCTGGATTACTCGTGAAACGACTCAGCATACTTACGGTGTAAGCAATGTCTGGCCTTGTGCAGCACGATGCATACATGAGGCTACCAATGATCTTAGCATAATTCACCTGACCAATGGTGGTCCCTTCATTAGGACTCAACTTGATAGTGTGATCAACTGGTGTCTCAACTGATCTGCAATCAGTATATCCTCAGGTCGTCAGTAACTGCTCCACATAGTGAGCCTGACTGAGTGTGACTCCACGCTCGTCGATACAGACTTTAATACCTAGAAGAGTATCAACTGGACCGAGGTCCTTCATGTCGAATGCTTCCGCAAGAGTGGATTTGACATCACTCACTGCCGAGAGATCTGACCCTAATATTAACATATCATCAACGTAGAGACAAATGATGACAGTTTTATCCAACATTGATCGATGATAAAGGCATTTGTCAGAGAGACTGGACTGGAATCCATGGCTCTTTACCACTTGATCAAACTTGAGGTGCCACATCTTAGGCGCTTGTTTAAGCCCATAGATTGATTTATTTAGTTTGCACACCTTATGTTGAGAATCTTCAACAACATAACCCTCAGGTTGAGTCATGTAGATTTCTTCGTTCAGCTTTCCATTCAAGAAGGTCGTCTTTACGTCCATCTGATGAACTATGAAGTTCTCGATAGAGGCTAAAGCTAGAAGAATCCTAATAGTCGATAGGTGGCACACCGGTGAATAGACGTCGAAGTAGTCCACTCCCCCCTGTTGCTTAAAGCCTTTAGCAACCAAACGTGCCTTATAGCGGGCTACTGACCCATCACTATTTAATTTCTTCTTAAGTATCCACTTACATCCAATGACTTTTGCGCCTTTGGGCAAGTCAACTAGACGCCAGGTGTTGTTCTGTAGCAACGAGTTCATTTCATCGTCAATGGCTTCTGCCCACATAAACAAATCTCTAGATCGCATTGCCTCCGGGTAGGAGAATGGATCATCCTCTAAGTGATAGGTGACAAAGTTTTCACCAAAATCCTTAGGAAAACGTTCTCTTGTAGACGTTCTGAGCGGATGGGGAACATCCTCCAACGGTTGGGTAGCGGTGTGTGAGGGGCCTGCTTCGGATTCCACAGGAGATTCTGAAATCATATCTGTAGACCCAGATAGGTTAGTGCCTAGATCCTTGACAAATTTATTTTCAAAGAACGTAGCATCACGAGATTCTATCACAGAGTGAGAGGATAGATCAAAAAACCTATCAGCTGCACTATCTTCAGCACACCCTAGGTAAACACAGGTTGTGGTTTTTGGTCCCACCTTGGATCTCTTAAGGTCTTGTACCCTTACATAAGCGATACAACCTCAAGTCTTCAGAGTGTCGTATCTACAAGGACACTGATGCCAAAGCTCATAAGGTGTCGACGACAACTTAGAGTGCGACAACCTATTCAGAAGGTGATTAGCAGTCAGAGCTGCTTCGCCCCAGAAGGAGGAAGGCAGGCCAGCGTTTAAAGGCATAGAATTCAACATTTCAGTCAAAGTTCTATTTTTACGCTCGGCTACACCATTCGATTGGGGTGAATAGGGGGCGGTGGTCTCAAGTATTATGCCCTCAGAGGCACAAAATTCCTTAAAACCAGTTACAGTGTATTCACCACCTCTATCACTTCTAAATCGCTTTATCTTCAAACCAAGCTGATTCTCTACACGAGTTTTGAAAACCTTGAACGTCTCGAAAGTCTCATCCTTCGATATCAGTAGGTACACATGACAAAACCTGGAAGAGTCGTCTATGAACGTAAGCAAATACTTCTTTCCCCCTCTGGAAGGTTGACTCCGAAAGTCGCAGAGGTCAGAATGTATGAGCTCAAGAAGTTGAGTGCTCCTAGAAACCGACTTAAAGGGTTTTCTAGTGATCTTGGTTTGTGCACACACCTCGCACCTATCAAATCGAATGGAGGTATCAAGAGGAATGTTATGACTCTTAGCTAGATCGCACATCTTCCTATAGTTTACGTGTCCAAGTCGGTTGTGTAATAACTTTGGATCAATCAAATTAGTGCTGATTTGGTTGATGTGATCATTGTTAAGGCTAAGTCGATACATGCCATCTATAAGATACTCGCAGCCAAAATAATGTGAATTAACGGATAACGTCATTCTACCGTTTTGAGTCGTAAAAGACATACAAGACTTATCAAGCAAACTCATAGAAATCAAATTTTTGGTTAAAAAGGAACTACTCTAACATGTAAAAGAGTGAGTGTTTTACCTGAAGATAACTCCAAAGAAGCGGTGCCAGCATGCGTAACAGCAGTAGTCCCACCATTGCAATTTTCAACTGAGTCTTTAACAGCTGTGACTTCAGTGAGCTGAGCTTTGTCATTAGTAGCATGACATGTTGCTCCACTGTCTAGCCACCAGTCAGACGAAGAACTGCCAGCACAGTGTCTCATCATCCCTACAAATGACTGAGGACCAGAGCTATTCACCAGCATGTTAGTCCGACTCTGAGGTAAGACTTCATGAGGCTTCTTCTGGGATCTACATTCAGCTGCCCAGTGGCCCCACTTCCCACAGTTGTGGCACTTGCCCTTCTTCTTGCGGGAAGAAGGCTTGTTGGCCGGCAACTGGGAAGAGGACGCACCCTTTTGGGGCTGAATTTTCTTTTTAAATTTACCAGAGTGCAAAGCTAAGTGCGCCACCTTAGAGGGATGACTAACCTGTTCTGCACGTCTCTGAGCAAAGTTTTGATCCTCAATATGTATGAAGCGCTTGAACTCATCAATGGAGATCCCTTCCTTCCGCCTATGCAAATCAGTCTTGAAGAGAATCCATTCAGGTGGAAGCTTACTCAGTATAAACCCAATGAACAGCTTGTCCGAGATATGAGACTCAACATTCGCCAGCTTGATGCGCAGATTCTCAAGATCCACCAACTGAGAAAGTGATGGGCGAAGTCGGATCAATTTTGAAATTGAAGAAAGATTCCGCAAGGAGCGACTTCGACACCTCTTCCTCCTTGGTGAAATGCGCTTGAAGCTGATCTCATATGCCCTTCGCGGTCTTGATGCTGCTATACGCAATAGCTAGACGGGTATTCAGGGAATTCAGGAGATAATCCCTGCAGAAGTCCTCGTCTTTCACCCACTGAGCCTCCGACACGTCCTCTTCGGTCGTCTCGAAATCACTGAGCACTGTGTAGAAGATTTCACGCTCCTTCATGCCGAGTTGTACATGCATCTTCCACCCGAGAAACTCGGTGACGTCGAAAGACTGGAGCTTCCGGATGTCGGTAGACTGATACTTTGACATTTCTGAAAAAGTAGTAAAATACGGAACGAGGTCACCTGATCGGAGAAGGTACACCACCAAGTCTTCGGATCCAATCCAATCCAAGTGCAGAAACTCAGCAAATCGGCTCGAACGATTACTGATCTGAAGGAAAACCCACTATGGCAGCTGTCCACAACAATTCTGGAGAAGACGAGCCACAAAAGTGAGTACAACCAGTGATCCTTTGCTGGAACAGTGAAGGGGCAGCAAGAACACAGCAGATTGGCCTATGAGGATCACAGATCTAGGGCTCCGACGACTAGATCGGCAGAGATAAACTTCAGAACTGGAAGCTGTAGACTCGGATCAACAAGATCAGGCCCTTAAGACACAGATTCAGCAAAATCTGGAGATCCGGATCCAAGAATCCCAGCAAACGAGAACTGACCAAGCTAGATCGGCACAGACCTGAACGAAACCAAAGGGATCGACGGGATCCGGCGAAATCGAGCTCAGATCTGGTGAAGGAAACCGAGATCTGGAAGAAAGGAAACGAGATCTTAACTCCGGCGATGGATCCGGCAGAGCGGACCACGGATCTGAGAGAGGCACGGGCTCTGACGACCGGATCTGGCGGAGAAAACAACAGATCGGCGAGATCTGGTTGAGAAAGCTCCCAGCAACAAGCTCAGGCGGCGGCCCACAGAACTCCTGTCGGCAACAAGCTTCGATCTCAGAGAGAGGAAGGAGCTCTGCGATCAGAAGTCCAGGCGAGACGCAGGCGACGAGCTCCAAAGCGGGATCGAAATCGCACACAGCAGCCGCGCGAGAGAAATTGCTCGGGAACGGGAAAAAACTAAGCTCTAACCCTAACGGAACTGCTTTGAGAATGTTAGGAATAGAGTAGCTCAAAGCATTCTACTATCACCCATCAGTTTGGAATGGGATATAAATAGTGCTCACAGCAGTAGGGCAACGCCCTAGGTGCACACACTACCTGCAGGTCATTATCGTGTCTGTAACGTGCGGACATACCTCAACACCGGTGAGGTGAGGCGTCGACATGAAGAGGTGTTGGTGCGGAGAGGAGTGAGTGAGGAGAGGCGTCGGCGAGGAGAGACGTCGACGATCAAAAAGTAGGACGACATCGATTAGACATCGAACGCGCCCGGTAGAAATTTTACAAATTATTCCGTCATTTCACACTCATTCAATGACTTGCGTTAATATTGGATCCGCTAATTGATTTTAAAACTCACATAAATTGTGCCTACCCTAGGGCGGTGTCACTCACGCCCCGAGGGCGAATACCAAGCAACAAGAGGAGAAACATCTACTGGCACGGGCGGACCCACCCTAAGACACGCTTGGGCACGTGCCCGAGCGCGTTTTTCGCGAATACGCGCCTAGGGTGGATTCGGTCCTTCGTTCCTAATTTCCTATCATCCTCTGCGCAAGTCCGAACCCTATTCCTGCACCGATTTTCTCTTGCGCTGCCGGTCCAAGACTCCTTCTGCGGCGGTTTCTCCCCTTTATCCCGTCCGGCCATCCCCCAGCTGTGGAGCAGCCACACATAGCTGCTGAGCAGTGAGCAGAGTAGGTATTGTTTGCCCCCATTCTTTCGTTTCCAGTCTCCAGGTTCCCCTTTCTTCCGTTTCCAGTCCTCCATTTCTTCCGTTTGAATTCAAAGTTCATGTATAAATTTAACTCGAAGAAGAGTTGCTGCAGTGGTTCAAATTCAAATTTCTAAGGGGATTAAGGATATTTCCATGAATCTAACTGGAAGAGCAATGTATTTTGATAAGGGGATTATGGAGATTACGGGAGGAGGATGCAGCTTGTGATATTTAGAAAGATTATGAACTTTGGAGCTATGGAGTTGTGGATGGACCACTAACTATTTGATGAAATGACACAGTGAAAAGAACAATTCCGATTAGCTTTTTGCTTCTGGATGCTACACTGCAGATAGATGGAGTTGTTCTTCAGTTGGTCATAGTTATGTAAGTATTGTTATAGTTATTTCTGGTTGATTTATTTTGTAATTTGTACATGATGTGCGGAGGAGGCTCATGTCTGGCATCTCCAAGATTCACCGGTAGTATTTTTTCTACACCTCTTGGTAGTCATTTATGGCCAATTTTAGATGATCTTTATATATTTACTTAAACTAATTACTCTGATAATATATCTAAGGTAATGAAAACACGACTCAAAACTATTCTTCCCTTCAATTTGGTGCGCAAATGTCCTTTATGCCGCATAGTTTATATTCTACTTTTCTCATTCTTTGTTATATTCTTAACGCACACCATGCTTAGTTTATGTTCTGTGTTCTGATGTTCTCATTCCGTGTTTTGTTTTGATTGTCCGAATATCCTCTTACTATTTCATTTAAATTTATTTAGTTTTTGTTCATTCAGGAAGTAGCTGCCTGCTTTGTTTTATTTACTTAGCCACACTTTGTATGTTGTTCAAAATGTTTTGAATCATATTAGATCTTAGATGTTAGCCATATTATACTTGTGTCAGGGCTCGACTAAAATCCTAGTTCCGCCACTGACTACTGGCAATATGAACCATTTGAATACTCGCCGAATCCAGGTGCAGTCGCCAAAATCCCAGAGGATCGCGCGAGCCCTAAAAGTACTTGCCTAAACGAAATCACCACATCGCTTCCCGCACGAGCAATAATAGCGTTAGGTGACAACAACGATTGTACACCATATATCAAGAAAGACATTAATGAAGGTAAGCCCTAAACCTACCGAGGGTCAGGAGCCCAAACAGGGTGTCCATCGGGCAGGTCCCAAATCCTATAAATTGACATGAGTTGTTAAGGGATGGGATCCTGTGGTGTTCAGCTCTCTCCACAAACATTTTCCCCACCCACTTAACTACACCTGATTTTTATAGGGGTGTTCTTGTAATGTTGAAGTAGTGCAGAGACTTTTGGTTGTAGCGTCGTTCATTTACTCAAATTACATATTCGCACGGCTCCCTCCAAGCTCGCGGCCTCTCTTTAAAAAAGAGAATTGTTATTCGCAGATCATAAATGTCTATCTGCAGATCAACTTTTTCTACTTTACAAATTGCTATCCGCAAACCAATTTTAGACTTGAGCATTCGATATTTTTGTTCTCCTGAGCAGGGCCCGACAACGAAGGAACATCTCTGACGACCTTGTGATCATTTCAATGTGTGCATGGATCATCTTTCGTCCTAAACTCGATCTCTATCCGCGCATTTATCTTATGAATCACGATCCGTGCACAGATTTAAGTGCTCAGATGGTTGTCAGAGATGTTCCTTCGTTGTCAAGCCTTGTTCAGGAGAATAAAGATATCGAATACTCAAGTCTAAAATTAGTCTGCACATAACATTTTGTAAACTAAAAAAAAAGTTGGTCTGCGAATAGACATTTACGATCTGTGAATAACAATTCCCTTAAAAAACATATTGTATAACACATCTCAACAACCGCCTTATCTCAATTATTTATGGCCGGCTTTTCATAAATTCAAGATTTTATTTGATGTATTAACTCTAATGTATCAAAATAATCTTCAACAGATTTCATCCACATAATACAAGTTCAATAATTTTTCGTATATAATCCTCTAATTTATGCATTTTAAAACTTTATTATGCTTACTCAAATCATTAATAAGTCTATTTTTATTATTTTATATTTGATAAATATCATTTATTTTATTCTTCTAATATATTCATTTTTATTTTTTTTCCATACCTACAATTAGACTTGTTCAAAAAAATCGGGCCCGGGTTCGGCCTGGAAAAAGCCCGGCTAGTCCCGGGCTAGCCCGCCCCAGGCTATGGGGCCCCATATACACTCAAACCCCGACCCGGGCACCGGGCCTTACCTAGGCCTAGAACCAAGGCCAAACACCAAGCAGGATAATCCCGCCTAAACAGACAGGATTTTAATTAAATCTCGCCTATTATTAAATCTCTCATATTTGGCAGGATTTTAATAAAATCCCGCCTAAATAGGCGAGATTTTATTAAATCCCGCCTATCGGCAGGATTTATTAACTAGGCCCGGCCTTGGCAGGCCCCTTGCCGGGGCTGGTGCCCGAGCCCGGCTAAAGCAAGGCCCAGGCCTGAGCCCGGTTGCCAAAAGTCTGGGCCCGTAAGGCCCGGTACCGACCCGGCCCGGGCGGGCTTTTTGGACGGGCCTGCCTCCATATTAACATTCTAATTTTTCATGCACATTAAATATTTGTTTGGTTGCCCGCCCATATTCAAATAACATCTATAAAATGTATCAATTTCTTTCTTGGAATATAATTATGTTAAAGATTTCAAATATATAATCTTATCCAGAATTTGGTGTCTATTTGATAAGCAAGAAAACTATAGTTAAAAAGGTCTCAATAGCCTTCCTATTTTTTTCCCTGGCCTAAACGGTCAATTACATTCATCACTTTCGATCAAGTCTAAAATCAAATACTTACTCGCTTATCGCCGTAGAGGCTTAAGGCTTCGTTTGGCGTGGTGGTGGCGGTCGTGAACGCCGTGGTCATGAACCGCCGTTCGTGAACGCCCAACCTCACCTAAAAAATTCCATGCATTTTATGCTCCAAAATAGTTTATTTTCTTGGTAGCGGTCATGACATTTGTCATGTTAAACATACTTTCTATGATAATTGAGTTTTTGTCCAAACTCACCGGAGCAAATAAGGCGCGCCAAACGAAGCCTAAGCTAATGTTAAATATCGGTTACATAATCTCTAATTTCCACCACATTCAATTAGCTTTTTAACTGGCAGACCACTCTACCCTACCTTCTCCTAATCTTCGGAGAAATTCTCTCCAAAATCATGTGCCCCACCGCCTGCTAGTGACAACTACCCCCAAAGAACTCCCTTGTACTCAATTTTTCCCTAAGCTAAATTTTCAAGCCTGGTTGTGTTTTTGGGAGCGGATTGAGCCCCGATGTAACCTAGGTATGTTTGGCACCGCGGTGGCAGTCATGGGCAGTGGTTATGAACTTTCGTTCATAAGCTTTCGACCTCACCTAACGAACTCCATCCACATAAACATAAGATTCTGTGACACAGTGACATTTTTGTTCAAACTCAACGGAGCAAAAAACATCGATCCAAACGGACCCTTAGCCATCACCTTTGTGCGCATTGCTGAGAGCGGAGTGCGCGCCACCACATCCACTACTACGCTTCGATTGGCCGCAGAGAGCCAGATGACTTCCATGCTCCGGACACAAAGTGCCCTTTTTCCAAAAGTGAATCAACTATCTTTGTCGAACAGCAAGCAAGCAAACTATGTAACTTAGGAGTTGGACTTGTCCTGCAATCAACTCAATAACAATGAGAAAAGCTGCTGTATTTTGGGATTACTCACAAACCTAGTAAGATTCTAAAATATCAGGGGATAAAGTCAGACTAAATAAAAACAATAAATAATAATAATAAATGAACAATATAGGCAATTTAACTGCTTTAGCCTGCCTAAAATAAACTAAAATTGTGTGAAATCTCTCAATACATCAGCCAAAATGAATCCAAAAGTAAACAAATAAAGAAAATCTCTTCATTCATTTTTTTTCAATGTGAAGAGTTAAGGTATGAACAGCAACAGCGCAAGCTTCCAGGGTTCATTTAAACATTGTCAAGTAATCTGCTCTGGATCTCTTCAACATATCTTTCCCTTGAGATATCTTGCTCCTGGTGGGTTTTGATGTTCTTCAATTTCAGAACGCCACTTTTCAGTTCTGACTCGCCCACGAAAACGACCCAAGGGATGCCAGATTCGACGGCTCGATCGATGTGATTCCTCACTCTTTTGTTCAGCAAGAACTCAGCTGCTATATTCACACGCCACAGTTCACTGACAAGCTCTGCTCCAAGAAAAAGATCTTTGCTGAGGATCGCCACCAGGATTTGAGTCTCCGTCGGACGGATCACCTGAAGGATAGCCGACCAAAAAGATGAAGTGGAATGGATCTATAAGAGGCACAATGGTGTACTTTTTCTTGGGAAATTCCATTGATAAATTTAAATGAAAGTTGGTTTAGGCAAATTAATAATGAAAACAAACAAAATTGTGCTATATAAACTATTTTTGGTCGGCTTCAAGAAATTTTTTTTCATTCGTTTTTGTTGAGTGCTGCTAGAGATATTAAGAACGCATACCTCATAAATCATTTAAAATTCCATCCATGTCTAATATAATCACCCCTTCATTTAAATTTCTTAATATTGGCGCACATTCTTATTAGTATTATCACTTCCATGATAGTCAGTCACAACTTCGCTCTCAATGACTATACCTCAACAATCAGATCTAGATATCATACACATCCTTAATAAAATCTTAAGACCAAGGATCCGTTTGACACGGCGGTGGTGGTCGTGAACACGGTGGTTACGAACCGTCGCCCGTTTGGCGCGGCGTCTTGATCCGATGAGTCTGGACACATCCCGTGATTTTCTTGTGTTCTTCATATAAACTCCGTGCTGAAACTAACATGAATAACTTCCTCTCCCACCCCTGATTCTAAGAATCTATTGCAACAAGTACTGAAATTTTCTACATGGTTGCAGATTTGGATACAAGCATGACGCACTATGAAGGCATTTTTCATTTGAGGAAGTAGGATAGGAGCTCCAGAAAGAATGGCTTTATTAGGTTACTCTGATAGGGACCCATTTTAATGAGGGTGGGTTTAAGGCTGTGCTAGTCTGGAATTTTCAAGTTCAAGCCATTGAAATAACACCTCTGCTTAGAGGTATCAAGTAAAGAAGAAGCAAAAATCACAAGCCATACACAAATTTAACGTGATACGCCTTTTACTAGACCGAAAGAGAAGACATATATCTGATTTCACCCTCCTGCCTTCAACAGTTCAACATATTAAGTTTTATATGTCACTCCTTGCACACGAAAACTCTCCGAAAAACTCTCTGAACAAAATGCAAAATTTGTAGCACAACAAAGCATCAGATTGGGAATTCATACAGGAATTCACAATACCCTCTGCATAAGGGGTCTCCCATGCGAGGGCTCAAATCGTCAACAAATATGTTAACATAGGACAATATTGAGCTCATCAACGCAGTATTTTCTAACAAATCCCAATCACTCTCATGAGGCATTTTGTAAAATAAAAAATTGAAGTGATTCTTCCCTATCTTCCAATCCTTCATCCGATTTCGCCAAAGCTTTACTCGCCAAAGCTTTACTCATAACTAATGGCACATCGAAAATTCAAAAAACAACTTCCAAGAACCAAGTTTCATGCACGCGTGCTCTCATTTGCACGAATTCATCATCGATCGTCAAATTTTTCGGGGGGTACTTATTTGCAGCAATCATACCAAACATAGAATTTCATTCATTATATTAAGAAGATCATGAAAAGCTTACAGTTTTCATTACCAAATCTTAGATATGGAAAAAGGGTTCTGCGCCATACCTAATAGCTTGAGCGTATTAAAATCGCATACCATATACTGAAACTTTTATTATTCCACTATCTTCACATAATAAATCTTCAAAATTCTGTCCATTTTTTCTAAATTTTCACTTAATTAAAGATTCATTTATTGACTGCAAAAGTCATTCACAAATAAGATAACAAAAACACGGCATTTAGAATATCCTTTTAGGCATCTTCATATCCAATATAAACAATATAGATCGATGTTAATCATAAATCAACTAGAACCTCTTCAATCACTCCCAAACTAAGGCTCCGTTTGGCATGGCGGTAGCAGTTGTGAACGCCCAATCTCATCTAAGGAACTACGTTCACTTTTATGGCGGTAGCGGTTGTTCAAAATTAGTTTTCTTTTCTTGATGGCGGGCATAACCATTGTCATGCCAAACATACATTTTATGGCGGTCAAGCTTTTGTCCAAACTCACAAGAGCAAAAACGACATGTCAAACGGAACCTAAATCAAAATTAATTAAGGCCTCCTCATACATACATTCAATATGTTTTTCTAACCTTCGGGTACACCTTTTATGTGATAGTGCTGCCAAATCTATTTTCTTCATACTTTATCACCAACTCATAAAACCATATGCTAATCCCTAATCTGCTCATTACACCTTTCCAATTAATTATTTCAAGACAAATTTTACATAGTAAATCTTTCTGTCATGAAACAAATTGATTATCTAAAACTAAAGCAAATTTTCAAGTCAAAATTCCATTATATCTTCATGCCTTGTAAGTTGTATTGATTATATTTACCGAAGTGTTGAACATCTCCTTTACTCTCAAATATTGATATAAAAATACTTTTTCTAAAACCAATTGAGGTCGCTCAGTCTTAAAAATTTCATTAAAATCTTTTGTCAACCATGACCACAATAAGGAAGACTCTTTCATTAGGGACAAAATGTATACCTCATTTGTTTCCTTTTGAAGCTGCTCCATTATTGTAAAGACTCTTTCAATTCCAAGGCTAATTCCCACAGCAGGTACCTGCTTTCCGCTAAACATACCCACGAGATTATCATACCGTCCTCCAGCAGCGATGGAGCCGACCTGAAGTGCAGATAGTCGAAATAATGAGCTAGAGTCGACAACAAATACATCGTGATATTTTTCTAACAACAGGGGGAAGAATTACAGAACATTCTTTACCTGAGTACCGCCTCTTAAAACTGCTTCAAATATCACTCCAGTGTAATAATCAAGGCCTCTTGCAAGACTCAAGTCAAAAACTATTTTTCCAAGACTTTTTGACTTTTCAAGTGCTTTGAAAATCAACTCGAGTTCATTTAATGCACTTGAAGAGCCACTGTGTCCCAAAAATGGGCTATCCATGCCTTTTAGCTTTGACAAAAGTTCAAGTGGTGATCCTCTTTTCTTCACAAATGTGCCAATCCTGTCAGCAGTTTCAGCAGCTAAGCCTTTCTCCTCTACCTAGGAAACAATATTTGAAAGAGAAATATAAAATTTATCAAAGAACATAATTAAAAACAATAAAATGAAGGAAATTCTGTAGCACACCTGTAAATTTACATTATATAGTTTCAATAATTACATTGGGGATAGTTATGGTCATTAAATTGTACAATCGGTCCAAAATTATTTATGATTATGCATTCATAATGACTATTCTAAGTAGTGTAAGAAATTTAAACAATAGAAGCTATTCTTGGATTTATGCAGTTAAGATACAAATTTAAGCAGCCTATAAGAGAAAATTTTGGTTAACAACACAATTTAGTAATATTCTCATGAAAAGATTGTATGACAAGTTTAAGTATGTTTGATCTATTATATAAGAATGCATATACATAATACATGTGAACACAATTGGGTGGCAAAATGAAGCGCTTTTCTGATAAGAGAATACAAAGATTTCATGAATAGATTTATTAAACTAAAATTATGGTGACCATGCGACATGGATATAAAATGAGAATGTTAATAAATACTATTCTAAAAATATATAATAGGTGATTACATTCAAGGGATGGTATAATGACAAATCAAGAACCTCAACTAGAAAAAAATGGAAGGGAAAGTTTGTATTATATATGGTGATTCTTCCGTGGTTCCTTGGAATGAAAGAGCAAAAACTGAGAACTAATGGGAATCAATAGATTATTTTTCTAGAGTGATTCATTCTTCCTGAACATATAATAACAGCTCTACATAGGTATTAAGAGACTTTCATGGCTTAACCCTAGACACCCTAAGACTCTCTTACAAATGTGCCTACTTCCATTTTGAGTCGAAAGATAGATAGCGCATAGGTAACTAGGTAAGTAAAGGTGAGATAAAAAATAACACCAATATGATGGAGAAATAGCCTTCATGATAAAGAATTACGAAAAAAAAAACAGATTGACCAAAGATAGATAGCGCATAGATAGGTAAGTAAAGATGAGATAAAAAAATAACACCAATATGATGGAGAAATAGCCTTCATGATGAAGAATTACGAAAAAAAATAGATTGGCCAAAGATAACATGATACAAACCAGACATATTGACTAAAGTAAAATAGAGTTAACACTTCAAGTGGCACTTGATGGAAAAGAATGAATGAAGATTAAAAATTAACTCCAAGTACTTGTGATAAGCCTAATGATAATGGTGGTAATGATTGATTAACCAAATCAAAGTATTCCATTAAGAAGCCAGAAGAAAGATATATAAACAAAACTTGTTGGCCAAAAATCATAAAATTTATCACCACTGCATGCCACTAAATAAGTTACGAATAAACTTGATGAGGGGAACTGCGACTAGACAAGGGAGAACTGGTCATAATGATAACATATGAACTCATAAATCAAAATATAACAAAGATAACAAGAAGGGCACAAAAAAGGCTCATGTCTCAGTATAAATATCAACTGTTGAAAGATACAACAATAAAAAAATGTTGGAGCTATAATAGCCCGTTTATTATTCACAAGTGCTTTCACATGAGGGAGTGTTTGACACTATAATTATTGTTCATTAAAATTTGAACAGCACTCACAAGTTCCTTTTTCACTTGTTCAAATGATTGCTTATCCAATTTGTCAATACTCGAACATACTGTTCGGAACTTTTCCGATGGGACACCACAAATTTCAAGCATTCCATCTAATAGTTTTCTGTGATTCACCTTAACCTGTACATGAGCAAATAAATTGTCAACTAGAATATCCATAAACTCGTAAGAGAAAATATACGGTACACTTGCATAAAAGCATACAAATTTCCGTCCATTCTACTACTCAAGAATGCATGGAAGGCAGATTTATCAGGTATAATAGAAAATTGAAAAAAGTGCGAATAATCAAGGGAAAAAACTACCTCATAATCGCCAATATTGAGTTCATCTAATAGTTCAGTCAAAATTTTGATAACCTCGAAATCAGGTTCCATCACATCATACTGACCAGCTATATCGAAATCGCACTGATAAAATTCACGGTATCTGCCTTTTGATGGGTTATCTCTTCTATGAACTTTGCCTATCTGGTAACGTTTCAGTGAGCTGATGTTATTCATAGCAACATACCGTGCAAATGGAACAGTTAGATCATATCGCAGAGAACAAAGCTCACCGCCCTGTCAAAGAATGATAAGCATATGAGACATCTTGTACTAGATAAAAATTAACCAAACAAAGAAAAAACAAAACAAGAATATTATTTTTGTTTACTAAAATCTCGATGCTTAACATGAAGAAATACGAATTACATAGGGAAAAATTATGTTGCACTTGAGGGCGGGGACGAGATAAAAAACTGCCGTGAGAAACATGATTTTCAAAAAAAAACTTAGGATGAGATATGTTTTTGAAAATTTCAATAATTTAAATACAAATACAAATTAATATAAAGACATGTGCGACATTCACATCTTCTTTATTTTTTTCATCATTATATCTCACATATATTTGTGCAAGGCCAATGCTCTGGATGCTGAATGAAGGAAGCATGGTTATGTGCACATAAATCAAAATGGATTCTTGGGTCTGCCCTCTCTGATGTCTTTGATTTGAGGGCATGATTCCACAACAAACGTGACGGTATAGGGGGCCACTATTTCAGTGGTAATCTGTGAGCAGCCACTTTGTGCATTTATTGTCGAAGGTTCGGTCTTTCTCCTCTGAGAGAAGCCACTTTGTGCATAGGGCCAAAGGTTAGGTCTGTTTCCAATCTTCCCCCGCCCATACCCCCAATGATTGGGGACTATATGGGTTCTGTTGTTGTTGTTGTTGTATATCTCACATATCATATATTAAATGAAGAAATAATGTGTCACAAAAATGTATCATAACTTAAATAGGAGTCGTGAATAAAAATATGTAATCAAT